>CM033277.1:2530271-3002585 GCA_019343175.1 Oedothorax gibbosus | reverse complement strand
TTATTATTATAGTAACACAAAACACAGCACAGTATAGTAGCCCCGTAACACAAAACAAGACACCGTAACAAACAACAAGCCGAAGAAAAGTTTCTATAGGAATTTGGATCTCGAAAGATTTGAGTTTGGCCGAAGAATCATGGTATTACTATATAATAAGTTATGTCTTCTTTAAAATTCCTTACAAGAATAACAGTTTTATTTGTATCTGAAACTAATATTGGAAATTTAAACACAAATCAATAAAAATGCAATTCGCAAGCTCTCTGTAAATACAAATGACATCTCCGCTATTTTAGCTTCCACACTACGTTTTATAACGTAAAAAGTGGAAGGTTTTATAATCGTTCAGTCCGTCTGTCCGTCCGTCCGTCTGTCTGTCACCCACTTTCACAGAAGAACCACAAGTCCCACAGACAAGTGGGATACGTCATTTTAAAGCAAAAAATCAGATTAGGCTACATTCCAAATTTCATTAAAAAATTTAAATTAGAAGTTTATTTAAAATTTAAATAACTAATTTTTTTTATCTACATTGAAATAACATGCAAATTCTATTTTTATTCATATTTTCACTGTTGTCATCCACAAGTCCCACAGACAAGTGGGATACGTCATTTTGAAGCAAAAAATCAGATTAGGCTACATGCCAAATTTCATTAAAAAATTTAAACTAGAAGCTTATTTAAAATTTAAATAACTAAAAATTTAATCTACATTGAAATAACATGCAAATTCCATTTTTATTCAATATTTTCACTGTTGCCATTTCGTTAAACGTACGAGAAACTTTTGTTAAAATAAAAATACACTTTTGAAAAAATATTTATTTATGTGATATAATTCGGTTTGGATTGTTGTATTATCACAATAGAGTTCTTTTAATGGTTCTATATATATGTATGTAGAAAGATGCATAGAGAATTCTAACTTGGCATAAAAAAAAATATGCTAAGTTTCGCTTTTATTTTTAAAGCATCAATTGTACAAATTATAAATTTTTTGAATTGTAAATTAATTTAACAAACTATAAATAAGTGAATTTTCGAAAGAAATGTAAATGGGAATTTATTAAAAAAGATTACATCATTATTCTTCGAACTTCAAACAAATTTAGCAAACGATCAAGTCTAATTATTAAATCTGAGAAAGGAGATTAATGAAAATAGTTAATTTTGGCGTTTAAAACTTTGAATTACAAATAGCTAAAGGCCCTGTTTTTATTAGAATTAAATCACATGTGCCATTCGCAACAATCGCTCGAGAAACTTTAATTCTTTTAGACAATAAATTGAAATAAATTTATTTAGACAATAAATTAAAATAAATTTATTTTTGCGACATCGATCAGTTTGAAATGACGTCAAATATATTTCACTACGGAATCCTTGTATGTTGATATGAAATGTTTTCATTCTATTTAAAAGCTAGGAATATGACATATTTATTCTTTAAAATATAATTAATTTTTGCAAACGATAAGTAATAATTATTGAATTTTCGAAATAAAATAAATGAAACTAGCCAAATTTAGCTTGTAAATGTTAAATATAGAATTAATGTTGTGTTTGTCGCGGCGTTTTTTCCTGTTAAACACAAATATGTGGAAGCGAGTTAAGTGACAGATTCTGTTACAAACCGACTTGTTTTATTCAAAGTTAGAATTCGCTATGCACCTTTCTTCATACATATATAATGAACCTTTAAAAGAACTATTGTGATATTACAACAATCCAAACTGAATCATATCACAAATAATTTTTTTCAAGTGTTTTATTTTAGCTTCCACAGTACGTTTATAACGTAAAAAGTGGAAGGTATTATAATCGTTCAGTCCGTCTGTCTGTCCGTCCGTCTGTCTGTCTGTCACCCACTTTCACAGAAAGAACCACAAGTCCCACAGACAAGTGGGATACGTCATTTTAAAGCAAAAAATCAGATTAGGCTACATTCCAAATTTCATTAAAAAATTTAAATTAGAAATTTATTTAAAATTTAAATAACTGAAATTTTTTTATCTACATTGAAATAACATGCAAATTCTATTTTTATTCATATTTTCACTGTTGTCATCCACAAGTCCCACAGACAAGTGGGATACGTCATTTTGAAGCAAAAAATCAGATTAGACTACATGCCAAATTTCATTAAAAAATTTAAACTAGAAGCTTATTTAAAATTTAAATAACTAAAAATTTAATCTACATTGAAATAACATGCAAATTCCATTTTATTCAATATTTTTACTGTTGCCATTTCGTTAAACGTACGAGAAACTTTTGTTAAAATAAAAATACACTTTTGAAAAAATATTTATTTATGTGATATAATTCGGTTTGGATTGTTGTATTATCACAATAGAGTTCTTTTAATGGTTCTATATATATGTATGTAGAAAGATGCATAGAGAATTCTAACTTGGCATAAAAAAAATATGCTAAGTTTCGCTTTTATTTTTAAAGCATCAATTGTACAAATTATATATTTTTTTGAACTGTAAATTAATTTAACAAACTATAAATAAGTGAATTTTCGAAAGAAATGTAAATGGGAAATTGTGGCGACAAAAATATTTATTAAAAAGATTACATAATTATTCTTCGAACTTTAAACAAATTTAGCAAACGATAAAGTCTAATTATTAAATATGAGAAAGAAGATTAATGAACATAGTTAATTTTGGCGTTTAAAACTTTGAATTACAAATAGCTAAAGGCCCTGTTTTTATTAGAATTAAATCACATTTGCCATTCGCAACAATCGCTCGAGAAACTTTAATTCTTTTAGACAATAAATTAAATAAATTTATTTTTGCGACATCGATCAGTTTAAAATGACGTCAAATATATTTCACTACGGAATCCTTGTATGTTGATATGAAATGTTTTCATTCTATTTAAAAGCGAGGAATACGACATATTTATTCTTTAAAATATAAATTGATTTTTGCAAACGATAAGAAATAATTATTGAATTTTCGAAATAAAATAAATGAAACTAGCCAAATTTAGCTTGTAAATGTTAAAATATAGAATTAATGTTGTGTTTGGCGCGTTTTTTTCCTGTTAAACACAAATATGTGGAAGCGAGTTAAGTGACAGATTCTGTTACAAACCTACTTGTTTAATTTATACTTTGTTTAACTTTACAACCCGTTCTATATGCCCGATTAAGTTCTTTAGCTAATTACAGTCTAAACGTGCTAATGTAAATTCCAAGAGAGTTCTGAATATTTTCACTTATATTATCATAATTATTTTTATTTATTGGTAAATGCTTGGTGTCTTTAAAAAAATAATAGTACATTAGTTTATAGCTTAAAAAGCGTTCTTTTGCATCAACATGAATAACAATAGGGATGTAAGTATCACAATATAAATACTCAAGCTCTATGCATTAATTTACAAATTAAAATACTCAATTAGTTTTTTGTACTATTTTTTTATTTTATATATGATTACTTGGAATTTCACATGCACGATTTAAAACAAAAAAAATTGACAGCCGACTGCAATATAGACAGTGACAGCCGAACCTTGTAAATGTACGAATTAAAAGAAACTAGAAAATAGTTGACGTTCACTATCAGAAAAATTGTGACCCTTAATTAGTGAATGCTTACATATTTATGACATATTTTTCAAAAAAAAATTAATCATTCGTTTTTACTTAGAGTAACAATACTCGTAAAATATGTATAAAAGAGGAAATATAAAAAGAATCATTCATCTAAAAGAGAAAATTACGCAATTATATTAGCATTAGTTTAAAGCTAAACATTCTAGGAACATGTTTTTGGGTCATCTTAAGCAAAATTTTATGTTATGAAAGTTCACCTTAACGTGATTCAATTGTAGATAATTGTTAAAGAACTAATTTTAGGAATATGCTTACAAAAAAAAATCTTATCCTTTTCCCAATCGATTCCATAGCTATCTTATATTTGGGGGCAGTTTGTTAATGAAGAAATATTATCAACTAACGCTAAGGAGGATATTTATTTTTGCATACTTTACGTAACCACCACATACTACATTCGTAGTATAGGCAATCAGGCATTTGGAGGTATATTATGTTTTGTTATCAAATTGTGCAATTTGTCCTGTGCCATTAGTTGACAACCTCAGAAAATTGTTTACTTAACTTTTGTCTGTTATGCTACATTATAAATTTCTCCTATGGCTTTCTTTAGAAATAATACGGCTTATTTACATTTATAATGGTCTCTCTTACTATTGATTTATAAATTTATATTTACAGTAGTTATCATGTTCCTTATGCAGATGTAAAAAAAATAAAATACTTTACTCTATGAAGGGCATAATGGTTATTAAATCTTAATTATGATTGTAGTTTTTACGAAGTATATATTGAAAGCGTAAAAATCTTTAAATTAGGATCATATGCTTAATTTCATCTTAAGTTATTTAAATTACATTTTAATGCGCAATGCAAAGTTTAAAAATAACTAAAAACTACTTATTTACTAACAGCTTTTTAAAACTAATTGTAGATAAATTTCAAATTGAAATGAAGTACTTTCTTTTTCAAAACATTTAAAAACTTGATTGCAAGAAAAAAAAACCCTTTTTGTTCCTTATGCCATCATGAATACATGTTTAGCAGCTTTCAAATCTGTTTAGTTTAATCGGAGTCAGTCATACAATATGCGTGTCGAGAATTCCCCTATTTGTTAAACGGGAAGAAATGCTTTATACGGGAAGAAATGCTTTGTTCAAATGTTCCATTCTATGCGCAAAGTAGAAATTTTTCCATTTCGAATCTTCAAAGTGAATATTGCAATGATCACCTTGATTGAGATCATTTCGACCTTTGTAGAGAAATAAGCAGTTACTATTTATATTTTGTAACATAGTGAACTCCGTTTCTGTATTCAAGTTTTCCTTGTTCAAGAACACATTGAAATATTTTTTTGTCAAAAGATGATAAATATATGTCTTACCTTTTTTTCGTAAAATTAGATCGAATATACTGTCAAACCTTTAAATTAACTTAAAGGAAGTCGTACATGAACCGTATTTCATGTTATTCATGTGGTGAATTTGGATAATGAAATAAGTACATGTTCTATGTGTGTGTATATAATATGATAAGTACATGATATAATTTATAAGAAAATACTCAAAATATTAATAAAATTTATTAAAAATAATATTCGATACAATTATAAGGTACAACTTATAGTATTTACTTATTATAATAACGAACAACAGTGAACGAAACTGCAAATTTAAAGGAAAGCATACAACAAGATTCAAGAATATAATTACACACTTAAACTTTTACAGTTATTTAAATTAATTTTTTTTTATTTTTCGAGTTTTGAACAAAAATCCTAATGAAGTTTTGATTAGGAATCTGAAATTACAATTTTTTTTTTTCGCCAAGCTTCTGATACTTTTCCAACATGTATTCTACAAGTTTTCAAAGAAGCTTGTAAACTATAAAACTGAATATGTTATGCGTTAATATATCATGGTATTACAAGACATTTCATACAACAAGATATAATTACACCTCAAAATGAATATTCATCAGAATTTTTATGCATAAAAACACTTTTGAATTTTAAAAAGGAAATTTTGAATTAAGTTGTAATGAGGAATCTTTAACTATATTGCTCTTTTTCCCGCCTCACTACCAATTCTACTATCTAACAAACAGGTACGACAAAATCTGGTCACTTTACAATTGACTTCAGGTGCAACTATTCAGACATTATGTAAAGATTCTTTCGTTTTTTAAACCGAATCCTAACAAACGCATCTTTGAGATAAGAAGGTAAAGCTCTTTGAAAAAGTAAAAAAAAAAAGTTTCATTTACGTAAGCTTGGCGAAAGACTAGACTTAGAAACTTTAAAAAATGATACATTCGATCGAAATACTTTAAATATTTATTAATAAACTTTGAAAATGCGTCTAAAATAATAAGAAGACTAGCTTATGTATTTCTATTCTAACTTAATACTAATACACAGATAGCTAGATCCGACTTTAATAGCAAATTGACAAGAAAATTAAAAAATTCGCTAACGATAATTGAAAGAATTACGGTTATCTAAATTTCCAATATTATAATTCGAAAATATGTTTGCAATGTGATAATATTTAATTCTTCAACTTATTGCTCATTGCATGTAACATTCTTAAATTTCGCCTATGTTTGTTATATATAGACCAAATAACTGCTTTTAAAAAAGTTGATTACTTTTAGAATTTTATTACGTCTTGATTTCATAGATAGTAATGGACAACCGCTAATGAGAATTAGATTAGAATATAAATACATAACTGTTTATTTTAAATGTAGTTGCTGTTTCAAAATATTAAAAAAAAACTATGGTATTTTATTATTTTCGAATTCTTAATGCAATTATATATTTATATTCATTAGAAATAAAAACGCTACTTATCAAATGAAGTCTCATCAGAAATGAGCTAGGCCTAATTTTAGGCTTAACATCTCTGGAACACAGTTACAAATGAAGAAAAGTAAGAAAATAAAATCCTTAAAAGTTATAAATTTTGACAAAATAAATAAAATAACTTACATGGTTGTCCTGAAGGCTGCCATTTTGACTTTTTTTAATATTTAATACAAATTTCTCACAATTTTATCTTGAGTTTTTTAAAGTCGCACTTCATTCGTCACAGCAAAAGTTAGAAATGAAAGAATCTCTCGCGATTGATTTGTATTTTAAAACTTGTTGCCATCTCCTTCTAATTAATACTTGTTAATGCAATTTTAATATTTTGATTGGCTTGTTTTAGGGGACGCTTTTGGCAACGCTAGGTTTGTTTACAAGTTGAGAATTTGTTGACAGGATATTCCGATCAATGACTTTAGAGTCAGTAATTTCTTCAAGTTTATTATTTTCATTCTTTTATTCAACTCATTTGATATCGTCCAATACTAACTTATGGTATTAATTACATACACATTTAAAGTAGATATATCGCTGGAATCCTTTAAAAAGAACAATTACGATATAATGGCGACCAAATCAAAGACCGACCTTTTTTTAAGATCACAGTCCAAAAAAAGCATGAGGTTAAAAAAGAAATTCATTCAAATTTTGCAACATGAAACATTTATTTAATAATAATTTTTGTCTCATGATGTTTTTACTCTTTATTAGAGATTTTTTTAATGTTTAAATATGAAAATAGGGTTCTTTTCCAAGGCGCAAATCTTGCAAATCAAACAATCTGACTTATTCTTCCATCTTTCGAGGTAAATCTCAAATTTTCATTAGTTTACGCATAAATTTTGGGACAGCTGTGGTATAATGGCCGGTCTCAATTCAGCTAGTTGCGTTTCGTTGCCAAGCAACGAAAATCCCCAAATCTAGTAAACATTCCACTTTATATTTCATACAACAGGATAGGTAGAGCAACCCTACATTAAATTTTCAAGCTCGCCAAATAATCGCCAATGAACAGACTGGCCATGATATCACAGATGTACCGCGCATCGTATTGGAGAGAGTTGCGTCGAGAAATGGAAAAGTACTGCCAATTCAAAATTGGACAGTCAGTAGAACTTCTATTATCCGATCTAATTGGAACCGAGAGTAGGTCGGATAATCGAAAATTCCGTATAATAGAGAATTTTTATTCAATAGTAAAACTTATAGAACAGGAGACCGCCGAAAGGCCGCGGACCTCAAACCTTTTGTTTGATTGTAGATATCACTTGTAGTCTCACGATTTTAGACGATTCAGGGATTTTTTTCGAAAATTTAGAATTAATATAAATTCACTGTTACTTTTTTGAGTTGCCGAAGTTTTGCTATCTTAAAATAACCGCAGTTTCCCGATTTCATAAACGCCGTAATCTCCCGATTGTAGAATTGCGGAAGTTTGCTGAATTTAGTATCGCCAAAGATTGCTCACTTTAGATCGCCGTAAATTTCTGGCCCTGTTTGTTTTTGCGAATAACGGAGAATGACCTTATTTTAGAAATTTTTTGATGTTGGCTTAGGGGCTAACAGAGAGTTCCGGATAAAAGAGGGGCGGATAATTGAAGTTCCACATGTAATTACCGCACTTTTTATGGCTGTTCATTTAAATACATGTGTTTTTAGGATCAAGTTACACTTCGATTGGTAACGCTATTTATTTTTTACATTGCTTTTAAACTTTTTTTTAATGAATTTCAGTAGTAGTAATAAAAAAATGCATCAAAAAGAGTGTAGATATTTAACTATTCACGATTTAAAAATATATATGCATAAATCGGAGGCCCAGTGGCGTAGTGGTAGTGCTTCGCATTGCCAAAAATGAGGACCAAGCATGTTTGGGCACTAAACACTGGGGGGTTCCACTAAGGTTGACCACCTAACCGGGACGCATGTTTAGCACCCCACAGCCCTTTGGTCTCGAAAGCTAAAAATGGGCACGGCAGGCCTTGGCCCACTAACGAGCTGTTGCGCCGAGTAGTTTCTTTTTATTTTTTTAGTTTATACTTAAATATTTAACGGGGTAGTAGATATTTCAATGTTAACTATTTAAAATATATGTACTTATAAATTTAATTGTTTAGCGGGAACAAGGATAGTTACTGGAATACCTTTATTTATTTTTTTAATATGATTTCACCAGCTTTCCTGCACAAAACTTATAAAGGTATGTTATATAAAATGCTTTATAGCTGCTGTTGAAGATGGAAATTTTCAACTTAAACGTTTTTATCTTTAAAGATGCCAGGTTGTCGCTGCTAGTTGCTTGAGTAAAAATTATAGAACAACAGTTTTTTTTTTTTAATTTACGAGGTACATACTTTACATCATTTGGTAAACTCTCTAGACCATTCGAAAAAATTCCTCCAGCATGATTTCACGAAGATTGATAACGTAATAACTCTAGGTTCTTTAATAAGATTCTGGCTCATTGACCACAATATGGAATGTCAAGTTTAACATATAGTCTGGTCTTCTAGCTTTAAATTGTTAGAGTTAGTTTGAATTATCGTCGCACTAGAGCTACACGAGGGCTATTGGTGACGGGCGTCGTCAATTGGAACCATCCTCCGCACGGGGTATTAATTCGTCGAACTTTTTTTGGCTTCACCAGCCTTTATATGTCAGCAGTCATTTTGGTGACGCCCGAACTCGAACCTGGGACCTTCCACATGAAAGTCGAACGCGTTAACCAACTGGACTCCCCACCTAGTTAGAAGGAAATAACCCGAAAAAAAAGCCTGTCACTACAGAATTACGGATCGATTATGAAAGGAAATATGGGAAAGCACAAAAAAAGAAAGGGGTAATCTAGAAGAGTAAGTTTTATTGGGGAAGCCATTGGGGTGCGTGCGATCAACACTTTTATGGGAAACCTTTCGTGATACACAAATAAGCCATTTCGTTCAGATTTTCGCCAACTCAAACACTTCACACGAACATTGTGCAGATATGTGTCATTGGATGACAGGCTTAAGATAAAGAAGTAAAATATTTTTTTAAGGGGCGCGCTGGGATCGTGGGGTCCCTTGTTGGGAAATGTAAGTCATCAACATTTATCACATAAAAAATCCGTTTGTAAAAATATTCAATACAGCCGGAGAAATGTGGCTTAGAAAATATTTTTTCTCCATTGGATTAACACTGAGGCACTTTGCTTTGGAGACTCGTGGTCCAACGAGCCCCTTAAATAGTGATCTGGGTCTTCTCACAGTCTTTTACAGGTTTTCTGCTTTTTTTTTGCTTTCAGATTTACAGAGCTTTAGATATTAAGTTTGTACAAATTGTAAATAATATTTTCCCTAAAAATCATCGTAATAATATAATAAATAATATAATTTGTATTAATAGTTGAATCTTTAAATGTAAAAAGGGGGTCGATATTTTTAAAAAAATTCCGTTTTGATGGATTCGTGTACTAGCGGATCGTATGACAGAAAAAGAAAAATTAAAATAATATAAATACAAAGTTACTTAAATGACAGCTTCATACACTTTGTTTTATTGTGCAGATATGTTAATTTGTGATTACATATGAAACTGACGCTTTAAGCATATTTGCTTTTTGTGTGTTTTTCTTTTGACTTTTTATGGAGAAAAAGAGAGGCTTGTAAAATCGTTCATTGTAAAAGGAGGCCCAATTCAATTCACCTGTGCCACCATTTGTGAGGAATTTTTTTATCCTTCTTCTAGGACACATGAAACATATGTCACTACTGCCACTTTACAACCACAATTTTTAATAAAAAAAATTATTGTGTTTAAGCCAAACGTTGTAAAATAATCACTTATTTTTGCTTTAAAAAAATATTTGTCTTTTGAATAGGAATTCGACCCTTTTTGCAATATTTTTTTATCAACTCACTATGTTACCGAATATATTTTTTTATAACAAAGAAATTGAATCTAATCCAGTAAATAGGAACGTGTTTTACCTTAATTTATAAAATTGCATTCAAAAGTTTGATGTATAAAATTAACAAAAAGTTATTGAATGAAAATTAAAATTACTATTATTAATTCGTTTAAGCATTCATTCTTTTTATTGAAGTGTCCGTTTTTCTACACTTGTCGATTAAGAGGGATTATGCATTAGTTTCCTAATCACAACTTCCGCAGAAGTATTGCTTTGCCATGTTAGCCCTTTTTTCCCAGGTATGAGAGTCAACATAACATTGAAATGAAACAAATTTTGAAACGAAAATGTTATTTAGTTATATATTTTTGAAGTTTTAAAATGCCAAAAATTACAGCAGATGGCGACACTATTTTAAAACTTAATCAATTAATAATTAAATAACCGGATGTTATTTTCCATTCAATTTTGTTTCAAATTGATGTTATGATGATTCTCATACCTGGTGAAAATGGGATAACATGGCAAAGCAATTCTTTTGCAAAATTTGTTATTTCAAAACTAATGCATTATCTCTATGGGACTGACAGTCCCTCTTAATAAAAGAGAACCGAATATTGAAAAAAGAAACTAGGAGGCGGAGAAGGGCTTTGTTTGTGGCGCCATCTTCTGTTTCTTTTCTTAAAATATATTTACCACGCCTTTAGAAATTTAATTATTTATCATCCCATTATTTTAGTCAACTTTCATTACCCGTTACGTCAGATACATTTTTGAAACAAATTAAATTTTCGAAAATTATTATTTATAACTTAAAAAAAAAAATCAAATCAATAACCTTAACAATCAGTATTGTTTAAGGTTAGTAATATTTAGTTTAAATTTTTATATCTTGCAGTAAATATAGTTACTTCTTTAATTAAATATGACATGGAATTGGAGAGCTTAGTGGGAAAAAGCGCTTTGTTATGAAGAGGAGAAAACTAGAAAATGAGGTTTAAATGTTTTAATTTTCACTTAGATACTTTAAAAGGGTTTTTGCAAACGGTAAAAAATATACTTAACTTAATATTTACAAAAACAATTGAAACCTGATATGTAAAAAAGAAGTCTGAGGAACCAAGATAAAAGGTTTTTTTTATTTCATAAAATAAATTAACATTTAATTATTAAAATAAAATTAAAGCAATTTAATTTCTTTAAAGTCTTAAAACATTTAATTAACAATGATTTTCTTAACAAACCAAAATAATATATCATCAATAATAACATATCAGCCTTAATTGCATCCTTTTTCTTCTGTAAAACTCAATTTTCTTTTAAGATTTAAAACTTTAGAAACAATCGCATAACTATCATTTAAGTTAACCAATACACTGAATTATCTCATTAGACCAGATAAATTTCATTCGATTTTCAATAAAAACATGAGAAAATTTTATTATCGTTCAGAACAGACACCTAAAAAAAACAATAAGAATAAGAATTCGCAATATTATTTACATGAGTTACACTTACTGTCGTTTATTCTTATGATTGCTGAAAATTCTTCGAAGTATATTATTTAAATAAGAATTAACAAAAAAAACCTATTATTATAGACGAACGAAAAAGAAACAAACAAATTTGAACAATATTCTAAAATGCATTAATCAACTTGCAGCCGTGTCTCGCTCTTGTCGGCAAAAGATCTCAAAATTCTCAAAAAGTGCGACCATTTTTTTTCCCCTCCAGAGCTTGCGCAGTAAAGAAAAATGACGTCATTTGGCGGTTTTTATAAACTTGACCACCAAAGTAATTTTTTTTTATTTATTATCGTCGCACTAGAGCACAGGGCCACACCAGGGCTATTGGCGACGGGCGTCGTATTTTAGAACAAACGGTCAGTAGCGATCTAGTGTTAACACATATCTGGTGTTAAACCTAAAGCAAACCTAAAGCGTCCTCATCATCTTCGGGTCGCAGTCACATGACTGCGACCTGACCAGGGCGAGTTTTTCTACGACTTGAACATTATTTAATTTATTTATTTATTTATTTATTTATTTATTATTTATTTATTTATTTAATTTATTTATTTATTTATTTATTTATTATTTATTTATTTATTTATTTATTTATTTATTTATTTATTTATTTATCTATCTATCTATCTATCTATCTATCTATCTATCTATCTATCTATCTATCTATCTATCTATCTATCTATCTATCTATCTATCTATCTATCTATCTATCTATCTATTTATTTATTTATTTATTTATTTATTTATTTGTTGGATTTGTTTGTTTGTTTGTTGGATTTGCTTGTTTGTTTGTTGGATTTTTTTTGTTTGTGGATTTGTTGTTTGTTTGTGGATTTGTTTGTTTGTTTGTGGATTTGTTTTTTTGTTTGTGGATTGTTTGTTTGTTTGTGGATTTGTTTGTTTGTTTGGGATTTGTTTGTTTGTGGATTGTTTGTTTGTGGATTTGTTTGTTTGTTTTGAATTTGTTTGTTTGTGGATTTGTTTGTTTGGTTTGTTTGTGGATTTGTTTGTTTGTGGATTTGTTTGTTTGCGGATTTGTTTGTTTGAGGATTTGTTTAGTTTGTGGATTTGTTTGTTTGTGGATTTGTTTGTTTGTGGATTTGTTTGTTTGTGGATTGTTTGTAGGGATTTGTTTGTTTGCTTGTTGGATTTGTTTGTTTTTGGATTTGTTTGTTTGTGGATTTGTTTGTTTGGGATTTGTTTGTTTGGTGGATTTGTTGATTTGTTTGTTTGTGGATTTGTTTGTTTGTGGATTTGTTTGTTTGTTTGTGAATTTGTTTGTGGATTTGTTTGTTTGGTTTGTTTGTGGATTTGTTTGTTTGGTTTGTTTGGGGAAATTTTTGTGGATTTGTTTGTTTGTGGATTTGTTTGTTTGTGCTTTGTTTGTTTGTTTGTGGATTTGTCTGTTTGTTTGTTTGTTTGTTTGTGGATTTGTCTGTTTGTTTGTTTGTTGTGTGGATTTGTCTGTTTGTTTTTTTGTGGCTTTGATTGTTTGTTTGTGGATTTGTTTGTTTGTGGATTTGTTTGTTTGTGGATTCGTTTGTTTGTGGTTTTGGTTGTTTGTGGATTTGTTGTGTGTTTGTGAATTGTTTGTTTGTGGATTTGTTTGTTTGTGAATTTGTTTGTTTGTGGATTTGTTTGTTTGGTTTGTTTGTGGATTTGTTTGTTTGTGGATTTGTTTGTTTGTTTGTGGATTTGTTTGTTTGTTTGTTTGTGGATTTGTTTGTTGTTTGTGGATTTGTTTGTTTGTGGATTTGTTTGTTTGTTTGTGGATTGTTTGTTTGTTTGATGTGGATTTGTTTGTTTGTTTGTGGATTTGTCTGTTTGTTTGTTTGAGGATTTGATTGTTTGTTAGTGGATTTGTTTGTTTGTGGATTTGTTTGTGGATTTGTTGATTTATTTATGAATTTTTTTTTATTTATTGATAAAAAATTGATTTATTTATGGATTTATATCAATATGGATTTATATCGATATCGATATACGTAACGATATTAATATAATATTAATACGAATTTACACGATAAACGATATGTATATCGTTACGTCGATATGTATATCGTTATGTCGATATGTATATCAATATGCACATCGATAAACATATTCGATGTACATATCGTTATAGATATATTTATCGATATGTATATCGATACCAATATGTACATCGATACGTATAGCGATACTGATATATATATATATATATATATATATATATATATATATATATATATATATATATATATATATATATATATATATAATAGATAATATATATTATATATATATATATATATATATATATATATATATATATATTATATATATATATATATATATATATATATAATATATATATATTTCGATATATGTATCGATATCGTTATACTTTATACGATATTTATCGATTTAATATCGATTTACGTGTCGATATACATAGCGATATACATATCGGTATCGATACACATATCGGTGTCGATACACATATCGATTCGATATAAATCAATAAATAAATCCATATCGATATAAATCCATAAATTAATCCACAAATAAACCAATAAATAAACAATAAATAAACCACACAAAAATCCATAAATCCATCCATCCATCCATAAATCATCCATCCATCAATCAATCCATCATCCATCAATCCATCCATCATCAATCCATCATCCATCCATCAATCCATCATCAATCCACTATCCATCCATCCTCCATCCATCCTCCATCCATCCATCCTCCATCCATCCATCATCCAACCATCCTCCATCTATCCATCCATCCATCCTCAATCCATCCATCCATCCTCAATCCATCCATCCATCCTAAATCCATCCATCCATCAATATATATTTATATATATATATATATATATATATATATATATATCGATATAGTTATACTTATACGATATTTATCGATATACGTATCGATATACATATCGATATCGGTATATACATCGATATATGTATCGATATCGATATACATATCGATATATGTATCGATATCGATATACATATCGATATATGTATCGATATCGATATATGTATCGATATCGATATACATATCGATATATGTATCGATATCGATATACATATCGATATATGTATCGATATCGATATACATATCGATATATGTATCGATATCGATATACATATCGATATATGTATCGATATCGTTATACTTATCGATATACATATCGATATATGTATCGATATACATATCGATATATGTATCGATATACATATCGATATATGTATCGATATCGATATGCATATCGATATATGTATATATCGATATATGTATCGATATCGTTATACTTATACGATATTTATCGATATACGTATCGATATACATATCGATTTACGTGTCGATATACAAAGCGATATACATATCGGTATCGATACGCATATCGATTCGATATAAATCAATAAATAAATCCATATCGATATAAATCCATAAATTAATCCACAAATAAATAAAATCCACAAATAAACAATAAATAAACAATAAATAAACCAACAAAAAATCCATAAATCCATCCAATCCATCCATCCATCCATCCATAAATCCATCCATAAATCCATCCATCCATCCATCCATAAAATCCATCCATCCATAAATCCATCCATAAATCCATCCATCCATCCATCCATAAATCCATCCATCCATCCATAAATTCATAAATCCATCCATAAATCCATCCATCCATCCATAAATCCATCCATAAATCCATAAATCCATCCATAAATCCATCCATCCATCCATCCATAAATCCATAAATCCATCCATCCATCCATAAATCCATCCATCCATCCATCCATCCATCCATAAATCCATAAATCAATAAATCAATAAATAAATCCATAAATCAATAAATCAATAAATAAATCAATAAATCAATAAATAAATCAATAAATAAATCAATAAATAACTAAATAAATAAAAAAAAATAAATAAAATAAATAAATAAATAAATAAATAAATAAATAAATAAAAAAAAGAGGCCGAAAATCTAGAGGTATGAAAATGAAGTTGAGAAAGGAACAAAGATGAATCGCTATTTCAATTCATTAGCTGTTCAATTTAACAAATGTTCGACTTTTTAAATATCAGTAACTCAAAAACTACGATTCCAAAAACTAGATTCTTTTTTTTTTTGTTGCTAAAATGTACTAAAAATATTCTACTTCTAAGCTGTCAATGTTCAGACCGACCATTAATTTAATTGACTTGGCGCAAAAGATTAATTAGAATTCTAACGACGTTGACTTTTAATCATGAAGATGATTCTTCAGTATAAAATAGCTTTTAGAATAAATTCCCTCGATAAAAAGTATAGTTTATAAAGAACACAATTACTAAAAGTATGCAGAACTAAATAAATTTTACCTGTGAAGTGTGACAAATCCTTTTTTATACCTCTCTTTACAATTACGAATTTCACAAGAATTTGGCATCTTGCACAAAATATTACTGAATTAAGTGTATAACATTCACGATTGTTAACATACTCAGAGATTAAAAGAATGTAATTAAATATTTATGATTCAAGCCAGAAGAGAAAAATAAGAACTATGCGCAAAAAATCGTCTGCAAAAACACTTAAAAACAAAACACACCAAGCGGCTGCCAGGTGATTGCTAGTAACCCACGTGACTTGAAAATAGATGCGAGTCACCATTTCGGTTTGCCAGCTGATATTCAGGTCTGGCGACAATTTGGAATAGTTCGTAAAGAAACGGTAGCGATAAGTTGCCATATGTATCAATCTTTCTCCTCTTGACGATTTGTGATGTTGAGGACGTTTTTGGAAGCTGCTTTACTATTAAATGCGCAGTCCATTCTATTTAATTAATGTCTCTGGTTATTTCAATGTAGATTAAAATTTAGTTATTTACATTTTAAATATACTTCTAATTAAAAAATTTTAATGGAATCTTTTTAGTAGATAGAAAGCATAGATTCCAAAATGTAGCTAGTATTTTTATTTTTTTTTGTAATTTTAGAATTAGATGGTATTTTTTTCGATGAGCCCGTAGCATTTTCTCCTTAAAGTGGTGGCAACACTGGCCCCTTTCCTTTGCCCTTAAACTGTGGGTCTCCGTGCCATAGACATAAAAAATTTTGAGAGTGAATTTTATTTTACCATGTTTTTCATACTTTCATTTAATTAAAACAAACGTTATTTAATTCTTCAAAAGACATGATTTTCCATCTAACAAGAAATAAGTTTGAGCTTAACTGAGTGAGAAAAAATCGCAAGCTGATGATTCCAAATGGAATCATTGTAGGTGAAAGGGTTTAAACCCTGCATTCCCCTAATTCTTTTGAGTAGTGTAGTAATAAGTATTAGATAGGTGGATCACGTGACCTCCGATGCTAGCGACAGGACGCGCAGGGAGACCAGAATTTAAGGGCAAACATGTCAGTATTGCCAGCACTTGAAGGAGAAAAATACTGGCGTCATCGAAAAAATACCATCTAATTCTAAAATGACAAAAAAATATCACTCCCTATATGTATCAAATATATATCTCCCTTACACAGGGTCGGCTGCACAGGGACATTTCGGATGCATAGATCGCACGGACACGAACCTGGGATCTTTGACATGCAAGGCGAGCGCTTTATCGACTTGGCTACTCATTATACGTGGAGACAGTACATAATTGTCGACAGATTTAAAATGCACTAGCCTCTTTTACACTGAGTACTTTTAGGATATTTTGGCTGCATGGTTTTGTTGGAAGCAATAAAGTGCAGAGTTCGACTGTATTGATCCCAAAGTAGACATTTTTTTCCGAATATGCAAAATATCAAAGTTTAATTCTAAGTTTTAATAAGCAACTACTTTTGAATGTAAAATATAATGCCTTTATTGAAACAAAATACATAAATTAGATGGACGGCATAGAATTTTGATATTTGAAATTGTATAATCTAAAGAGAAATTACAAAAATTTCACAATGCTGAATAAGCATTTTAACAACATTAACAATTTCCTGTCAATAACATAACTTGTCGAAATCGAATCTAGTTATTAAAAGTACACAACACTTTATCTTTCTTTTTTATATATCACACATCTTTGACCTTTAAAATCACATCCATTACACAGGACGAGTCTTAAAAACAATTCCCATGTGATTACAATAAAATAATTATCTATTACTTTTCTAGAGACAGCGACTACTTTGACCTGAATTGCTTCTGTGAACTGGATCAACTCATTCCTATGCAGTTTTGAAGACTGAGTTGAGAAAAAATGTCAGGTCTCGCAGATGAACTGAACTCAATTTAATTATAATGCAATCTTCTGTAACATTCATTTTTTTATATATTTGCCCCGTTTGTTAATAACATTTTTGCGACAGCAGTGTCCAATAAAATTCATCGGAATAATTTATTGAACTTTAGTTCACAGACACATTTTTTTAAATCAGGGATTATGTACATTGTGCTTATGTATAATTGAACTGACAGTACTCAATACTTTCTGTATAGCAAAGTAATGGGTGAATTTACATTAAATTTGGTCAAGACGCTATTAACAACATGCAACAGAGAATCTCATTAAAAAAAAAGTTCTTGAATATTCTAATAGAGAATATTCGGAACCATTGCTTTCATTTTAGCCCATGATACACCAAAAACAAATTTTAAACAAATAAAGAAAAGTTTAAAAAATCTGCAATCCTTATTTCCTGAATTAATTTAATTTTTCAAAACCTTTTACTTCCTGTGTTGGGAATAGTTCTTAGTTCACCCAGCATTTAAACTTAATTTTATCAACTCGTATTTTACTGCATGAAGAATTCCAGAAAGTTTTCTATAATTCTACAGTCCCTAAGGTACTCTGTTTGATTTTATTCTAGCCACTTTTAAATATATTTAATTGAAAATTTAAAGTGATTCAATTGATTACAATGCAAAATGTAAACAAGGATCCTCCAAAGATAACTTATTTTACCCCTTTCTGCATCTTTTTGCTAAACTTAATATGAAAGGCAGGGTTAAGAAGAACATAGCATTTATTAGAAAAGGTTGACTCTGGGAATTAAATTAGAGGAGGGGAACCTTAAAATCACTGTGCAGGCGCAAAAAAAATGAACTCAACACATTTTCTACAGATACATAAACTAAAAATAAAAACCCTGAGGTTCAACTTTTCATAAATATGTTGCAGTCCCCCCACATAAACGTCGAAGAAGTAAACTGCCATATTGACAAAACTGACTTGGAATAATCAGGTTAGGGGATATCTTGTGTTATGATTTAATAATGTGCTTACTCCTCCTCCTATTGGTACCGACTACCATAAGAGAGATTGACAAGGATAAAAGTTCAATTTTTGCACTTAGAGAACAGCCCAGCAGCAAATATGTTCTTCCTTTACTTTAAGTTCACCCTGCTTCAGATTTTAAGTTTATCCACTAGTATAAGAAAGTCCTGAAAGTGCACTTAGAGAACGATCCCACTCTAAGTTTGCAATTGAAATCTATAATAACAGGATAACACCAAAAAACACTATTTGGATGTGCAATAAACTTAAGGATGAGCATGAAGTAAAATGAGTGGCAAATATAGTGAGCCCACACACAATGACTATTCATGAAATGATGAAAGTAATCAACTCTTGCTTACACATGTTCTCTAGTGAGAATTGACAGTGTCATGACTAGTACTGGCTGCATTCAGGGAATGAACCACTTAGTGACAATTCAACAAGTAATTACTACTTGTGGACAATGTTAGGAATGGGGACTGACCGGGCCTGATCTACGAATATGCAAACTATGGGCACAACACATTTTGGGGGTTCCATTACGGAATTTTTTTTGTACAATTACCCATAATGTTGATGCTAATGGATGATTAATCATACTCTTGCTTCTATTTTTTATCACCATACTTATAACATCTTTTAAATCAATCACGTTAGGCCAATGTCTGAGTCAAAGTCAAGCTAAAACTAAATTGGGGTCGGTGAAAATTTCAAAATTTACCTAGGCCTGGGCCTAACAGGCCTCATGGCAGATCAGGCCCTGGTACTGACTAAAAGAATGCTTATTTCCTGACTGAGAATGGTCTTGTTTGCATGATGTGTTCACGTGTCGTGCTTGATGAGGACCTTGGGCTTGGCGAATATCTTGAGCCCCTCGTCCACCTTGGCCAGCTGCTTCTCCAGCTCCTCCCGGCACCTCCTCAGGCGGAGGGTGTCGTTCCTCACAGGAAGGGAGGACAGGCTCTGCACAAGTTCATCGCGGTCTGCAACAAACATGGGATGAAAAGTCAGGGAATGATCATTCGTAGGAAGTGTAGATGAGAAAAAAAAAACAGTGTCCATGCCAAAAATACCAAAATATGGAGACATTCCTCCTAGCCCAGTGATTCAGTTTTTTGGGGGCTCTTTTTTTTACTGTGACATGTTCAGTCCATTAATAGAAAGTAATTCTCAAAAAAAGCTACTATGAGTCAAAAGTCCACTCTGTTACAGATAGTGTCATAAAATTGAAATATAGTTTATATATAATATGTAATATATTACATAATAATATATGAATAATATTTGTTCCAATTAACACTGTTAACAATGGCATATATATTGTATTGTTGTATATTCGTGTAATATTATATATATATTTTTCTTGTCAGCTGTTTGCCGTTTCAGTACAGAGTAAAAAAAAAATAAGGAATCTTATTTTTAATAGATTTTGCATTCTGGACACTTATTAATAAATGAATAAGATAAGTTAGATACAAGCATCAATGTTTTCTTTCTAGAATTTTACAAATAAAATATTTTAGTAAGAGTGGCCATTGTGTGGGGATAAGCAAACAAAATTGTCAGAACTGCATTGTTTTGTACATTACATGACTATAATTTTTCCATGTAAGCACAGTGAATTTTTATACAGTCCACAAAGATTTTTAAGAAAAGTTTAAAATTTACTTTTTAATGTAAATTTGTATGTTGACTTTATTTTTTTAATTTTGAAATGTATGAATAGATATTTATTAAAAAGGAAACAAAGTTTTTCAGATCATAAAAAAATTTGCAATCAGTTAATGATAATGGAATGAAATTAAAATAGTATTCGAAATTTTAAAGTTGTTTTGGTCATCAAGAACAAATACCTAGCAAGAAATTGATGTGTGGCAGTTTCAATGCATTTTTGAAACATTACATTGCAATTTGCTTATACTCAAATGTTACTTGATAATTAAGTTATGTAAATAGTTTTTTTTATACCTTATGCCATTTGAGTTGATGGTTATTAAAGCTGTGCATACATGGTCATTGAACCATCACCAAGCATCAGTATGATACAAAATGATATCATAAGAATTGTTAATGTGTAAGTGATTGGTAGTGTGTGATATGCAGACCTGCTAACTCTCCAGATATAACCTGGCATGTTTTGCTACTCTTTAAATTTCTGTGTTAACTAACTGACGTTTTTTGAAAGGGACTTAAACTTTCTCTTGGGGCATAGAATCCAGAAAATAGTTGTCCCCAGTTTAATTGGCAGATTCAGCAGTTTGTTTAGTTGATCCTATATATTGCACTTGATCCACACTTGGCAGGTCAAGATGTGTTATCAGGGGATTCTTTATTGGCAAAAGACATAAAAAAAAAAGTGAGTGGATGGAGCTAAGATGTCACTTGAGCCCACATCACCCATCCTTGACAAGTAATGATATAAAACCAAATATTGCCAGTAACATCTCACAGTGGCAATGGTTCACTTGACGTTAGAGTAAGTATCCCTTGGTGTATGTAAATCTCAAAAGATTTGTGTTCAGAATAATCAACATTCTCGTTGCAGAGTACAACACAGACATAGGCCGGGGGCAGGTAAAGTGCAGCAAGTACAACAATGAATGGGACCATTTTTATCTTGAAATAACTACCGTATATACTCGTGTATAACCCGACTCCATGTCAACCCCCCATTTTTAAACCAAATATCCTTCCAAAATCGGTAACCCATGTATTAGTCGAGGTAGGAAATAAGGTCAGGGCCTTCTGAAGAAAATAAGAAGAAACCGGTTAATGACGGGCCGTAATTTTTCTTATTTATTTTGCAAGCTAAATTTCAACCCCAATGAAAATAAAACAGGTTTCGTCTCCGAGTGTCCTTGACATTGCTGACTATGAATGGAGAAGCTTAGTTTAAACTATGTGCTATGAAGCGTGAAGACCATGCTGCCAAGGTCACGGACCACCGTTGTTTTCTTTACACCTTGAAAACTGGTTGACTGAACTGCCCTGTGCCAGAGCTACACGTGCAAAATACGCATCACGCCAAGAACTAACAATAAAGCATCACATGGTGGATACCGTGAATAGATACCTATCTTATTTCATCTTCAAAATTTAACTGCTTTTGTGTCTTTATTTTTAATAGATAGTATTTAAACCTTAAGTTTGATTGAAATTCAGTTTTAGTTAGGGATTTATTTTTTCCAGAAAATCGATGTCTTGTGTATAAGTCGACCCCGCTTTTTACGGCACTAAATTTGTCCAAAATTTATCGGCTTATACACGAGTATATACGGTAATCTTTCAACATACTTTCTCTTCGGTTAGACGTTAGAGTTAGTGAGTGCTTGCAACAAAGGTCCAACTCATTAGTCCCGATACTGCACCTGCCCACATCAGTCGTCCTAGGGCAGAAGTGGCTACTCACTCTTCTTGAGCAGCTCCAGGGTCTCCAGCCTCTCCTCGTCAGGGAGGAGGGAGTAGCCCTCCGGCACCACGGCCGCCACCTCCTCTCGCCTCCGCTCCTCCTCGCGCGCCTCCTCCCACTGACGGCGACGCTCCACCAAGCTAGAGAGGAGGGGGAAGAGAGTATCTTTTAAACGTCATAAAACTATCAGTTTAATATAAATCCTAGAATTTACCCTTGGCTCCATTTTAACGTTTAATCCCCCATACTTAACAAAAATAGGAAAAATCCCCCTATCACTTTAACAAATCAATTATGTATCATCTATCCCAATTAAAATTCTTCATGGATCAATAATACTTTTCCAAAAACCCAATAAAACATGTCAAGAAATATAGGGCCCAATATCCAAAGTAACACAAACTCATAAAAGACAAACTCCCAAGTGTAACTTTGATTAAAATAAAAAATACACTTTGAGGGTTTAATTCATGGATTGATTGACACAGCTCTTAACACTCTGAGGGATACAGACATATCACCCGACAGTCAGGCTGTAAAGCAATACACATCATTTTAAAAAGTTTATAATTTGACTAAATTTTAAAATTATAGAGCAGCCATTTATAATTATCTGCTACAGAAATAAAATTTAAAACAATTTAAAGAAATCATATATTCAGTTAAAAGATTAAATTTTAATCTCGTGCAGTAAAAACAAGATTACACTTTAACCATTAAGTGTATATCCCTCAGAGAGTTAAGTGAATAGATAAAATGAGGATCAAGCATGCTCATGAAATAAACACTGGGAATTCTGTGTGAGGTTAACCACCTGACTGGGATATATGCTTGGCAACCCCCAAGTCTTTGGTAAGGAGAGCTAAAAGCATGTCAAGAGGCCTTGGGCCACTATGGACTGTCATGTCACTGAGCTCAGTTTAGTTTTTAAATATATTAATTCCAAACAACATCTACTGTCAAATGGGATAACTTTGACCTTTAAGGGTAACCTTATTCCAAGCATAAAATCCTGTCACTAATTGGAATAACCATACAAAAATAAAATGTAAGGTTATTAAATGGAGAAGCTTGAACCAAAGTGACTCTAAAAGCCAAAATTTCCTTATTTAAAGGTACCTGAAAAAATGCAGTTAACTAAGACAAACTTCACAAATAGGCGAGGTAGGACTGCCTATTTGGTTGTAAACAGTTTATAAACATGAAGAAAAGGATAACACATTTGAAATGCTTTTTTAATACATAAAATTGAGGGTATTATTGAGTTTTTTAGTAACTGTATACATGCCAATTTGAAATATTGGCCATTTTGACAAGATAAAACTTTTAGAACGTCTGAATCATCACTAATAAACTTGGCTTTAGGATTTAGGACAATGGAAAATGAAAAATAGCCATAGGACATAATAAAATGAAAAAATGCTTTAATATAAATGGTTCCAAGTTCAGGGACTAAAATTTATTTTCCTTATAATTGTTTCTGCTTTTAAAAGACTTCTAAAAGTAAGGCAGGCTGTGATTGTAGACATTTTTAATTTTGTTGAAAATCCCAGAATATGTTTTTTACGTAAAACTATACTACACATATATTTTTAGTTTTGAATTATTGAAGTTTTAAGGGAACATCGTCCATTTTTTAAAGGAAAAGACCAACCTACAGAATGCAATACTTTTTTTTTTGCCAAGAGTGAAAATATTTGATTTTTTATATATACTGCAGTGACAAATATTTGGTGTACTGCTAGTTCCATAGAGTTGCTGCATGCCAAAAATCAACCACACATATCTTGCTATGTTAAGGCACTTCTCTTTAGTTATGTATTCACTAGACCATATACATTTTTGGTTCCATTTTGGCACAATACAATTTTGAGTGACAAAAGTTTAGAAAAAAAAATCGGATAACTTTGAACTTTAGGTCCAAAGTCAACCATAATTTTTTGATATCCTAACAGGTACAATGAAATTAGCAGAACACTAAAAAATTGTCGATGCAATGATTGATTTAAAAAAAAAAGTATTGCAAGAAGTAAGTTTGATTTCCTTCAAAAGAAATGACGATATTCAATTTTGACTCTTTGATTTGAAAAGTAACCCCATGAGTACTGTCACTATGTATGAGTTACAAAAAAGTTTTTAAAGGGATACAGAATTATGAGTTAACTTAAACAACACAATGCACATTACTAACATTAAAAGTGATACCATTAAAATATATACATTATATATATCATTAAAATTATATATACTGCTATATATACTATTAAAATATACATCTTTAACATAAAATAGAAATAGTTTGAAACATTAGAAATATATGGAAACTCACTAGTTTGGAATCTGCCCGGGACGATGCTTGACTTCAGATTTGGTTTTCTGCTTGCTACGACAACTCACGTGAGAGGCAGAATCACTTCGGATGCTCTCAGATTCTTGTGAAGAGACATCAAAAGGCTAGAAACACAGAAATATTAGAGTACTTTCAACGACAAAATAAAAAGTATTCATTATAACTGATAAAGTAAAGAGCTATCTTTCTTTAGGTTTATGAAGCAGCAGCTTCGTATGTACACATATTTTCAAATATATTCAAAACAAAAGATTCTAGTTACTGAAATAGGAAATCTCAAATTTAACTTTAACTTGTTTCTAAATCTTAAAAAAATATTAACCAAGAATGTAATTTAACAACACATTTTGAAAAAAAGAGTGAACAAAATCAAGAAATCTGTTTTTAATATTACAGTTGATTTTTTTTATATTTACAAAACGAAACACTACATTTTATATTATTGGCATAGTTGTATTTCATGAGTAGTTATTAGCTTGAAAAACACTATTACCAAAGTTACATCATTTGACAGTACACATAATATTCTTTGCACAGTTTTGTAAACTATATATGTGTCAATGCAGGAAAAAATATTCTAGCAATTGAACAAAATGAAACTTAGAAAATTAAAGATAAAGTTTTCATTTTTCTTTTGGTATTTGAATTTTTGTATTTGTGATCCGTTTATTTTAGCCCTCTTTCTGCAAATGAGCCTGCTCTGTATGGTTGTAGTAAATAAATAAAATACATATATAGACAAAGCTCTATAACTCCATTTACTCATTAGGAAACAACTAGAAAACTTCACATCAATATTTAATAATACTTATAAAGAGTTCCTTAACATGCTGCAAAAAGGAGCTATTTTAGGGACTCTTGGCTTCAACATGTCAAATAAGCGCATCACCAAACCCATAACCAAAATGAAAACTTGCCTAGCATATTTAGTTGTGATACTCACTATTTATCTTTGTTATAACCTCCATGGGGTGTTTGAAATGTATGGTGCGAAAATCAATGAAAGTAAACTGTAGTGGTTCAGTTGAACTGTTAAACACTAGATCACATTGTTGGATCTAGTGTTATCAAAAATTAACATTTCCCCCAAATACAAATAAAAATAGACTGCAACTGGAAGTATTCCTAATTTTTTTCGAAAATGCTGTGTACTCATTAAAAATTGTAACCCACAAATACTTTGATGTAACAAAACTACTATACGCAAACGAAAAAAGTTTTTTACACACTGTTTTCCCTACCTGGCTGATCTGGGGCAGGGACCTGGAGGGGTGTAGGGGACGGGGGGCACCGGCCGTTCTAGGGGGCTCCAGGCGAGGCAGGGACTTCTCCTGCAAGGACAGATTAAGTATGAATATGTCAACTATGTTCCTCACAAACCTCAACAGCTACTTTGATTCTTAGAGGAGCAGAGAGATGGGAAAATGAGCCAAGATGCTTTTCACTGACCCCAGTTTTAAAATTTACATTTTGACTCAGTAATTTTTTTTAAAACTGGATTTCGGTAGTAAAGTAGGTTAACAAAGTCAGCAAATCTTTAAACTTAAAAATATAATCAATGCAATGTTTATTTGAAAAATATGTTTAGTGCTAGAAAACTGACTGCCCTGAGCCAGTTTTATACGTTAGGTTTAGTTGAATTATTGTTCCACTAGACCTGTATTAGGGCTATTAGAAATAAACCTCATAATTTGGAACTAAAGTCAAGTAAAAAGGTCTGAGTTAATGAATCTAATACTTAGGTGGTTGAGGGTAGACCTATGCATATTTTGGCAAACTATGCGATATAAATATTCATAGGTCATAGTTTGACAAATTGATAACTAAAACAGCAAAAACAGTCTTACTAAACATAATGAAAATATGCATAACAAAATGAGTAGTCTGTTGTATCCAGTAATGCAGGAGACACAAAAACCAACAAGGATACAACACATTTATTGATAATTTAAAAACTATTTTTTTTATCTAACATCTACTCCCAACTTCAAAGAAGCAAAGAAGTTCAACAAATAGAAAGTGGAGTGTACAAATTAGAATTATTTATTAACTAGCAACTAGATATAAAAACAATCTTAACATTAACCATAAAAACAAAACATTAAAATAAATAATTTATAACAAAAGAAAAGTCTAAATTTACAGAATACATAAACATGTTGGAAATGAAAACACAAGACAGACCGAATAAAAGCTCACACAGCGCCTTAAGAAACCATTGTACCCAGCCCTTTTGGCTGGTTCAAGTTGAGAGTGTGAGCAGCCCTTGGACCACTCTTGTCTAAATTTGATCATGACAAAAATTGACTGCGTAAAAAACTTCTGCCAGGCAGTAAGAGTATAAAATGTTTACCACACTTAAACACAACTAAAATCAGGCATGAAAGTGCAAACTAATCAAAAAGGCTGAACACTGAATTCAATTTTTTTGGCACTATCAGCGTAACGACATACAAACCAATTAAAAATTTAGTTATATTAGTTCCTATAAAAGGCACACATAGAAAATAATGCATAGAAATTGAGGGGGGATGCATAGCAATAATTGCTACACAAATCAATCTTCGTGTAGCAGTTGATTAATTTTGTTTAGCAGTATAGCTTAACAATACATTGATAATTTTTTTTATGAATCATGGCATGACAAATTTAAATCTTATATAATACTATACTACTAAATGTACTTTTAATTTCGTTATATACACTTTAAAATAATTACATTTACTTTTATTTATGGTGTTGGGTATCCTCTTCATCAGATTTGTCTATGTGTGTGTGAACACCTTTAGCATTTCATTTGGTGCATTACCAACAGATTTTGGTTGTTACTAAATATTTAGACGCCAGTTTTTTTAAAAAAATTTTGACTGACTCTTTGGGATTGATATCCCTAAATTTTGGTCTTTCAATGCATATCCTTATTAAAATGGTTCATAGAAAGTTAGAAAAAAAATTTCAAAGATTAGAAATTCACTAACAAACTAAATATATAAAGCGTGTATAAGCGGACACTCCATTTTTTTAAACTAAAAATTGTCTAAAATCAGAGACTACTGTATAGGCTGAAGTAGAAAAAAAAAAGGTTCAAACGTAAGCAAAAAGTATTTTTTAATTCGAGTTGTTCTTGTGATCACGACTCACTGACACCAGGAGTCAGACACTTGATCAGAAGAAAATATTCTGGTTGTTCGACTTGGCCTAAACTGGAGCTACAAAAGTAACGAACCCCTGTTGCAAAAATGCACCGATTGTTTTTTTTTAAAAATTAGCCATCGGCCCCCGAAGTAAACTTAGTGAGAAATCAGTTCATCGGATTTGAAAAATATCGGTATACCGATGGGAGCCGATGTTTTTTTATAAGAAAAAAAAAGAATAGTTCGAACCCAAATTAAATGAGATCGCAACTGAGTTTTTTAAGAGACGTGTAAGATGATCGCATTTAAAATATTTCCGATTCTTAGCATAATTGCAGTTTCGTCTAGTTATTTTTATAATATAGTTTTGATTCACCAAACTATATTATAAAAATAACTTATTCATTAAACCAAACTTCAACGAATTGTAATATTTACTAGTTTCCAGCGAAATCGCACTAGTAGTTATTTTTATTGTTTTAGTTCAAACGAACTTTTGTCAATCAAACTTCAACGCAATTTTTGCTTATTTTGAGGTAAAATCTGAGTCTTATTTTTATAGTTCAAGGATCAGTTAACCAAACCCGAAGCCTTGTAACTTTTGCTCACTTATATTTGCGGCAAAATAGCAGTCGATTCCGCTATTTTAGTTCAGGACGGATCGGTCAACCAAACATCGACGCCTCGTAGTACTTTGCATTGTCTCGCCTTGTTTGATCATAAGACCCCCCCCCCCTATATATGGGTCACAATTTCTCAACGGTTCTGCATCGATCTCAGGATCAGCCAAAATGAGATTAAAAAAAGCGGATTTCCGCCGAAAGGCGGAAAACTTTCAAGCCTGTAAAATAATCATAGATAATTAACCAGTCCCTTACTGGCATGGGTGCTTTGTGTGCCTTGAGGGGCTGCCTCTGCGCCATCTTGTGCCTGGCCTCTATCTCCTTGAGGCGGCGCACATTCTCCTGAAGGTGGTTCTTTTGAGGGGGCCCTGCAACAAACACAAGGTCAGCCGAACAGCGCTATGGTTGGGTGTGATAGTAAGATATATGGTCACAAATATTTGGATATGGTCATGCGACTTGTGGGTCCTTCTTGTAAATATTTTTAGTGAAAATACAGTTGTCAGACGTAAAAGAACGACAGCTACTAACACTTAGATTAAAAATTGCCAGCAAAACATCCAGAATGGAGCTAATATAATAAAGTCCTTTGCCCTGCATAGCAGAAATATCAACTAAAAACTTCCTTTAATCCTATTGTACTTCATAATTTTCAGATATTTTGTGATACGAAATGATCAAAATGTAAATTTGAAACTTAAAATGCATCTTCAAACAGAAACACATGAACATTTCTTTAGAAAGGGAAATATGTATAAAGGTTGATAAATTCATGGTAAGGCTTGCGCCCACTCGTACCCAAAGGGTACTTTTTCATTTTTACAAATAACAAGGGAACAGCCATGATAAAATGGTGATCTCAATTTGGCGAATTGCATTACGTTTTCTAGCAACAAGAAAATTTGATAAACATTGCACTTCATATTTCATACAAATCCATAGGTATAGAACCCTGCGTGAAATTTTTTAATCTCGCCAAAAGTCCCTAATATACGTTACGGTAAAATTGCCATTAAAAAAGCTTTTAAAGCAAAAAAAAGTTTACTGGTCTTCGCAAGAGGTCCCCTGGCTTCATTCTCGATCTCCTGGAGGATTTTCAGGATGGGCTCCGACCGAAAGTAGGCTGGAACCGGCACAGTGTGGGGACGAGCTGCCATGCTGAGAACAAAACGCAACAATTTGTATAAGATTTCAATCACAGAGTTTTATTGTAACAATTGAGTTATGACTAACTTACTGTACTCCCGCGGACCGGCCGATTAGAGGAAAAGTGTCGCAAGTAAAAGCTCAACAAAGAGTTTTTGATAGAAGTTGCTCTATCTTAAATATGTCAATTTAATAAATAATTTGGTTTAAAAAAACTATACAAATCTGTTTAGTGTTATTGTTGCATTCAGAAATTACAAACCAGACCCCTATTAAACTACAAAAGTGTTGCCAGAACCAGAAAGAAATATTATATGTAAAAAAAACTTTTGTTTTAAGAAGCAGCTTCCAAAAACGCCCTCAACATAAAATTCGCCAAATACCTCCTTAGAGAAGAAAAGTTGCTAGATATGGCAACTTATCGCCTACTGTTTCTTTGGAACTGCCGATTGTCGCCAGACCTGAAAATCAGATAAAAGTAGTCTGGCAAACCAAAATGGTGACTTACATGTTTCCAAGTCATGTGGGTTTCTAGCAGCCACTTGGCGTTTTTTTTATATTTGATTACATTCGTTCAATTTCTAAATTCGTTCTTTTTATTTTAAAGGTTATTTCTAATTATTTATTTCTTTTCTAATTATTTTCTTTATTATTCTTTCTAATTGAAAATAGAAAGTAGGTTGAAAAGAATTTTTTAAACCCGACGGTTTTAATACAAAAAAAATAATATATAAAAAAAATCTTTATTTTGTTTGAAATGTATGTTCCCCTTTTTTAAAAAAAAGTTTTTTTTTTAAATTGGACCATTAGAACGAAAGTTAGAGAGACGGATGAAAATATCCACTATGTCAATTACCAACTTATAAATACAACAACACTCAAAATGTACTTATTTTTTATTTTAATTTAAGGAAATTTTAATAAAAAGTCCATGTAATTAAATTTTTTCAAGTAATCTTGCATACAAAAGCAAAAAAAAATAATCTGATATCTGTAAAAAAATATCTTAAAAATAAAAACTACAAAAAAAAAAACTTAAAACATATCGAACATAACACACGTTGAGCAAGCGGATTTACAACAAAATAACTATACAAAGAGAATTCTTCGTCCAAACAACTGCGATAACTTGCCAAAAATAGCAATGTTTTTCGCTGAAATACCCGATTCATCTTTGTTCCTTTCCCAACTTCTTTATATCACTTGATAGTCAGCCTCATATGTTCAAGACGTTGAGGAAAACTCGCCAAATGGTCACGACCACATGACTTGGGACAGGAATGATACAAATCAGGTGACTATGAGGGAGTCACTTTTAGGTTTGCCAATGCGCAGTCCATTCTATAAAATGTCAGTCAATTTTTCTCTATTTAAAATTTATTTTAATTTTAGTCAATAATCATGATTAAAAATAAAGAGTAAAATTTTTCAAAGAATATATACTTTTTACTTTTAATCTTTCATTAAAAAATATTTCTAAAATAAGTTTTAACAAGTCAGAAGGCAAACAGCTAAACTGTCAACTTTATTTTTGTTTACTATTCGCATCGTTCGCATCTCGTCCATTCCATTCATAGTCCTCTTCTCATCTCATGTTGTTTTTTAAAAACAAGAATTTAAAATATTTTTCCAAATATAATATACTAATATAAATACAGCCATCATGGAGGAGGAGCATGTCCAAGAAATTCCTCCGGATACCAACGAAAATGGATTTTTCGCCGCCGGTTTTAAGGATGCGAATTCTTATTCTCAAGTGAATATACACATTTTTGTTATTTTTATAATCAGCCTAAATTGCCATTTAATTGTTTCTTTTGAAAAAGCTATGTATAAAAATACATGTCCTTAGATATTGGATGAGTGGAGTTTCATGCTTTCCAATGATAATTTATTAATTATATGAAAAAGAGCAGCTTTTTTTAATATAAAGAGTGGATACAAGTTATTTGTTTATTAAATATTGTTTAACAATTTTCAGTCATGAAATAGATTGAGTTGATGTTCTTATATGTTACAAAATCAAATGTCATTGAAAATTTTTAATTATATTAATTATACAATAGGTTCTCCAATGATCTGGATATTTTTAATTTGTTTTTTGAAGTTTTCAAAGCTACCTGGTTCTAATATTTAACTGATTATATATATTTTTATAGTATTTTTTAGGTTTAACTTAAAGAATCGTGGCCGGCATTTTTACGCAAAATCTGCTAACCCCCAAAAAATTGGTATTATGGCAACCTTTGGCGAAATTAGCAGTTGCATTGACAATTTCTAAATGTTAATCTATTTTTAATCTTAAATGCATATAATTTATTCTAAAGTTTTCTTATACTAATCTTGTATTAATTATATGCCTGATTTTTAAATAATTATTTACTTTTTTAAATCAATTCTTCTGCATTTTAAAGTTCCACTTTTTTATAAATCTGGTCTGCAATTTAATGAATTTTTCTGTTTTGAGTCGGCCATTTTGGTAGGTATTTTTGGTCATTTCGAATAGCAACCATCTCGGCAAGTGCCGGGGTTGTTGTCATTTCAACCTGGGCACATTTTTGAAAAGTCAGAAAATCTGGCCATGTTAACCAGATTTTTTTTATCTGTAGTGTGTGAATTTCCTAAATAAATAAACCCTGAATTCTTTGCAGGCCGCCCTGCGCTCCATCCTGCTGGCCACCAAGGCCTCGAACGACCTCCCCTCTGCGGACAACGACTTTGACTACTACAGCACCTTCACGGGCTTCAGAGAAGTCATGTTCAGGAAGAGACAGGCTATCCTCGCACTGTGAGTACCATGCACTTTTGGCAGGAGTGCACACATTTATAGGGATTAAAACACTAGCGTAGAACACACTTGAAAATGTAGTAGGAAAGGTGAAACTGCTATGATATAATGGCAGGTCTTGATTTGGCGGTGTTACATTGCCAAGCAACAAAAATCCCAAATGTGGTAAACATTCCACTTCAGATTTCAGCAACCTTAAGATAAATTGTCAAGCTTATCAATGAACAGACCACCCACTATCATGCAAAGCTTGAATTAAAAAAAAAAGAACCAATGAAAAATTTGCTAGCTTAGTGGGAACGATGAAAAATTATCTTAGTGATATGCGCTCATGTAAAAGCAGTTTTTTTTAAGTGGGTTGTTAGCCTTAACCCGAACTTAATAAACTATTATCTATGGCCATTCAAAATATTTGGTGTAATTAACATTCCATTTGTATAAGACATCTTGGCTATTGAAATCTAATTATGGGCAACTCTGATTAGAAGCATAGATGATGCTTATTATGCCCATAAGACTTTTTTTAAAAAAAAATCTTAATAAGAACTATGCTTAAGGCTAAAAAAAAAGAATGTTACAGTTATGATATAATGGCCGGTCTATCATGGGTGACCTTAGGCAAGCTTGAACATTTAACATTGGGTTGCTATCAAGTTGTATGAAATATGAAGTAGAATGTTAACCACATTTGGGCATTTTTGTTGCTAAACATCGAAATCGCCAAATAGAGACCGGCCATTATGTCTTAGCTGAAAATATTTATTGTGGAACTGCAATAAATGAAGTTAATAGTTTGAAAAGCAGTAAACTATATGACAATTTCTTAGGATTAAAATTGAATAAAAGAAGTATAGCAAATTTTTATTAATAATTCGAAGAGTTTCAAATTAAAATGTACTCAAGGCAGGGTTGGAAAAACGTTTTTTTTTTTTTTTAAACATGTTTTTTTTTGTTTTAAACATGTTTTTTTGTTTTAAACATGTTTTTTTTAAACAATTAAATTTTGATTATTGAACAAGTTGTATGAGTTTTAAAAAAAACACTGTTCCTTTTGCGTTTTGGTCTTCTATATTTACTTCCATCCCCAATAATTTTAGGCATATGCCTTGCATCTTTCTTTGTCGAAGAATCATAGAATACAAGAAATCCTTTGATTATCTGGCGATTCGGTGTCTTCCTTTGATTAAATCAGATGAGCTAATAGAAGAATTTATAAACTAATAATGTAATAGTTTATGTTTGGTATTATTTTAATTAACTAAAATTATGTACCACATTGATAATTAGCATAATTCGTTTTTTTTAAAAATTGTTTTAAACATGTTTTTTATTATGTTAAATTTTTTATAATGTTTTAAACAGTTTTTTATAATGTTTTAAACATGTATAAAACAATTGTTTTCAACAAAATGTTTTAAACATAACAACCCTGACTCAAGGTGTTTCTAAAAAACTAAACCAAAGTGGTATAAATTTCATCAAAAATATGAAAAGTTACCTTCTTGGGTGATAGAAAGGGTGTTTCCTTTCCAGCATGTCCTCCCTGGTGCAAGGCCTGGGAATCCGAGAAGAGTTTCAGGGTAGAGAAGAAAAGTTTGATTTGCTCGTGGATGTCAATGATGTTATTTTAGAGAATGTGGTAAGAGCTTTTTGACAGTATTTTGCATAATTACAGATTTTATTAATTATTAGATATTAAACAAGTATTAAATTAATCATTTAACAGTCACTGAATGAGTGGGTCATATCTAAACCCAACTTAGGAGCAACTTTTTTCCTATTATGTTTAGTACAAAGAAAATGTCAAACTTAGTTTTGTGTTGAAAATATGCTTGTGAAATCTGCTAAAAAACACTTGTGACAAGTTTCAAAGCTTCTAATCTGAAATGTCTTTGTATGTAATCATAATTAATTATCATTTTATATTCTTTATATCTCTTTCCTTTGTTTATTTTTTGGATATTATTTAATTTTAATAAATTTGTTTGACTTATGTGTATAGGATAAAAAAAACTTTTTATTTTTTGACATTCCTCGTTTCTGGAAATTTTACCCTTTTCTTTGTTATTAAGTTTAATGCCTTACACTTTATTATCATTCAACATTATATTATCATTCATCATATCAACATCAACCGCATTTTATACAGCAGCAAATATTTTAATTCAAGATACCAGCTTGCAAATTATGTCTCAATATAAAAAGGCGAAATCAAATTGCACATTTAAGTGAAATGATCAAAATTCAGGTTTTAAACCAGTTAAACAGTCATACCAAACTTTTAAGGCCAAAAATGAAATTGGCCCTGAAGGTCCATATTTTAAAAATGAAAGCTGAATAAATCAAGCAAACTATTTTCAATTTATTAATTTGTTTCATTTTTAGAGCAGTTTCTTAGATGAGGCATCTGGTCTGAAGAAGTCCGAAGAGGAACTTGTGCTGGCTGTGAAACCCTCCACAGCTATCAACACAAGTTGGAACAAAAGGGTATTAAAGCTGTTTAAATTGAAACACCTACTTTATGACTGGTTTTAAAACAAAATCTTTAATTTTTCTTTTTTGAATTAAATATCTCTTTTGAATCCTTTTACTGTTAAAAATCACTTGTACTCCATTTTTTTTAAACATTGAATTAAGTAGAAGCAGCATTCCTTTTTCTGTTATATTTTATTCAAAACATGCATGTAAATATTTTTTAATTGTTCCCTTTAAAATGATCTAATTTTTATAAATAACTTAGAAGACTTAATTGCAAAGAAAAGGCATAAGCCTGAGACTTACCTTAAAAATGTTTTTTTTTAAATGTCAATAGTTTCTTCATCCTTTAACTTCCTCAGTCAATTTGCTTAATTTTATTCAAAGATTAAAACATATTAGTTTAATTTCTTTCCTTTAGCATTGGTTGGCAATTCTAAGAATACACTGCTTACACATCTAGCATTTCTTATTGTAATCTTTTTAATTCCTCAAGTTTTAAAATCTTCCAGTTTATCCTAAAAATAAGCATGTCTTTTTTTTCATGATATATACGAGGGCTGTTTTTTTTTCAACCTCCGATTGGGCTGTAACAAAAAGACGGGTCAAAATACAAAAAAAGATTTTTTTTACCAAAAGTAATGTACAATACTGCTTATTTCTCCACATAATCACCTTGAAGATTAAAGCATTTGTCATATCAAGCTTTGAAATACCCTCTTCATAAAATGTGGCCGCCAATGATTTGAAGGGAGTTGTGACGGTTTCTTTGAGATCCACGTCAATTTGGAAGTGCTACAATCCAAGCCACTATGCTAATCAATACTTCACTTACGGTAAACCTTCAAGTTTCCCTAAACACTTAGTCAACTCGCTGAACAATGCTGTCTGTAGCGACAGCTTGCTTCCTTGTTCCCCTTCTTCATGAACATCAGTTCGGCCACCTTTAAATTTTTATCAGCATTTGCAAACAACGCCATCACTCATAAAGGTGTCTCCATAGACTCTATTCATTCTTCGATGAATTTTTGTTGCATTGTTCCCTTCTGCCTGCGAGAAACGAATAACAGCTCTTAATTCTCACTTGCCGGCTACATTTTATGAAGAGGGTATTGCAAAGCTTGTTTACAGATATGACAAATGCTTTAATCATCAAGGTGATTATGTGGAGAAATAGCAGTATTGTACATTTCTTTTGGTAAAAAAAAACTTTTTTGTGTTTTGACCTGTCTTTTTGTTACAGCCCTCGAAGTTTAATTCTGTTTAAAATATGTCTTTTAAAGTATATTTTTAAATACGTTTTCCCTTGTCCAGCAATTCCACCGTGATTCCCCCAAGAGCTACCAGCTGATCACGGCCAAGAACGTGTCCCGCCCCCAGCTCACCTTCAAGGACAAGGTGGACAACTCCAGCTCGTTGTTTGTCCCCGTCATCCGGGACAAGCCCAACTCCGTCAAGCCCCTGGCCATCACTCTGGAGAAGGACGGGGACAGGGAGGAGTAAGTCAGAGTTGTTAGTTAAAGAAGAGAAAAGTTAAAGTTGTTTAAATCAGACGTTAATTTTCGGAGAACAGGAGGTTTGATGTTCTATGTTATGTTTTTTCATTTAGATGTGACACCTTGGAGGCCATAAGCTTACTAGTAAATTGATTTCAATGCATTATTTGAATGAATTTGGACTGTATGACATAGAACATCGTTTTATTTGAAAATACAGGCCAAATCCTTCTCAATCAAGCCCCTTCTAGAGAAGTACAGGGAGGAGTAATTCCATGTCTACTGGGAAAGAGTTCAATTTTAGTTAAAATGGAACTTTTTGAACGTCCTTCTTTTACTTCCCATGTTGAGGGGCCTTGATATTCCGATTTCTGGACTTGCCCTGAGGAGGTCCAGGAAGTTTTATCAACCAGGGATGGAAAAGACAAGTTACTTTAAAAAAGTAGCTCTGTTACAGTTAGTGACTTTATTCCAAATGTAACTCTTTTACGGTTACTTAATACGAAGAGTGACTTATTACAGTTAGTTTTAGAAATGGCAAGTTATAAGAAAAATTGTAATTTCTTTTTCAAAGAGAACCAAAGAAATGTAATAACAAACACTGCGATTCATTTAAAAGAAATTTTGAAATTCAAAATCCTTCAGAAAGTATTGAAACAGTGACATTTTTTGTTTTTTCTGCTCAAAGTAAGTTACCTTTCTTAATCAACGCTTATTTAAATAAATGAACAAGTAGCGTGGTACTCTGATCCCTGGTATAAACGCTTTCTTTTATTTATCCAAAAGATTTTAATAAATATATTTAAGATTTTTTTGAATCTTCCAGATTAAATTGAAAATCACTAGAAATCTTCCTTATACCAAAAGTGGTTTATAAACTTAAAAGCAAAGATAGTAAAACCAAAGTGTTTCATTTCTTTGACTTCCTTTTACAGTTTTATGGCAATTGTTAAAAAGTTTTCTCTTGGAATGGAATTTTAGGTTTTGAAATAAGTTTTCAAATGCTTATATTGGTTTTTATGTTTAAGAAATGACTACTACAATTGCTATTCATGTATGGAATTTTTATGCTTTAAAACTTTTCACAGCTTTTTTTTATGTTATTTACAGTACATTTCATTAAAAAAAATCTCTTGGTTCTAATGAATTCATTAATACAAGGCAAAGAACACATTTCAAAATCTGTAGTTTTCCTAATTTTAGCCAAACTTGAAGTTTTTAAAGTTAGTATTGTAAATGTCAAACATAGCACTTATATTGAATGTTACCTTTCAACATCCTTTTAAACTTTCTTCTTGTATTATTATCACGGATTGTTTAAATCTTAGTATTCATTGCCTGTAGAAATGAAAGAGGATCCTTCCGTTTTAAATAATGATATTCCCATTCATTTGGCCCTTGCTTTGTTAATGCAGTTCTTATATTTATAATTGTTTTTCTTCTCAACTATTTAAAATCATTTTTTATGGTGATTATTTATGCTAGGTAAATATTTTTTTATTTATTTTTCCCTCATAAATGTATTGATTTGGTTGAGAGGAAATGTGTTACAATTTCACAATACCAACACATGAAAGTTTTATTCTATTCCAAAGCCTTTCTTTATTCATAACAAATATTTCATTGAGAAAATGTGCCAAGTAAATTCGTTTTGAGTATTTAAAATGATCATTCTTTAAAACATACAGACATTTCATTTATGTTGTATATTTATGTTTTTTCACCTCCTTTTTAGGTACTGTCATCCATATGAGTGGGAGATTGAAAGATTTCAACCACCTGAAGATATCTTGCAGAATGTGGAGCCCATGGTAAGACCACTGTTGTTTACTTTTCTCACACTTTTGCTTATTGCTAGTGTGTTTGGAAACTAGTTTTTTGAAACTGAAATTAATTATGTATCGTATACATGGGTGAAAGTACTATGTATCTATACGGATTTCCTTTTTTTTTTTCGAATACAGTATGTGACAGAAATATTTTTTGAAAAGACCTGCGCAATCAAAAACTTGTTGACTGTTTCTGTGAATTTTCTCATGCAAAGTAATGCAAGATGCCGCAGATTATGTTTACAGACCTGACCAACTCTCCCGATTTAATCCAGCAACATCAGGTTTTTTACCATTTCCTGCGCACATTTGCTGGATTTTCGGAGGCTAGAAATTTGTATTTTCTTTTCTTAATAAGACGTATTGTTTGCTAGATTGATAGGCTTAACATAAAAATAGTTATTAGGGTGAAGTATTCAAATTTGGATGCAGAGGGATTGAGGTTTGCTTTTCGACACTGCAATCTGCCAATCCAATTAATTTGCATTTGCAGGTGTTACTTTTTTCTAAAAAGAACTGTTTTTAAATTGAAATTTTAGGTTGAGTTCAATTTTAAGTGAGTAAAAAAGAGAAAACCTAAAAAATGTCACTAGCAAAGCAAGTCTTTCATCATACAATAGGTTTTCAGCTATTTGGTTAGTTTTAGATTTTTGACTCCACCCCTTTTGTATCTAACAAATTCAGATAAGCATATTGGGGTTTGAAAGGAAAGGGGTATTGTAAACACGTCACCTTATACTTAATGAAAGGCACTTATATTGAAATAAACATGCTTTACGTTTATGCCTTTATGTTTTTTAAGGAATAAAACATGAGTTTTTATTAAAAAATCATGCAAGGCAGGTTTTAAAATTGTGTTGACATAAAATGTTTTGCTTGCAAGATGATTTTTTAAAAAAATAAATCTATCTTTAGTACAGCCTTTTTTTAGACTCTCTGTTTAACTGTAACTGTTGTTTTAAACTCTCTGCTAACTGTAATTAAGCATAACACATAAATAGTTGTGCCATTCATATACATCTTAACTTAAATTTCTGTGCTGGATTAAATATATATTCTAGGCAAATGGTGGTAACAGTTTTAATAAATAAAAATCTCAAGAATCTGTTTTCAATGCATTTCATGCATCTAGAATTTAAGATTGTTTGGAATAAAGTATATATGGGTCCAACTTTGATTTTTTGCCGAAATGAAAATTAAATAGGTTTACTTGGGTCAAAAAAGCAAAATATCATGCTAAATTAATAAATCTGCTCAAACAGTAAGGGATCAAGTTCCTGTAAGAATCCCTTCCCTATTGGACTTCTGGTTCAACAATTTTTACAAAAACTGAAGTTGCCTGCATTTCACCTTTCATGAATCTCTTTTTGAGGTCCCCAAGCCCCTTGAGGAGACCCCTTTGGTGATGGTGACGACAGAAGAGCAGCTCAAGGAGTTGTGTGCAGAACTCAAGAAGCAGGAATCTTTTGCAGTGGATTTAGAAGTAAGTGTCTTGAAGTGAACAAAGTATTTGGACCTTGCTCTTTTCAGACATAGTCTCTATTTACCAATTATTAGTGAATTTAACTTCCAATTGTGTAAATTTTGGTTCCATTTAATTATTAATCTTTGTTATAACATCCAAACTTTTGCTGTTATGTATTTAAAAAATAAGTTAATTTACCATTTTTACATTTTTTAATTTAAATCATTATTTACTAACATGTCACAAACAAAACTATAAATATATAATAATATTTTTTTATTTTAATTCAATCTATTCAATCCAAAAAATGTAACGTTCTCCCCCCATTCGTTTTCTTCATGAGATTGTTTAATAGTTTCATGTCGTAGTAAATTCACTTCCTAGGAAGTCGAAAAAATTATAGGTCCTAATCTTGTGAATTATCGGAAAACTTGAAATTGTGTATTTTAAATTTACAGTAAAAATTCAATATATTATAACAGCATAAAGTGTAATTATGTAACTACTTAATGTGTCATCAGAGAGATAAGCAATTTGGTAAAAGCGATAAGTTGTTGTCACTGCATGATATTTAAATTTGAAATACAGCAATAACTTTTTTAATTATTACTATTACTGTGGCAGCATATTAATACTTTGCCTGGAGACTGATTTAAGTTGAGTTTTATTTTGGAGACTAGACTAGTGCCGAAAGATGGTATGGCAAGAGAGATGGAATTATTGTGCCCAGATTTAGAATTTGGGGTAATTTTTCTGGGGGAGCCAAAATAAGTCTATTAATAGAGTAGAACATGGAATAATATCTTAATTATGCACTGTAAAATAAAAAGTCCTTATCACATGACAAGGAGTAAACTGGTCTACAAAATTAATGTGTAATAGGTTACTTAAGGAATATTGAATAATTAGGAAATATGTTAGGAATAATAACTTCCGTTGACTGAAAGGGGTTTTAATATTAATGAATGCTGAATCTATTTCGTATGTGTTCAGTGAAGTGTGTTTGTTGCAGCACCACTCGTACCGCAGCTTCCAGGGGTTCACGTGCCTCATGCAGGTCTCCACAAGAGAGAGGGACTACCTGGTGGACGTCCTCCTCCTCAGGAGCGAGATGCACCTCCTCAACGAGGTGTTCACAGACCCCAAGATTATCAAGGTAGGCTTGTTACATATACCCTGAAAGACATCTATTCAAAATAAGGAAGGGTTGCTCTTCATTCACAATTTTAAACACACTTTTCTGGGCAATAAAAATTACATTCTCTGCAGCAGGGTTGTTATGATTTTACCCGACCCGAAAAAACCAGTGTGGGTTTTAAGAGAAAAACCTCTTGAAAAAACCCAAGTGTGCAATTGAACTTAAAATTACCTTAACTGAAAATTAAAAAAACTTTTTATACAACCAAAATTATATATTTCATATCATTTTTAATTAATATTTTTGTAGTGTTCTTAATGTACTTTTACATTTTTGTAACTTCCATTTTTAAAATATATTGACAAATTTAAATTTATACTAATTATATATCAAATAAACATCTAATACATTTTTCAAAATTTAAATTTCTATAGTTACAATATTCTGGTTTATATAGTTTTACACAAACAAACACTTGGTTCGAGACAATACATTTATAAATTTAAATGTACATTTATCTAACAACTATATGCAATTATTAGATTTTTAATTCTAATTTAAATTGCATCATTGAAAACTTCCCTAAATAAAACAAAACACTGATTAAACACACAAAATACTGAAAAAAAAACCTAAAACCCTGAAAAAAACCAAGTGGTTGGGTTTTTAACAACCCTGCTTTGCAGTAACTGTGATGATGTTCCACTAACACCTAAACATATTTTAACTGCCCCGCCATTCAACTCGATCCTTGGCTCATTTTGGGATATTCTCTCCCTTTAACTTCAATCTGTACTATATCAAGAAGATTGCGTGTCTTGCACACTCATGAATATCTCTCCATGGACAGGACACATACCAACCTTCTTTTCTTTCTTTTTTTTTAATTTGATTATTTTTTAAAGTTTAAATGAAGTTGCTTTTAAATTCCATTCTAACCATCCAAATAAGAAAAAGGAAACTTTTTCCCGATAAACTTTTTACTGTCCATACTATTGTAATTTCTGTGAGTATCAGAGTAAAAGTAAAGCAGGGTATTTTAGTTCTTTTAGAGCTTTTTTATGACTGTATCAAAACCTATTAATATTTTAAGTTCCTACGTTCGATTCAGGAAAAAGCCTATTTATAATATTTTAAGTTTCTACATTTATTCAAGAGACTATCGAATTCAGTTTTGGAAAAAGCCTATTTATAATATTTTTATGTTTCTTAGCATTATACTTCATCAGGAAAGCCATATGCCAACTTTATTCAACTATCGATTCATTTTGAAAAGCTTTACTTAGTTCCCTTTATTCAAACTCGATTCAGTTTTGGAAAAAGCCTATTTATAATATTTTTAGTTTCTAACATTTATTCAAGAGACTATCGATTCAGTTTTGGAAAAAGCCTATTTATAATATTTTTATGTTTCTAGCATTTATTCAAGAGACTATCGATTCAGTTTTGGAAAAAGCCTATTTATATTTTTTAGTTTCCAACATTTATTCAAGAGACTATCGATTCAGGATTTTTTTAAAAATTGTACATTCATTTGTTACTTTACTATGTTATTTGTTTATATGTTTATTATGTTTTGTTATGTATATATTATGTTCGTTATTATGCTTTTAAATTGCAATGTATTAGATAATTTTCTTAATTGGCTACCATTAAACCTCTTCCCACTCCTAAACAAATCTTATGTATTCTTTATATAAACTTACTTTTCATACAGTTATGAATTTAGACGTAATTTTGAAAAAATTAGTGTTTAACATTTGCTAAGTTAATGATTAGTGTTTCAATTAATTGGAATGTGAGGTTTTTTAGTTGTAAAAATATACATTTTTAGTGTGCTATAAGCAAGCAAGCTCTGTCAGTTTTTTTGGGATTCATAATAGTTCATTCTAACTTTTATTTTTATCCAAAATTCCCTATAAATGAACTTTGGAAAAATGTTGCAAGTGCTTCAAAATCAGCTGCCTCAGTATATACATTTTGGGAAAGCTTGAATGTTCTAGTTTATAATACAAAAGTTAGTACTTATTGTAAACTAAAGTTGTGAAGTGAAAGATTTGTGTATGTGTAGGGAAGAGACCCTTCATTTTAGTTGTTAATCATGAATGTAACAATTGACTTAAGGTAGTCCTTTCCTGAATAGGTCCTTCATGGTGCCGACATGGACGTGTTGTGGCTGCAGCGTGACTTTGGTCTGTATATCGTGGGCCTGTTTGACACGGGCCAGGCGGCAAGGGTGCTCCACTTTGCCCACCTCTCCCTGTCCCACCTGCTCAAGCACTACTGCAGGGTGGACCCCGACAAGCGGTTCCAGCTGGCGGACTGGAGGGTCAGGTAAGTCAAGAGACATCCCAATGAGGCATCCATTCTAAAGAAGCTCAGTTGTTGCTCATCCAAACTTATTTGAAAGTGAGTGTATCGTTTGGGGGGAAGGCAATTGTTTGCCATACTTGCCATATACAATCCTAATATGAAGTTGGTAGGCGCATCATTTCTGGCGTGGGCAGGTAAACTGCAGTAACCACTACAATGAATAAGTGTTTGAGAGCTTGCAACAATGGTCCAAGTCATGAAGCTAGTTTACAAATTGGAAGAGCTTAGTGGAAGAATATGATGAGTGACATATTGGGAAAAATTGAGATTTTGGTGTCAATGAACATATAACAAGCGTGTTGAATGATATCAAGTTTCCCCCTTTTCATAAACTTTCAATGTTGTATTTTTTTACAGTTCGATGGACCTTTTTCAACAGTGAAAACTGAAAAGTTTAAAGCTCGTTTTCACCTTCTTGTCAATTAGCACATTCTTCCACTAAGCTCTTCAATTCTAATATGACACAAAGGGGTTGTTTAGCTTTTTTCCCCGGCATCCAATGTGCCAGGTTAAATTTTTATTATGAATATTGGATAAAAATTTCTTTTTAGTTCCTTATGAGGATAGGAAAATCAGTCGGTAAGGAAAAACTGAACGCATGCAAAAGGTCCTAGGTTTGGGCATTACCAAAATAACTTCTGAACTATAAACAGTCTGTGCAACAGAAAAATCCAACAAATAATACCCCGGTTATAGGGAGTTCATGTTAAATATGCCATGTTTGATGTTGCCCTTAACAGTTGCAATGGGTACCTACTCGTGTGTCAGCTCATCATTTTACTGTGGTTCTAAATTAGGATGCCCATCGCCAATAGCCTTCATGTAGCTCTAGTGAGACAACTCAACTTTTAATTCCTTAACTGATAGATAATACTTATATTTGCATTCAAAAAGAAATAACTAGAATCATTTTTTTTTATGTCGCATCTTCCCAAATTTGTACATCTCAATCACTTTACAAATAGTCTGGCATTTCTTGTATGTGTGGATAAAGGTAATCAGAATTGAACTCAGTATTATGAAGTTATGGCAACACACTTTCCATTGGTCAGACCCAACTATTTAAGGCTTTTTGAGCAGTCATAATTTATGTACTAAAAAATATTCCAACTTTTCTTCGATTACGTTAAAGTTTCTTTAAGAAAATATAGTGTTAATAAGTTTTGCTTAGAAATTGCAAATACTGAATCATTCTATATGTAAAAGGTCTAGTTGCAAAGTTCAAATTCCCAAAGTATAACAAAGATATAGGGTCCGTTCATTAGCAAATGTTGACGTAAATTCAATATGATGAAATCGCCAATGAATAGACCCTACATTTTAGTTGTACTTTGGAGAGTGTGAGTTGCACTACTTAGATCCTCCTCTTTTTTTTTGTTTCTTGGATACTGTCAAATAGCAATTGTAATTATATGTGTGTTGGCAATTTATGTTCAGATTCTTGGATGATGCATTTTTAATTCATTTATTGGTTCACATGTTATGCCTTGGGTCTTTTATGAATTCTTCAATAAGGTGGAAGCATTGTATGATAAAACAGTCTATAACTTTTCTGAGTCAATATCAAATCTTATAGAATTTCAGGCACATGTTAATAAATTTATAATTACCTATGCTTTTTAATGAGAAGGCATAGAAAAACATAATGATCATAAAATTGTATGTTTTAATAACTTAATTAATAATAATGTTGTTCCAGACCCTTACCGGCCGAAATGATCAAGTATGCTCGGGAAGACACCCACTACCTTCTATATGTGTACGACTGCATGAAGAATGATCTGATTGCAGCAGGCAACGACATCAAGAACCTTCTCATCTCTACATTCGAGAGGAGTAAAGTCATCTGTGCCAAGGTTGGACTGGTTTTGTGCAAAAAAAATCACAGCGTCTTTCAATAACTTAAGATTAAGGTTTTTATGAAGGACTTTAGTAATCTGTTGGTAAATATGACTTGTCAATAACAATAGAAAACCCATAAAAAAAGGGCGTGAGCAGCATAACATATGAAATATTATTAGTTTTTAATTCAATTTTATTAATTTTTTTATTCTACTTTTCTACAATTAGTTTACTTTTTTGTTATGTTTGGTATCAATGGTGAATGACTCACTTTCAATTTGAGCAGTCGTTTTCAAATGATAAAAATATTTTTTTAGGGTTGAGATTTATGTTTTCGTGGTCATAGTTTTATTAGAATTGACTTTTCAATGTGACTCTTCAAGGCATCGTTGCATTTATTTGTTGTTGTTGTGCAGCGATATCAGAAGCCCCTGTACACCCCTGATCAGTACCTGGATCTGTACAAGAGGAGCCGCAAAGTTCTGAGTGCCAAGCAGCTGTACTGCCTGAGGGAGCTGCACGCATGGAGGGACACCACTGCAAGGGAAAACGACGAGAGCATCAAGTAGGGCTATTCATGCGCTTCATTAATTAGTCTTTTATTTCAAAGTAGTATTAATTGGTAGAATGTGTCTTCTTAAGTAACAAAAGTTGAAATATTTTGGTGTAAAAGCATTTATTGAAAACAATTTTTAAAAATATTCAAACCCATTTCAAAATGGTGGAGCCCTGTAATCCACATTTATCATATAAAAAAATTGGTAAAAACATTCAATTCAGCTGGAGAAATGTGGCTTAGCAAAATAATTTTTTCCCATTGGATGAGCACAGAGTAACTTTAGTTCTCGCGGGGCATATACAGTCTCATTTACCATTAAGAATTCACAGGTTCAATCAGTGAAAATACAGATGCAATGAACACAATTGTATTACTTTTAAGAAGTATTGCAGTTCAAAGTGATGCAGATGAAACAACCAATGGTGAGTGCGGCATATCTCAATTTGCCCTTATTCTATTTTTCAACAATTCAGAATTTGTCTGTTAAAAATATTTTTTAAAAGTATCTACAGCTTTTTCCTCTATAATATTTTATTAAGAGTATCTTTATTTTTTCATTTTTTTTATCAAATTTTTTGGGGAAGGAATACCACTGTCACATGTAATGCTTAACCATGTTATGTAATTAGTTTTAAAAATGAGCTTGCTTTTTATAACTTTGTTTAAACATTGAAATCTTATTTGGAAGCACAAATGGTTTGTCATGAATGAAGCTAAAATGTTTTGCCTGGCAAACCTTCATCTGTTATTTAGGAAAATAAATGAATAAAACAACATCCACCCATTCTTTACGTTTAATTCTAAGAGACTAAATGTGTGGGATATCATAAATGTTTGTTTCATTTTTTATAGCAATGACAAGTTATGTGTTATTGAATGATATATTATGTTGTTGGTTTAGACTAAGGATGATTTCCTTTTTATTCCAGTTTCGTGCTGCCTAACCACATGTTAATGCAAATTGCTGAAGCCTTGCCTAGGTAAGTCATTTTATACCTTTCGTTGCCATTAACATATAACCAAGAAGAGTGCTAGGTATATCACATCATAATTGCTAAAAAGTGAGTAGTAGGTTTTGTTGTGGGTAAGTATTCTACATTCCACAAATAAGTTTGTACTTGTATTTCATTTTCATTGATTTATGCCAAAGATAATCCTGGGGGCTTCCGTGCCTGCTTTTTTCCCTTTGGGCGCAAGCCAAATTTAAGTTTCATAGATTACGCAAAAAATATTGGCACACAGTTGTTACTTTCTAAAGGACATCTTCCCTTGATTACCAACTTTAATGTTTTCAGCAACCGCCAAGACAAGATTTGTCAAAATTTGAGTTCCAAAATAATAGCAAGAGATAACTCCATAATATGTGTCTTTTCACGAGGAAACTGTCCAGTGTCTTAACTTCAATATACAAATCAGGACAAAAATGTTGTATTTATTGTTTTCCTTTATCTATATTTTTGTTATTTTACTTTGGATCTTTGTTGAGTCAAAACTGTCTGTAATTTGACGGTTGCATTCGAAATAATAAAAGTTGTCTTTCCTGTTCCAGGGAGCAGCAGGGCATCCTGTCTTGCTGCAACCCCATCCCCCCGCTGGTGAAGCAGCAGCTGAACGAGCTGCACGCCATCATCCTGCGCGCAAACAACTCATCCATCAAGCAGGCAAGTTGGCTTCTAAAATGATGGTTCAGTCAAATGCATATGTTAAAAACAACAATGAGCTTGACTGTGAATGTTGTGAAAGTGTGAATGTTTTTGTTGAAGTAAAGTGGTCCCGATAGTTTATGTTTGTCTTTGGGACCTCTGTATTTAATTTCAGCCTGTAATCTGAGATGGTGGTTAAGGTTTTCAGAATAGCACCACATCAAGATATCTCCTGAAGAGAGAGATAATAGCCTAGCCACTAGCTTTCAATCCATAAGGGTAGTCCTGTTTGTTAAAATGGCATCCTTTAATCTGTTATTTGAAATTGCTGTTTACAGGGTGGTAACAGAATTTGGAAATCCGGGAATTTTTCAAATTTCGCAAAATATCAGGGAAATTTTCCATTTTGAATTACTTAAGACTAAGAGGAGTCGGATGGTTCTATCTCGCCCATGTTAATTTTCCTAACTTTCGGAACATTTTTCTCAGGAACTGCATGAGATATCATTATGAACTTTTTTTTAATATTTTGTTCCTTAGATATAGCCCTTTGATTTAAACTGAGGATATTTCATAGTATGGAATTTTTTCTAACATTCTGATAATCAGCACCGCGCTTTGGATAGTTGGAGTTCTACTGTTGCTATTAATGACTGTTTAGAAACTTGGGGTTTAAAAATATCGTGATATGTGTTTAGCATTGAGGAAATTTTTGATTTGATTCAATTTTGTAATAAATAGTGCACACTTTCCCCCTATACTTAGCTTCATTTTCAAGCATATAGGTTTTAAGGGCTTGAAGATGAGGTTTTTCATTCAAAACTTTTCAAGGAGTATACGAACTATGTTATAATGCTATTCTCTGATCAAGTGGTTCCTCTGAACTTATTCTGATTTCCGGAAATCTGGGATAGTTAGGTAGGCTGATCCATAATCCGGAAAGTCTTACCGCGATGTCTGGATTAAAGTTGCCGTACTGTATTGAATAGGGTGTATTGTATCTTTTCTAGGTAATTGTAAAATCAGGGAATTTTTTGTGAAAGTATCAGGGAAATCATGGAAATATCAGGGAACTTTTTTTCAACGATTTTGTCACCACCCTATGTTACATTCATTATGGAGCTGTTACAATTGTTTTTGAATCCAATTACATGACAACCACTTATTTTAGATATATTCATCTTATTATCAGGGTTCGCACGCGGCCTGGAAATTCCTTGAATTTCCAGTTTTTATACGATTCAAAATTGAATCGATCTAGCGTAGCGGTGGACAAAACATCTCCGTTTTTCTGAGCATGTCCGAACCACCCCGCAAGTGTCAATCACTCAAGTTTAGGTTGTTCCTGTGATCACTACTAACGGATCAATAGAAAATGTTCTGGTTGGTCCGATTTGCCTGAATCGGAACTGCAAAAGTAAACGCGACTCTCTTCTTATCAGGCAAAGGCAAAAAACTGTCAATCATTAGGAGACAATGCAACCTAATCGGTGGTTGCCTTGAAAATTACTAGGCAGTAAAATAAGTAAATCAGGAAGCATTATTGGATTGCATACTTTTGTTCAGGTAAAGACGATCATCTTCTAATGGGGGATTGCACTTGTCGGCATCCGATATTTGAAGATATCTTAGTGTAATCTTAATTCATCTTCAAATTTTAATTAAATTGTATATCTTAATCATTAAAATTTATTATTTAAACTCGTTTTTTTTATTGAAATGTAAGTTTATTTTTCATTGATATGGACCGGGAGGTGGGGGAGGGGGGGAGAGAATGAAGGAAACAAGTTATGCAGTACAGTAGAACTCCAATTTTCGAAGCAAATTGGGACCTAACCATCCACATTCGTATAATCGGAAATTCGGATAATTGGAGTTAATCGGAGATAAGGTATATTTTAATGAAATCAACCAAATCCAAATTGTAAGATGTCATTTGGCAGTTTGAGTTATGGCTTTTTGTAATAGTTTTTTGCTATTCAACTTTTGTTAGAATCTTTGTTTTACAAAAGTTTATATACGACATATAAACTTTTTCACTTGGTCTGTTTGTCTCTGTTGGATGTCATGCCTAGTAATTTGTTTGGTCGGTACAAAAAAATTACTAGGCATGACATTCAAAGACGAACAGTAACAGGTAGGCCAAGTGGAATTTTTTTATGACATTCTGATATTCAGCACCGCTTTGGGTAATTGTAGTTCTACATCTACTGTAGCTATTGATGACTGTTTAGAAACATGGGGTTTACTGAAGAATATTTTTGTATAAAAAGGTTTTAGGTGAAAGGGCTAATTTTTTACATTTGGGTACTAGTTTGATCGTTTTATGTATTTAAGTTATTAGAACCGGTTCATTCTATTTTGTCCACATATTTACATTCATTATTTTATTTCCACATATTATGTTATAATTTTAGAAATTAGTTTGTTTCTTGTCTGGGTTAATGCAATATGGTTGCTAATAAAATTATTTAACTCAATATATAGTTCTGTAACTTACAGTAATTTTACATTCAAATTTTAATTCAACCAGTTGATCTTCAATAACTCTTAAGTAAGTTGATTTTGAGTTATCAAAGATTCATCTCGCTGTGTAATATATGGTGGCCTGGAAAATCATTAAAAAGGCCTGGAATTTGGGTAACCAAGAGTTGTATGAACCCTGTATTATGTTATTGCATGGAAACAATGAAGTCTGTGAATCTTGCTTATGACAATTGCAATGAAAACAAAATTGATATTTTGTAACTTTTTTTCTAATCTTCCTATTTTTAACGTTAAACAAAAATAAGTGTTGCAATTCAGTGGATTAAACTGTAAGTGATAAAAAGGTTTAACCTGTTACTACACCTTTCAAGAAATGTTGTTTCAAGTATCTCAAGTGAAGTTCATTTCCAGCTGGAGATCCTGGACCTGCAGCAGAAGCTGGCCCAGACCCCCAAGGTGGTGCACCACCACGTGGACCTGGGGTCTGTGGTGCACTGCCCACACGACATACACCACCTCGAAGACAAGGCACCCGGCGCACACGCTTCCTCTGGTAATTGCCTCTCTTTGTGTGTCAAATAATAATTCTACACATTTGTGTGGCTGCAACAGGGTCACTTCAAATTTAGAAAAATGTAGAAGGCAAAAATGTAGGCAAAGAAAATTTGATGTGGTTAGTTGCACAACTAGGTAGCACACAGGTGCTGCTAAGAAACAAGAGACCCTCTCAAAAAATGCAACCTTCTCTTTGCTTAAAAACAGCCCACATTTGTGTGACCACAAATTTAGAAAAATATGGGTCTTTGTGTCAAGAAAATTTCATTTAGTTGCACGCAACGGTAACATGCAGGTGCTGCTAGAGAGTATTAGACCTTCTAAAAAAAACTTATTTCTGTGTCTTATTTCTCTATCACATGATTTGTTGTTAAACAAATCATGATTTTAGGATCAAAGCAATAACTTTTATAAAATGTTATACCTGAACATTTGGTTTCTTAATGCTTCTAAAGCAATATCCAAAACAAATTTGTAGTGCTAAAACTAAATAACTGGCATTTTCAAAGCATCTACCTAAATTTCATAGACTTTTTTTTCACATTCATCACAATGTTTAGTTTGTTACATAATTTTTAAATGATAGTGAAACAACATTTGATCACACTCTTCAAATTTCGTTGGAAAATGGTAAGAGTTTTCCTTGAAAAGGTTCAATTGTATAGAATTTCATCCCCTCTTTGACAATGTTTGCATGGATGTCTATCGAAAACAAATCTGGAAAGAGTTGTGCTTTGTAGTTTAATTTCATCTTGTTAAAAAGACATCTGTTGCTGTGCAATATTAAAATAATTTGATATTTCTACTATAAAATATTTCATGTTGAAAAATGCTCAAATAATAATCCTTTCCTTTAATGTCAAAATTGAATAGTAGATTGTGACATTTTGTTGCTTTTACCACCTAACTAAGAAATCACATAAATGGATGATAATATTATTCAATTTTTCTTACTTTAGGCAACACAGAGAATTTGCTGCCTCTTATAACTAAAGAAGATGAGACAATACCATCTCTGCTAAAGAAACAACCCACCCTTTCAGTTCTCTTCAAAAGCAAAGTAGGAATACAGAAGCTTTTGTTACACTTGGTGTCCTTTTCAGAAGTTGTTTCATTTGTTTTGTTACCTGTATTCTATGCTTATAGGATCTGTAGAAATATTCTTTTTACCATAATGTGTTATTTATGCATTTTTCTTTTAAATTGTATTAAGTTAATTTTTTTATTAATATTTACTTCCTTTTGTAATGGAAATGTTTAAAATTTAGGTTCCATGGACCAACAAAATTTAAATTATCGGAAAAGATATACATTTCTGCCAATGTTTGGTATCCTCTAAGATTGTTGATTGGAGAAAAAACTAAATTCTACCAAATTCATGCTTATTGTTTAGCATGAGAACTCTGTGGGCAGCTGCAACAATAGAATTGGACCATTTTTGTCCTGAAATAATCATTCCTTCAGTATACTCTCTTATAGATTAGAGTTATTGAATGCTTAGTCTAGGTACTGCAGTTTTCCTGCAGAGACAGTAAAAATTGTTTAAATTACGAAGAAAATAAAGTTTGAAGGTTTTATATAATATATTTTCCTATTTTTCTCCCTAACTTATGTTTTCAATTTAGACTTAAAAAAGACCATTTTGGTAAAAATAATATTTGTTTTTAAAAACAATTTGCAGAAAAGAGCCTCAACGTCTACTGAACAGAGAATTCCCCCAAAAGTTGTGGAAACAATTCAAAAGTTAATTAGTCCTTATGAAAGGGTATGTGATTTTCTTTTGATTTTACTGTTGTTTGTATTAATTTGTTTATATTTTAAAGAGGTTATATTTTTAATGACATATTAAACTGTATATAAATTCTACTTTCAATTTTGTATGTGACATGTTTTGTCTTTATTTACAAATGTACTTTTATTTGAGATCACTTTTCAATTGAGGGGTTAATATTCAAAAAACAAATAATGTTAGATAACTTGAAATACATACTTTGTATAAGGTGTAGTAATGACCCAAAAAATATGCAATTTAACTTTTCAAATGGGTAATAAAGAGGTTGTATTTGGTATTCTGCCGATGTTCTGATGAATCTTTTGTTGGCTATTCTTGTGCAATAACTAACTTTTGATTTGAAACATTTAAAAGACAAAAAAAAATTGAATCATGTTGAGCTATAAGTGAAACATTAAACTAGATGCAAATCCAGTTTGTACACCTTTTCAGAATAGTTGCTTGCAATACAATACTCAAGTTGCACTGAATAAACAGACCTCTTCTAAATGCATTTTTGGTTTTCTTTTGCCTCTCTGTTCTGTTTCACTAGAACCTTCACTAGTACATTTTGGAAGGTTTTCACGATTAAAAAAAGTACTAGCAATCCATTTTTTTTTGTGTGTTATTGTTTTTTTAATTTAAGTATACAAAGCTATAGAACAAATTATTTTTTTTCCTTAATAAGATATTTTTGGTTTACAGAATGATAAGTAAATGGTTTTTATGGGGGGGGGGGGGGGTCAATGGATTTAGAGCAAATAAAATTAGTGTTCCACTATTTCAATGTCTTTTTTTTTTTCAAAGTTTTATTTTAAGATTCTTTGTTTCCGTATCAAGGTTTAAGCTCATATTTATATATATTTTAGTACAAAATGACCGAAGAACTGCAGTCCAGCCAACCCAGTTCTGAAATAAGAAAAGAAACAAATGAAGTAAGTCACTTTGATATTGATGAAATATATTTTATAACCTCAATCTGAAATGACATACCTTACAAATTATCAATTGAATTTGTTTGAAATTCTGTTCATCTAATATTCTCATGAAGTACTTGATAAACTTAACCAAAATACAACCTTTATTATTGTAAACTTTCTCAAGAAATTAAAAAAAAACCACTCTTGGAACAAAAACTGTTTATTGTAGTGTGAAATATTTTGTGCCATACCCATTCGAACCACTCATTATTCAATCACTTTTCATTCCAATAAATGTAGCTGGGGCATGTGAACTGATTTCTCTATAATGTGATTAGAACTTTCCTTTTTGTTGTTATTCAAATGTTTATTTACTAATGTTACTGACTGGTTGTCATTTATTCATTTACTGTAAGCTTTAAATAGATTTTTTGGATTACTAACAGGTCACTGTGCTCTCAATAGACATCTGAGTATAATGGGTGTAAAAGAGGAGCCTCTCTGTCAACAGGTTGAGGAAAGTTCATTTCACGTTCTCTGTGAATGTGACACTGCACAAAGATTTGAGTATCTGGGGTACCATTGTATCGATGCCTGGGAGGTTGATAACTTACCAATCAGGGAAATTCTGAGGTTCAATCGGCCTGCTTCAAGGTTAAACGATAGGGTTAATACAATAGACCAGTGGTCGCAGTGCTTGGCCCTGACGGGCTGCCCCACTCAAGTCATAGTCATAGTAAGCTTTAAATAATATAACCAAATAGTCTCATTTTTATAAAATACAACTTCCCGATACCTATTGTAGACACGTTTAAATTTGCAAGCAATGCCACTAAAAGTGCTTATTATTTGGCATTTAAATTTGAAAGTAGATAACTAGAAAATGATACAAATAAGTTCATAATTAACTGATAGGTCTTTATATTTTGCTAGGCTGGAGATTCCACTGCAGACATAGAAGAAGTGGATTTAGCGGATACTAGCGTAGTTGAGGAGAGTGTGGAAGCAGTTGCGGAGGAACAGGAAGATGAAATGGAGGAACAACACTCAGGAAGAAGGTAATGAGAGTGTATTAAATTATTACAAATACTCCCATTTATTTGGAGTATTTGTTTTGAATTGGAATCATTGGTTGGATTCATAGTATTCCCCCATTATCCACAATTTTCCCCCCAACTCTATTGGATCTAGAAGTTTTCCATTTAAAGTTAGATTAGAGTTCGACCATTTTTCACTAACAAAAGAGTTTTATATATTCACTAACAATTCTACTATTCAAAAAATGGAGCAGTATGTCATGTATTTTAAATTGCTGAAATGTCTATATTAGTTTTAGTGAGATGTAATGTTTTAATTAAGTATAAGGTTTAGTATGTTCCAGATTGCAAAATTGTGTTGAAAAATCAATTTCAATGAAATTTTGTTGACTAAGTTATTTAAATTATGTATCTTAAATAATTATTACAGATGATAATTAACTATAATTATTATTATAACCAAGTCCTATATATTTGTGCTTGGATGAATTTTCTAATTCCAATTGTGTTAGACAAACCTAATAGAGTCATTCCACATCAAATCGCCCAGCCCAAAATCTTCATGTCACAGAATTCGATCTTGATGGGGGTTTTTTCAAGTACTAGAGACAAATTTATTAGACCCGTATTTTTTATTTTTTCAAAATTCTAAGAATTAAGAAAGTTGTGATTTTTTTGAAACCGAAAAATTAAGCCTAACTTTTTCTCATTTAGCATTGCATTTCTCATTTAGCATTGGAAATTGAGTATTTTTGAAAGGGTATAACTGAAAAGGGCAACCTGGGAGCAACTAATCCATTTTTTCATGGAATACTATTACTAATGGTAACATTTTGAAAAAGTGCACTGTTGTTCCCCAAACTCCTTCTACTTAAATTATTATTTTTTTTTAAAGTCCGAGGAGGCGATCCACGAATAACATTAGTTCCAATGGAGAAATGGGTGCAATAGGATTGTATATATTCTGAAAGAAATACAGCAAGCGATTATACTTTTTTTAATAAAGTTCTAGTATTAAGTACAAACATTTAAGTATGTGTAAGAAGTTTCTTTTTTTTTTTTTGCAAAAACGAATCTTTAGAATATGATCTGATGGCCTAAATGGATAACACTATCTTCAATAGGGATGATGGAGTGATACAAATCTGCTCCACTTGAATTAGTTTAGAATCTATAAGCTGGAGTATTTAAGTAAAAAGTTTAAGACTTAATAATTACTACCTAGTTCAGCACATTTATTTTATTTCAATAAGTATGCAATTCAGTAATCATGTATGCTCATTAAACTACGTTTTTTGACACCGTCTTGTGGCACTCATCAAGTAAAAAGTTTCCAACAGTATAAGACTTAATTTCCGTCAACTTTGAAAAACTTTGACTCACTTAATCGCCAACACATTGAAATCCCTAATTTAATTGAAATAAAACTGTGTTTGATAATTTTATCGAAACAAATCGTCTGCTGCTTTAACTTGGGTACAATAAGTATTGATGATTGGAATTTTTTTTGCTTTATATAAATATAATTTAAACTGAGGAAAATACTTGCATTTTCCAATAATACAAAGTCTTTTAAAAATGTGTGCCATAATATTTTAAATTTAAATATTATTAATTAATTTTAAAAACCCTATTGCTTGCACATATTCTTTCATATACACAATCCTATTGCACCCATTTCTCCATTGGAACTAATGTTATTCGTGGAGCGCCTCCTCGGACTTTCAAAAAAAAATAATTACAGTAGAAGGAGTTTTGGGAACAACAGCGCACTTTACCAAAATGTTACTATTAGCAGGGGTCCATCCAGAGCTAAATTGGGGCCGTTTAGCGGCCCCTTCACAAAATTAATATCACTAAAAACGGCCCCTTCACAAAATTACTATCGCTGAAAACAGCCCCTTCACAAAATTACGACGGCCCCTCAGTTCACAAAATTGATGAAACAACGGGTTAAAATTTCCTAACTTTTCTATTTTTTAAAAAGTGTATCAGAATCTTTAAAATTAGGTAGAAAGTCATCGTGATCAACTGAAATCCTAATTTTGTTTACGTTATTAACAAATCTATAAACTAAATCACCGTTAAAATCGATTGTCAATGTCTTGTGCCTGATGGAAGGTTAATCCGTTTATCAATATTTGCATCAGGGTTCGATTTAAGTGGTATCGCATTGCAATTTACGATGCAAATTCACTGAAACAGGGATACAAATAGTCAACCGATTCGCTACAACTACGATGCATTATTTTAACGATTGTTTAGTTTTTCGGTGAAACTTAAATTTCAATAAACAGTTCTAATTACAGATTCTAATACTGACGATTAAAATTTTAATTAAAATGGGAAGATGAATTAAGATTAGATTACACTAAGATGTCTTCAAATCTCGTACAGCCAGTGCAATCTCCCTTTGGAAGATGAGTCCAAAAATGCTTCCTGATATACTTATTTTGCTGCCTCATATTTTCACGAAATCTACCACCTTGCCGAATCTACCACCAGGGAAATCTACCACCCTGCATCAGAATAATTGACAGTTATCTGGCTTTGCGTGATCGAAGAGTATCTTGTTGCTCTTGTAGCTCAGTTCAGGCCAAGTCTGACGACCAGAATAATTTTCTGATCAAGTGTTTGACTTATGGTGCCCGTGAGTCGTGATCCCAAAAACAGCTTGAATGTCATACTTTTTGTTCATGTTTAAAACTATTTTTCTAGTTCGGCCCATACTGGGGTGTCAGATTTTAGACAATTTTTTTTGTAATGAGTGTCGGCTTATATATACGCTTTATATATTTATATTTTATGTTGCTAGTAAATTACAGTCCTTGAACTTTTCTGGAAAGTGCGGAATTTTTTTCCTAACAAATGTATACAGAAAAATTTAAATAGCAATGTACGCAAGAAAATTCACAAAATACAAAGTTTTCATAAAATTACTTTACAAATTCACAAAAAGGGACCCTGTAAAGAAACCTGGATGGACCCTGATTAGTAATAGTATTCCATGAAAAAATTGATTAGTTGCTCCCATGTTGCCCTTTTTAGTTATACCCGTTCAAAAATACTCTATTTCCCATAGACAGCAATGCTAAATGAGAAAAAGTTAGGCTTAATTTTTCGGTTTCAAAAATTCATAACTTTCTTAATTCTTCAAATTTAAAAAAAAATAAAAAATACGGGTCTAATAAATTTGTCTCTAGTACTTGGGAAAAAATCAAGATTGAATTCTGTGACATGAAGATTTTGGGCTGGGCGATTTGACATGGAATGACTCAATATTTCTAATCACCACTAGTTAAACAAAATTTCCAGACTTTCCAAAACTTATTTTATAGCCTTTTTAATGTGTTTTTTAAAATTAGTATTAACCTGAAAATTATTACTAATAATTCATAAAATCATTATTGCTAATGATTAACCTTCAATGCTTGTTTTATGGCATTTCTTTTACATTTTTCAAAATGCCTTAAATGTTTCAGAACAAGAAGAAAAAGAAGCGGGACCCCGATATCACTCTGATCGTCCCTCCCCCCAAGAAGCCCAAGACCCCTGAAGTCGTGACGATAGAGGACGAAGACTTCAAACCCTATGACTATAGTCAGTCGGACTGCAGCCAGTTTTCGGGTAGGAAGTGTATTCACTTTTAAAGTTTAAAAAGAGGTTACATTTTGAATGAAATATTATATTGTATATTAATTCCACTTTCTTTTTTGTATGTCAATGTTTTCATTATCAATTTTAATTTTATTAGATATCCCGTTTCATTTTAATTTCCCATAAGCTTCATGCACCGAAAATATAATTATAATATGAAACTTGTCATGCATTCTTGGTATCCAGTGTAGCAATAGCCCCAAAACATGAATTTCAAATGGGTGAAAAAGGATTCCTCTTGGTATTCTATCCATTGACACATGTTTTGATAACTATTTTGTTGGAAATTTTTGTGCAATGACTAAGATCTTCAAGTATAAGATCTTCAATAGTATATTTTGATTCCGACGTGACGAAGTTAGAGAGAGAGATTAATCTAGTCCTTGAGAACATCCAGAATTTCTCTGAAGACCACAAACTGTGCTTTAATCCAACTAGTCCTCGGGTAGCTTCTTCACATCCAACAGAAAGCTTTATAATTTCCATCCTAATATCTTATTGAACGATCAACAACTGACTCTGGATAAACATCCAAAATATAGGCTTTGTGTTAGACCCTGAGATTCTGGGAAATAAACATATTGATCATCTTGTGCTGAAGGCAAGAAAGCGGCTCAGCCTCTTGAGGTATATATCAGGGCGTGATTGGGGTGCTGACGCAAACTTTATGACACATGTTTTGATACTCTCAGAACAACATACATCTCACTAATTCGACCCATCTTGGAATTTGGCATTCCAATTTATTGTTGTGCCTCAGATTCAAATCTTGAGAAACTTGAAAAGGTCCAGCTTTACGCTGCTCGGATCATCACTGGGCTAAGAAATACGTGCCCCAGGGACATTGTGCTTTTCGAGGCAGACCTACAGCCCCTAGAACTTAGGAGACATGCCTGCCTATCAAAATACTACAACAAACTAAGTGCTCACAACTAGTGCTAATACAATCGCACCGCCACCTACTCCAAAAACTAGCGTAATAATCAGAGACTCAAGAGACACAGTCCCTTCAGCCAATTGGTTACTTTAAACCTATTTGATGGTGCAGTGGAGCCGCATCACCTAGCACAGTGCCTCGACCCGGTTGATGATCTTGGTGATGTCTTTTCTATACTGAATTACCAGTACATGTCAATAAACAAACAGATATTCCGGTCTTTCTGAAGCAACTTGCTCTTGAGAGAATCGGAGAGATTCCAAATGATGCCATTCAGGTCTACACGGATGGCAGCAGAGATGACTATAACCGATCTGGCAGTGGAATTTACATCAAATTTCAAAGCCATGACTTAAGGATACAGAGGAAAAATCCTGACTACTGCTCAGTTTTTCGCAGTGAACTGATAGCCATCGACGAAGCCCTTGGTCTTCTTGCGTCTCTTCCCCATGGAAACGAGATTTGGATTCTGTCTGATAGCAGAAGCACATTACAGCACCTGAGAGATTGGCAGGGTGTGAGAGACAACGTGGGAGTGACAATTCTTAACAAGTTAAAACGGCTTTCCATGTCACATCAGATTCATCTGCAGTGGATCCCCTCCCACGTCGATATTGAAGGGAACGAGATCGCGGACAATTTAGCAAAGGCTGGTGCTGGCGAGGCCTCTGTTCCGTCAGCGCCTCTCACCTTTTCGGAGATTCACTCAAAGATTAAACACAAGAACAGGACTACTGTGAATGTCCCCCAGTGCACCATTGGTATCAATGTTCGCGTCCTGGAAGCTCCCTTGCTCCTGGCTTTAATAGACAGGATCAAACTGCTCTTGCCCGCTTTCGAAGTGGCCACCTTAAGACATTGAAATTTAATGAGGGATCCAGGAGCTTCGAAATTTGTTCTAACTGCTTTTTTGAGCAGGCTTCGCCTGATCACATACTCGCGTGCCTGGGGCTCTCCAAGCAGGATTTTGACGACGACCCTTTAATGGTGTCTGACTTTCTGAGGGTGTACGATGTCATGGACCTGGTCTAGCACTGCTGGCCTCCGGGGGCATGCAACAACAACAACATAGTATATTTTGGAATATATAATGGAATTTTATATTAAATGTAAAAATTTATTAAAATTAGTTTACACCTAATATTTATATTCATAATTGTCATTTTCAAACAAAATGCTAGTTTGTGAGGGGGGGACAGGACGATGTATTGTGGGTCTGTTAAGAAGTTTGTAACGCTTGAGAACATGCCACTTGCTGAGGGAGGGCCTACAAATACTATTTTTGATCCATATTTTGTTTTGTTTGGAGGGCGTATCAAGGAGTCGATTTGTTCATTTGTCAATATTTAAGACTTCTGCTAGTTGAGTTGTGTTACTTAATCAGAGAAAAGTGGGACAGAGTAAGTGCAGTTATATTCCAAATGACAGTCAATTTGTTGGAACGCATCTTTGTAGTTTTATTCTATTTTCCTCTTCTGGACCTAATTATATCAATTCAATCTGCCTATTCAATGAGGGCACTTGTTGTTAGTCTTAATGAACCTTAAGGGGTCATCATTTGGATAGGCAGCCACTGCACTTATGCAGGATTGAGAAATGGTAAACAATTTTAAAAGGAGTTGTGAAATACAATGTGTCAGTTGGGCTGCATTCAGTGTTCTGGCAGGCTGGTTATGCACTCAAAACAGTTTTTTTTATGGATTACACAATACAATTTATTTTTTTAAAAAATGTATGCATTGGAGAGAATCATATTTAAATTAAAAAGTTAAATGCTGACACATTTGAAAATGTTTTGCAAAGTAGAACAAGACAGAATAAATAATCCCAATGCTCAGTCTCATTTTAAAAATGTTTTTTTTTTTTTTTTTATGACAGGCAAGAAAAATCAAAAGAATGACAAGTCAAAAGAAGACAGAAAATCCAATAACCAAGTGAGCATTTTTTTGTCTAGTTGTTAATTTCAGTCAATCAGTGTTAATGGCAACTTGTGCTTACAGTTATACTTATGTTATAACTTACTAACTACTTATGTTATAACAATTACAATATAAACATATTACATTTAGTACAGAAACTTGTGTTAAAACAGTTTTATCGTTAAATAAGTGTGTCACAATCTACTGACCCTTACAAACAAAATTTTTTGCTTTGATCTGCCTCAGCATTACAAATGCTTTTTTAAATTATTCACAAAATATGCATTTCAATAGTTACAAGAGTTTATTACATGTTAATATTTTCTGCTTGTAAATGTAAACTTCGTATTTGACATGCATGGATAACTGTGTAAGCATTATCTATTTTGTTTGCATTAAATTGACTTGGAGACACTTTTTGAAAAAGCCTCGCATTAATATGAACAGATTTTTCTACCAATAAAATAAACAAAAGATAGGGAGATATGGATGCATTACATATTGTTTCTATTTTGTACCTATTGTTTTTGTAATGGTATTACATTTGTCAAAAAGTATTATTTGAAAGAAACAGATAACTGTTTCAAATATTTCATTTTGTAGTTTGTGGTCGATTCTTAATGACTATTATGAACCTCAAAACTATGGATATACTCATTTTATGTGGTTATGAACTATTACTAAGCAATTACCTTTTTAATTCATTGCTTTAGAGTAGTGACCTTTGTGTCACGTTTCATAATATTTTAATTTATTTTTTGTGTCTAGTAATTTGCATATCATAGTACACTTTTAGTAGCCTTTATTCTTCCACAGCTCTACCTTAATAACGTTTTCATATTTGAAACCTGAAATGTTGACATTTGTTATAAACTTGGCTTTTTATTGCATTGCAGCCTAAGCAATACTACGGGAAGAAGAGAAAGCACGCCAAGCAGGCCACTTTCAGCCAAGAATCCTCTTCCAGTAGACCAACAAACAGCGCCAAATGGCCAAAGAATAAATGATTTTAAAACACCATTTTGTACATTTACGATTGGATTCATTAAATATCTTGTTAGTTTTTTTAGTTGGGTATTTTCCATTCAAATTTCTTTTATTTTGATGTTATGACTTCTTATAATCTTAGAAAAATGCTTAAATGGCAAAGCAATAACGAGGTTACGATTTCAAAACCCCAATGCATTAGCTCTATAGATATCGATCTTAAAAGTTAACGAAACTTATTTCAAGTCAAAATGAACTTGCATTTAAGAATATTAAAGTACAGTTTTTTTATGTGTGCGAGTACTTTAATCAACTTTTTAAGTAAACATGGAAATTATTTTGCAATTTACTACTGCTATTAACTCAAATAAAAACATTTATTTATTGAAATAGCACTGTTTAAAATTTTATTCCTTTAGCCATTTTATTGTTTTGTGTGCCAAAATGTTTTCCTTAAACACCCTACAATTTTAAACGAAATGTAAACCTATACACATTAAAGATTAATCTTCCCTGTTTCGTTTACCTTAAAATGCACTTGCATGCTTAAAAAAAAGCCTGTGTGCACGACACTCAGAAGCTTGTTTTGAGTTTATTTTATTCAACATTGACATGAGAATCAAACCTAGAAGTCAATGAAAACCTCAGAAAAAAAATATTCAAAGTGCTTCAATGAGCGCGTTTCACATTTTAACCCAATCGCTTCTAAAAGACAGCCAGCCATACAAGCAGACCATGGCGATGAAGATGACACCCGGCACCAGTGAATTTTTCGGGCGCTCTCCATATTGTGACTTCCTACTCTGCTGTAATGATAGGGTTAAATGGCAACAGAAATACTGAATGAAAACATTTTCTCAAGCCTTTTGGGGAATCAATGTTGCATTCGAACACAGCACGATAGGAAGGAATTGTGATACCTATTTGAAATGCATAAGAAGGCCATTTTAATAGATTTAAAAATTGCCACTCAACACTCGCAAGAGAAACTTAATATTAAATAAAATGTTAAGGAATTTTTTTGTTCATGAAACGAAATGCGTGTGCAAAATATAAAAAGAAGTGGTTTGTTCAAGGGATAACTTGACTTGTGAAGTTGACGAGAAAATATTTGTGGAATTTTTAGTTTATTTTGTGAAGTTTGAGGGGGGTTCACAAACTTCCTTAGCCATCCAAGCAGTCTGTCGAGAAACTTTTGGCAAGAATTTTCAAAGCACCCACCCCACCGAGTAGATATAAGGACTTCCTGATTCTGAGTAAACTATCAAACCAAAGCCAAAGCATACAGAACTGTTTCAACTACGTGAACGGACAAGCTGTTACAATAGCAATTCTTTGCAACAAAAACCCATATTGGGCTTAGCTCCGTAGACTTGTACGTAAATTTGAACCAAACCCATAAGTCTCAATTAATGGTTCTCGTAGAATAAGGGGAGCACACTCGATCAGGCCTTGCATGCAAATAAAGGTCCCAGGTTCGGGACCGGACATTTCCAAAATAACTGCCAAACTATAAATGGCCTTTTCAACTAAATAGTCTGACTACCCTTAATGGTTATGCTGCAAAGGCCCAACGCTGCTTACAATCTCGCTATAAAAAGCTGCTTTGGGAGCCTACTCAGGGGTCGTCTCGTCACTTGACTGCGTTTTAAGTTTAAAATACGCCGCCCGGGAATGTTTCTTCACGCTCACCGTACCGCGGTTGTTTCGGTTTCAATTCACGATCAGAATGCGGAAATAGATGAAAAGAAACTTTTCTTTCTATGCAAGTTTTGTTTAATAAATGATTGAAACAACCAAGCACAGCAAGTAGTTTGCATTTTAAAAAAAATAACAACTAAACTATTCTTAGAAAACTCACTTTGGAATACCAAAACTAAAGTAATTCGAGAAAAGTGAAATGAAAACAAGTACTAGCCCGTGGAGCTGTTGCCAGATCTGACGTGTGAACAAAATACTGCTCAGGTATTGTCTACTTTATCTGATCATTATTTAGACTGGGGTTTTCATAACTAAAGGGTATTATTTAATGCTATAAAATTTGTATTTTTTATTTAAAAAAATCAATACTTAAATTCGATGAAAAGTTTTGTCTATTTATCTTTTGGCGTTTCAACCAAGCCACCGCTATTTAAGTTTTGTTTTTGTTCTAAACTAGATTTCGAAAGCGATACTCGGTTCTTTCGCTTTCACGTTGGCAGTGGATGCATGCGGACGTCGGCACCTGGCTGAATACCTGTTTACGTGCGATTTTTCTCTGTTTATTACGAGTTGTCACAATTCGTGTTCCTCGACACATTCAACAAAATGGGTCTCAAAAGACGAACGGGAACGAAGAATCCGCCGATTTTCAGCAGCGAATTTCTGATCCAAAATCATGCCGATATTGTATCTTGCATCGCTATGCTTTTTGTCATCGGACTTCTCTTTCAGGTAAGCTCGATTCAATTTCGAACGATCCAAGTTGTGTTTGTGGACCCATTTGACCTAATTTACATAAATTGACGACGTGTCTGTGCGATTTTGAATTATTTGGATGGATTGGTTTAAAAAATCAACCCATTTGAAATCAATCGTGATACATATTTGCGGACGATTGCAGATTTAGTTTCAAACGTGGCATCGATCTTTTAACAACATATTGTTATCAAACATTCAGTAAAGGCTGACGTTCAAATTCATTCTAAGGATTTTCAGTTCTTATTTTCTGCATCTACAATGAATCATGACTAGTTTTAATAACTAATTATTTGTATAATCCCCAATATTTTGTACTTAAAATCACAAGTTAGAGTTTTATAAAGTTTGACTGAATTGCAGTGATTACACTGTAGTTTCGGGATTGACCGTATCTATGTTAGTAATAGTACATATATCATGTCATCTGAAATTGCCTAAGATATGCAAAGGATTCAAACATCCTTGTGAGTGATTCTTTCCGTATTATGCAGATATGGTTGAATCAGAGAAAAATGTATTCTTTCATATGTATTTTTCTCGACTGTTTCATCTTCCCTCGATTTGTCAAAAAAAGCACATGTAGAGAACATTAGAAAAAAATTGGCTAATTATATTTATACTATATAAGATTTCTGATGTATTCAATAAAAATTATATTCAATTCAATTGTAACTCATGAACAAATGTTAATGTTACGGAATAAAATGACTGTGGTTGATTACAGACATTACTTTCATATTTCCAAGCAGGTTAGCAATTTAAAACTAATAAGAAGTTAAGTTGCAGTTTTTACATTTTTGAATAGCAATTTAAAACCACTAAGAAGTTAAGATAGTTTTTACATTTTTGAGTTACAAAAATTAACAATCATTGATCCATTTTATTATCTCTAATCATCATCAATTCATTTTTATCACACCTATAGATGTCTAAGTAATGGGTAATTTTCCTGCTTTTCCAGGTGTCTGCTCCACTGGCATCCGTGTTTGTTGTCATGCACCACAATGTAACCGAAGGTAATATTTTGTTCAAGGTATTTTAAAAATATTAAAAAAAAGCTTAACCTGTATAGTTAGCGTGTTAACTATTATACATATATATTTCAGCTAAAGTGTGTGATAAAGGTTCAATTTATGCATGAACCTTTATTGAAAGTTTTTACTGTTTTGTATGTAATATTATTATATGTCAAACTTTTACTTGGTTTTTTATTCTGAAATGTGCTAACTATTAGTTAAAGTATGAAAAGAAATTAATAACAAATAAGCATCATCTGCTTGTAAAATGCAACACACACTTTAAAAATAGAAAATGGACTGTTTTACACAGTGCAAACAAGCTAAACGATTTAAAAACGGGGGACATTAATTTTGTAAAAAGTGAAGGGGAAATAGAACACTAACAGGCTTTTTCTTCCATGGTGCAAGTACCTAATATAGAGAAATGTAAAAAAGGGACAATTTGTAACATGTTGTCATCACACAGTAGCATCTTAGTGTTCTGGGCAAAAAATCGAATTTTGAAATATATTGAGATGCTTTTTAAAACCACTTTTTACCAAAATACAGTAGAACCTTGATTATCCGATCTAATTGGGACAGAAAGCAGATAGGTGAAAATTCCGGATAATAGAGAAGTTTCATAAAATTGTAAAAATTATAGTAGAGAAGACTGCTGAAAGTCCACAGACTTTAAATTCGCCAATGTCCGCTCGCTTGTCTTGCAGCTGTAAACATTGAATTTTAGCATTCTCTAAAATTGAGACTTTCTGGCACAAGGTAAAGTTTAAAACATTGTTTGGCATTTTTGTTATTTTTTTCAATATCTGGGCAGAGTTCTGGGAAAAGTGCTTATTTTTTTGTTTTATAGTCATTTGTTGTTTCACAATTTTTGCTGATTCTGGTAGTTTGTCGAACATTTAGGACTGCTAGAAATGTGCTTTTACTGTTACTAAATTTCTATATTAAAATAACCGCGGTTTCCCGATTTCATAAATGCTGGAATTTCTCAATTGAAGAATCAGAAGGAGAATTCAGATTTCAGAATCGCCAGAATTTCTTAATTTTTGAATTGCAGAAGTTTGCTGATTTCAGTATTGCCGAAGATTCCTTAGAATCGCCTTCAATTTCGAATCCTGTTTTTTTGTGAACAACAGGGAATGATTTTATTTCGAAATTTTGTTATGTTGGCTCAGAAACGGTCGTCTAACAGAGAGTTCCAGATAAAAGAGGGACGGATAATCGATGTTCTACTGTATAATTTTTTGTTTTAAATAATGCATGGGTTCGTTTTGAAATCCTCTGCTGTATGAGTTGATTCCTGTTTTTTTTGTAGCATTGGACCCTAGCGTGCCCGTGCTGTACGAGGGGGGAAGGCAGGACGTGTGCGTGGTGACCTTCTACTTCCTCATCGCCATCGTCATGCACGCCATCCTGCAGGAGTACGCCCTAGACGTGAGACTCCTTCTTCTTACATAATATATTGTCAGACAAAACCATGCATGTGCAAATTCTAGGGATTGGGGAAAGTGGCAACTTTTACATTATTCTGTTTTCCATCTCTGTGTTTTTGCAAATTCATGGTTTTGTCATTCGACTGTCGATATATACCAGTAGACGTGAAAGTCCAACCACCAGATCATAAAATCAAGCTTTATGTAATTGTGCATTAAAAAAAATCAAATGTTATTGCACATAGCACTGAGAGTTGCTGTTTTCTTAACTTAATGTGGCTGCCCAGTATTAAATTTGTGATGTTGTATTTCATAGAAAAAAAAAATATGCTTTAATTATGAATCAACTTTAATAATAGTTAAAGGCATGATTAGACCATGACAACAAATGTCTTATGGCCTAAGAGTTAAAATCTTTTTTTAAACAAGCTTTTTTTTTAATTTATTCAACAATGTACAATAACAATAAAAATCAATTTATAGGATAGAAATTTTTTTCAAAAAGCATTATATTTTACTTTTAGGGCATTCTCAAGGTAATTTTCTTTTTCTCAATAAGTTTTTCTTTTAACTGGGCTAGTATTGCCCTTTGATACATTCACTTTTAGTCTATTTGAAAATCCTTGATATGAAATGCCACTTGATTGTGTGTGTGCAGAAGCTGAACCGCAAGCTGCACCTGTCTAAGATGAAGCACAGCAAGTTCAACGAGTCCGGCCAGCTGCTCGTCTTCTACCTCATCTCCCTGCTCTGGGGAGGGGACATCATACTCAGGGTAACGCAGCATGGAATCACATATATCCAAGTTTTAAAAAGTTGAAATAATATTTTGAATTATTTTTACTGCAGTTGTAGTAGTAGTAGGTTTGAAGGATCATCGCACTAGAGCTACACTATTGGCGACAGGTGTCGTAATTTAGAACCCCAGTCAAGTGACGAGCCGACACCCATACACAGCATTGGGACTTTGGAGCATATTTAACGTGCACTCCCTCTACATGGGGCATTATTCGTCGGACATTTTTTAGACTGCACGGTCCGTTTATAGGTTGGCAGTTATTTTGCTGCGCCCGGACCCAAACCTGGGACCTTTGGCATGCAAAGCATACGCCTAACCAACTGGGCTCCCCAGCCCAATTTTTACTGCGCAATCTATCAGTAACAGAGTGGAGATTGCAACCTTTTTAGAATGATCCAAAAGGTCCTTAGAAACGTTTCACCTTTAAAAATAGAAGGACCTTAAAAGTGCTTTCTAATTGGGTCCTTCTAATGATCCTATTTTTCAGTATAAGGGAAGTATAACGGTGACCATGCAATCAATGTATAATTCATTTGAGTAGATTGTCCTTGATTTCAAATCATATTTATTGTATCATAGGAGCTTTATTATTTTTTGAATGTTTTATTCAGTTCTTAAAATGTTGCCTTAAGTACAGTCAATTGACTGAGCATGCTTTTAATGATAATAGGTTGCAAAAATTTAAAATCTGCGATTTCCTTCATTTTTGTATTCTTCTGAACTAATAGTTTCTTGTTTTTGGAAGTGTAGTCTTACAAAATCCTTAATTTTTTAATAATTGAAATTTTTATAAACCTTGTTTTCAGTAGCCAAGAACTTCTTGCACTCATTTATTTGACAATTGAATTAACATATTCTATCATGTTCAATGTTTCTTTTTTCTGAATTAATATCAGATATCATTTACAGTTTTTAACCTAAACTTCCTTTTAAAACTAAAGCAATGCTTTTCATTCATTCGATAGAATTTTGCAATCATTTTAATGGGTGGCAGTTTATAGACTGACCAAGTATTAATGCATCTCTTATGTTTGGTAATCGAAGGATTTGTGAAAATTTTGCTAAATCTGTTGTAACACTAAGGTTCTCCAAATACTAAATCCACGAATTGAGCAGAATTGCACTGACAATTTAAAAGAATCTATAACTTTGACTACACATTGACTGGATTTGAAAACGTTGTCAGTTTGCATATTATTTAAAAATAAGTTATAGTCTTAATTTTGACCCACATTGAGAAGGTTGCCTTTGTATCTAACGTAGCACGTAGTATTTTTTATACCATTGTCTGTTGAATATTTCCTCTTCCAGTGTTAATCTCATTGAATGTTTTTTTTCCCTTTGTTTAGGATGGATATCTGCTGAACATCAGCAAGCTTTGGCAGGATTACCCCCACAACGAAATGACGTAACTGCTTTTTTTTAAGCATAGTGCTATAAATTGAAATATTGTACATTTTTATTGTTGTGAACCAGTGCTGGACACGCAGACAATTTTTTTTCGCAGAACTTGATTTTGGAGACACATTTTTGAGACAGGCCAATTTTTTAATTTCAAGCATGGACTAAACAACACTCTAAAACTATGGATGATTTAACATTATATTTTCTATAATATTGTAAACAAAACTATTATAACAGTGTTTAAAATGTGTTCATTCAAAAGAATCAACATTTCCTATATTTTTCAAATGCATGCGTTTAGAATTATTCATAACATGTTTCAACAACCTATTTAGAATGTAAATTGAAATACTCATAAAAATAGCTACTAGAAAATGTGGTCAACTTGTTTGAACCAATATTGAAGTTATTAAAATAAATTGTCAGATAGCAAAGAAACATGTGCAAGTTGTGATTTAAATTTGCCCCTTTCTTATACTGATAACTCCCAAATCGTCTGTCCATAAACTAATTGATCACGTCAGCTATCAAAATTGTCTTCTATTCAATGAAGCTTGTGATTAAATTCGAAATCTTGTTTTGAAATTGAAGTAGGTCATTAAGATGTAAAATAAGTGTTTATACCCATTGAGGTCTTGAAATGTCGTTTTATTCTGTTCTAGAATGAATCATGTTGAGTTCATGTTTGTGCATGACCGAAATTCTATCATTTTGGTATACTGTTCTTTCATGTTTCCTCACTCTTACATGTCCTGTTGTTTAGTTTCATGTTCAAGTTTTACTTCATTGTCCAGTTTGCATACTGGCTCCACTGCTATCCTGAACTGTACTTCCAGAAAGTGAAAAAAGTATGTATATCTTCAGATTGGGTGTCTTTTCATTCATGGCAAGTTAGAGCATATTTAATAGCTATGTTCAGTGATTTCTTATATGAAGTGTTTTATTTCATTGTGCATATCATTGCTTGTGAACTTCCTAGTAAAGACTTATCATATAAACAGAACTTTTAAACCTGCCAATAACCCAAATCTGTATTTTTAAAATAAATAAATTGGTTTAAATATTTTTGTAAAAACAATTAACGTATTTTCATTTGTTTAATTTTTAACCTATCTGTAAAAAGTTCACCTTCTTAATGCTCATTTTTTTTAAAAAAAGACCTTTAATATAGTACCAAGGAGATAGCTTATTTGATAAAGTTTGAAATCACTAAATTGTTAATTTGTCACTTTAGGAGAAAAAAAAGTTCCAAAGAATTTAACAGTCATTATTAATTATCCAAAAATTGAAGCCCACAAAGTATTTTATGTTATTCTTGAAGAGTTTTTGTATTAAGATCTTAGTTTTGTGTTTTTTTTCTCACAGTAATAAGTCGTTATTATTAAGAATATATTATTAACAACCACTTACTTTAAAAAATAGGTTATAATATTCTTAGCATAACAAGGTATCTGTATTTTTTTAAGACTTCTTATATTTTTTTAAAACAAAATATTGAGAAGTTTTGATCTAAGGTTTCTTTGCATATAAACTGGCATACATATGATTTCTAACCATCTTTCAATAGTTTAATATTAAATCTAATAACACAATTAAGTTAGTTAAAGTGGCATTAATGTAAAATGTTATTAAATGATAATAAATTTAAAGTGTAGGAATGAATAGAGAAAGATATTCAAGCATATTTAATGCCAAATGTTTGAAGAATTTAAAACAACCTTCTAATAGGTACTTGCAGGAGTAAAGATATATCTAGAATCATTGTAATATAGTAAATTCTGTTATCTTTGTCTACATTTAGTATGATAGACAACTTGCTTCTTTTATATCTTCATAATATTTTCGAATTACTTATTAATTTTGTATAAATGTTGATTTGTATTTTTCTCATTTTTCTAAAGGTTATTTTCTTATTCTTAAAGGAATTTGGTACACATGCATACTTTATTTTGTAAATTATTTGATGTAATGATTTCCAATACGGCATAATTCGTTATTTGTATCAAATCTGGGAACTCGGTCTGAATTGTGGTTCTTTCCCCCACCAGGATGAGATGAAGCCTCGCATCATCTACACCACCCTCTACCTGGCCTTCCTGAGTGCTGCCTACGTTCTCAAGTAGGCACAAAACAGATAATTGTGCAGTTGACGTTTTGTTAAATTATTAGTTGACTTACTACATTTTTTATTTATTGGGTTGATCCCCTCTCTGATTTCTGGAGATGGAACAGTTTTAATGACAGCTATTCCCCTCCTATTAATGTTTTTTTTATTTGTTCCCAATAAAACATAAAAGAAAATAAAACACTCAATTATAATTTAATTATAACTAATAACCTTTATATAAATAAATAATGATAGCTGAGCCATTAAAGTTGTTTTAGAAAAGAGAGATAAATTTGGTTTACTAAAATATTATATTTCCTAGTATAAAACTTTTTTTTCCTGTACTAACTAACTAAACAATCAATAACATCAATCTAAAATTACATGTTTTATCAATTAGAAAAAATAATATTTGACATGTTTTTTTGGGCACCTTATTTCCTTCTACTTGACTAGTTTTGGTAAATGTTGGGTTTGAAGCTGAAAGTGACACTCTTATATCAGATGACTCCTTTCATTTGCAAAACGATATGGTTCATAGCCAGTAGATCTTATGTTGCTCTGGTGCATGATTAATTTAACCCTAACATGACAGTGAATGGAATGTTTTGGCATTGGGAAGGCGTGTGATAAGTAGAAATGTTTGTCGAGAAGTCAGTGAATACAACATAATTTTGTGTGTTTTAATAATCAGTAATGCAGATGAACACAACAATATATAACGTAACAAAAACATAGATACAAGTAGTTTTAAAGTGTGTGTGCTGCTCCCAACACTACTTAAAAATACATTAAGAACTAACTCGGCAATATTCATTGGTTGTCTGAACGGTTCTACTTGTGCTGTTTTTCTGACGATCTTGTTTAAACAAAAGATAGCAAGTGTTGCCACACCCCAATGTTTTTGCTATTTGTTCTATTAATAGTAATTTGTTCGAGCTTCATTCACACCAAATCTTGTTCTTTCAATTGTTATCCAACTCCAGTATCTGTACTCATGAATCTGACCACTGTTATCATAATAACACCCATAACTCTAGCCTTCAAGAAAGTATACTAAATGTCTCTTTAAAAATGGTCCCTGTTGTGGTGACTACTGCTGACCTGAATAACTGTCCATTACACCATGACGATCTAAACATTTATACCAGAAGTCGCACACTGATAATTATCGAGTTTGATGGTCCATGTCTTATATGAGTTGTTCCTCTGTTTGCAGCTTCTCGCGCATCGCCATCTGCCTGTCTGTGCTGCACTACCTGGTGGAGAGCGTCTTCCACACTGCCAGGCTACTCTACTTTGCAGAGAAGAACAAGGCTGCCACCTACGGGTAATGCTGCATTTAAAGTTACACTGTTTGGTACTTGGGAAAAAAATGTCACTCTGGACGCAAAGATATTTTCTGGACTTCCTCGTACTAAAGCACCTAGGCAAAGTCCTTTAGAACTGCCTCATGAGCTAGAAAATGGAGAAATGAGGTGGAATGTTTAGCTTCCCCTTTTAAAAATATCACTTTTATTGAAAAAAAATGTCCAGTCTTTTTTTTTTTTTTATTTCTTTCCTTGTAGTTAAAAAAAATAGTGATAATTTTTATAATTATAAAGCATGTCAAGAAAATCATAAAATTCCCAAAATTGATTCCGGTTTATTAATTAAAGTGGAATTAAAAGTGTATTGAAGTTACTTATGGGCATAATATAAGTAATGAACAAATGTTTTCTGTGTTGAAATATAATTACTAACAAGATACTTTTACATCTATGTTGTATTTTTTAAAGGAAATAAAATTCATGACATTTGGACTATATGCAATGTTATTTTATGAATATCAACTCACTAATCATATTTATAATATATTATGGAGCGAATAAATTATTGTATAAATGAAAGCTTTTTATCTTTTATTTATTAGTTTATTTTAGATATTTAATAGTTATATCAGGGTTCCTATGCACCTTAAGAAACCCAAAGCCCCTATAAATTTCTACATGGTTAATTTATGTATCTCACCTCAAATTAGAATAGAAATGACATAATTACGGATAATTTTTACATCTCTAATTGACATGAATTTGGAATGTCTTTGGTGAATTTGGAATTTTTGCTCTTTGGTGAGGTGTTGAATGACACCTCAAATGAGAGCCCTCTAAAAAACACTTAAATTATGAAGAACATTTTAAGCTGGAATCCTGTGTATGACTTTCCCTAAAATATTCTTATTCCATATCTAAATGCATGCATGGTCATTGAGTGAAGTCTTGATGGACGCCTGAAATTCTTGGGGCTTTTAACTTTTTCTGAAAAGTGGGAGCTCTGTGATAATTGATCTCATGTCATTTCTATTCTAATTTGAGGTCCCAATAACCTTGCATATCTTCTGTGTGCAGGTTCACGGTGTGGAATGTGGTGTTTGTGGTGGCGCGCCTGGCCTCCATCACCCTGAGCGTGCTCACCTTCTGGTACGGACTGGCACAGGGAGAGAAAGAAGCGGTCGACTGGGCACAGGGCAACTTCAACACAAAGGTACACACATTGGATGATTCCCTAAACTCGTGTTTAATGACGTTTTCACTCTATAACCCATCCTGATTGTCATGACAATAAACAAGCTATCTTTCTGGTGCCCATGGTGAGTATACCCCCATAAGTACACGCACACATCTTTAGACAACTTCAACACAAAAATGCATAGTGCCACATAATAAGGTTGCACATTTCATGTGGAGTTCCCTATACCTTGTCTATCTAGAATGCGAGCCTCGAAAGCATTTTCCTCCCCCATCCCCGATGTGGTTTTCTTCGAAACGGCGTGAACGTGTTTTTCCCCACCCTACTTGGGTTTGAACTGTTCGGATTGTTAACCTCGCAACAGAACCTCAAACACGTTAGGTTTAGAAAAGCGATGCTTACCCACGTTTCCTAGAAAACCAAGCGAAGGGATGGGGGCCGAAGTCTTTTCGAGGATCGCATAGTAAATAGACAGACTGTAATGCAGGGTATGAGTTGAGGGGTGGGACCTTGGCCAAACCTCGCCACTCTTCCTGCAAGACATGCACCAGTGATTAGTTTGAGATGCACACAGAACCAATCACGGACGAAGGAAAATACTCTCGGTCTTGAAGGAAGAGTGGCGATGTTTGGCCAAGGTTCATAGGTATCCTCTATGTGTATCCTCTATGTCTATGTTCATAGGTGCCTCTATGTATTCCCTGGTTAAACTCAACTCAATTATAACAATTAATATTAATAAATAATGCAATGCTTAATATTTATAAAATAGTGCAATGTCCGACATGGGTCCCATCCAGTGTATTTGCATCCAAAATAAACTTTGCAAATTAAGATTTGGGGATATCTTTATTTTTTAAAATTAGTTTTCAACCCATTATAACCCATTAGTTTTCAACCCATATTATATTTCAACCCATAACCCCATCCAACCCATTATGATCTTCAAATCTATGTTGACTGTACACACACTCTTATTTTTACATCATCAAGAATTACATCAACATGAATGCTTACATTATAAACCGGTGTTTGCAATGCTGTTATGTTTATGGCACCTATTATTGGCATTATTAATATCTATTTGTAGATTTTGTTTTAGCATGATTGTTTTCCAATTTTTGTTAAAACTTTGTAGGGGAAAAAAATCTACCTCTTTAAGATTTGACCTTTTTAGTTGTGTTCTTCAAACAGTTTTCCTATGTCAGTTTATTCGCTCTATTTGCAAAATTCAATTCCTTATATTTCTTATATTAGTGAGTGTGTGCATTATCAAGTTTTCTTTGCTTTATGGCCTTAAGTTCTTGCGAAGTCTCTTGCAATGATGGTATTTACATTTATCAATTTAAAAAAAACATGGTTAACTCATTAAAATATGGCCATCATGGCATCCATTTTAGTTCCCCCTGTGGAAATTAAATTATGTACTATCAAACATTGGTCCCATGAAAAATAGTGCAAATGTACTTTTATCCAAAATAAACTTTACCGATCTCGGATATCTTTATTTTCCTAAATTGTTTATCTCATAATTAAACTATTGCCCTCCTCCCCAAATAGTGTATTTGTTGGCTTTCATACGGTTTTGTCCATAATATGGTCTTTAGCAAACATTTTAAAGTATAACATCATTGATTTGAAGGCCCTTCTCGATGCTATTGTTTTGATTGATGGGTGTAGTTTATTTGCTATTTTTATTATCACTTGGCAATTTTTGTTCGTAAATTGAATTGGTGTTGGTCGAAAGTTTTATGATGATTTGTATTGTTTGGACGCCACATCATTATTTTATCAAATTTTTTTTCCAGATTTTCTATATTTTATTTCTAATATCTTAAGTAATTGATCACACTAATTTAACAAAAGATGTATTATTTAAAAACTATTTTTATTTAAAGTGGCCATAGTTAGCTTCAAAATGTTCAAACCTGTTCAACCAAACCAATCCTTGGACGGATATTGTGGTTTCCTTTTCTGCATGTGGTGGTGAAAATTGTCAACTTCATATTTTCCCCTTATTTCATGTTATTTATTGCCTTTGGGATCAATGCTCTTTAGCCTTTTTCCTATTGGTAGGGTTTTTCAGGTTGTTTTGTATGGCACAGAGCAGTCGGTCCTGCCTTATCTTTTGGGGCAGTTGTTTTTTCAATTTGATGATATTTTAACCCATTATGAATTAAGATTTAATTATTTGATGTTGCCTATTTTAGAACTATCTTTGCAATTAATAATACATTGCGGTAAAAAAAATTGGAACATAAAATGTATTCTATTATGAATTTATTTTGGTTTTTCCCTCTTTATATTTATAACTAAATTACACTGGCCAACAACAGAATTGTATGAATATGATTTACTGTTTTAGTCTTTTATGTTTTGAAATTGAATATTGCATTCTTAAAATCCCTCTTACCATCTGTTCTTTCTTAAACAAACAATGAAATGTAAAACTACAATTTTTTAAACAGATTTATATGTACCGTCAGGCCATAATGTCTCAGTTAACCAAAGTTAAATTTTTCTCAAGAATTCACTTTGCATTTGTTGACTTTAACATTCTAAAATCTTACAATTCTATCAAATTTCCTCCTTGACCCTGTGTTTTCCAAATGAACATTGAAAAGTAAAACAACGGCTGTTTAAGTGATGCTTATAAATGCCGTCAGTATATAAAGGTTAAAGTTAAAACTTGTTTGCGTTGTTCTAACGTGCGTGTGTGTTGTGCAGGTGGTGCGCGTGAACTGCGTGGTGGGCGTGTGCCTGCTGCAGGCGTGGATGATGTGGAACTTCATCAACTTTCACCTGCGTCGGATGCGCGAGCGCGCGGCTGCAGCTGCCTCCTCCCGCAAGAAGGCCCTCGCCAAGAAGGAGAAGAAGGCGGCCAGCAGGAAGGACGAGCAGCGTCAGTACACATCCCTTTATTCATTTTAGAGACATCATGATGTGGGCAGCCCAAGGTTCCTGTATGGTAACAGATCTCTATACACAGTTCCAATGGAGGAAACTTTGGACCATGTTTTTAAATAAAGTATACGACATATATAATCACAAAAACTTGCCAAAAAAATACAGAAAAATGGTTATTTTGCCATTAAAATAATTAAGAAAGTATAATTTTTAAAGATATTAATTAGTTATTTAAAAAAAAATTTAAGTAATTATTCACAAACTTCAGATGGCAACACTAATGGCATGTAAATATCTAAACAATTTATTTTGTTTTAATTAAAACTAATTAATATCTTTAAAATTATAATTATTAATTTTAAAGAAGTTTCCCCATTGGAATTGTATAGAGATCTGTTACCATTCAAGACCCTTAATTGCAGTAACCACAACAAGAAATTGGACCTGTGTTGCTCTATATTGAGTAGTATTTCAGCGTATTTTCTCTCAGTTTAGAGTTAATGAGTGCTTGCGGTCCAAGATCATTTACTGCAGCTTACCTGCCCACAGCAATCTGTCTCGTTCATTCTCCTGCATTAAAGGCTAAGTCAAAATTCACCCTATAATTTTTCAGGGTTTCTACTCACTTTAAAAAATAGTCCTTATATTTGAAAATGGGTTCAGGGGCCGCCTGACAAGACCCTAAACCAAAAATACAGTGCTAAAATTTCTGTTTTCCTAATTATGTTTTATGATGTATTTACTAACGAAGGGGTATATGTAATCTAGTCTTACCTAAAACTTGATTATTTAATGCGCCAACATGTAGGATTTTAAAGCCAATCATAAATCTGTAAAATCTAACTTTATTATAAGAATAGTGTCCGAATATAGATTTAAAAAAAAATTGCGATTCTGATAACTGTGGAAATAGCCCCTAAGTTTTGCTAAAGTTTGGGAACCCTGTCCAGAGATATGACCCCAATGGGCATTCCAGGTCCTTGTATATTTCTGCTTATGATGAAAGTCTTAAATAATCCTGCCCTTTAGCAATCTTTGGATGACAACAATAGTATTATGTTTTGGAATGTCCTGTTATATGTATCAGAGTTGTTTACTGTATCCTTTCTCTCCTCCTGGAGCAGTGAAGCAGAAGTCCGAGGACGAGGTGAACGAGCTTCCGGAGGTGGACCAGAACACGAAGAAGGCGGGCGGAGGCGAGCTCAGGTCGCGGGTCGGCGCGGCAGCAAGCCCCAAGGCCAAGCGATTCTAGAACATTCCTCCCTTTTTTGTTTCTATCAGAGTTTACTAATAAAGCATTTTTTGGTCTTTTTTTTCCCATCTTCTGTCTCTTTCTTTTGAAAGTACGGACCATCGGCCCTTATGGTTCTCCAAACGTCTTCGCTTTGTGGCATTCCTGCGTGCACCATGTCGTACCGTACCGTGCACCGTACCGTACCGTACCGTGCTCCGTGTCGTACCGTGCACCGTACCGTGCTCCGTGTCGTACCGTGCACCGTACCGTGCTCCGTGTCGTACCGTGCACCGTACCGTGCTCCGTGTCGTACCGTGTACCGTACCGTGCACCGTACCGTACCGTGCACCGTGTCGTACCGTGCACCGTGTCGTACCGTGCCGGTAGTGCACCGTACCGTGCTCCGTGTCGTACCGCGCACGTGCTACCGTGCACGTACGTGCACCGTGTCGTACCGTGCACGGTAGTGCACCCGTACCGCGCACCGTGTCGTAGGCACCGTACCGTGCTCCGTGTCGTACCGTGCACGTGTACCGTACCGGCACCGTACCGTGCACGGTAGTGCACCCGTACCGTGCTCCGTGTCGTACCGTGCACGGTAGTGCACCCGTACCGCGCTCCGTGTCGTACCGCGCACCGTACCGTGCACCGTGTCGTACCGCGCACCGTACCGTGCACCGTGTCGTACCGCGCACCGTGTCGTACCGTGCACCGTACCGCGCTCCGTGTCGTACGTGCACCCGTACCGTGCGTACCGTGCATCGGTAGTGCACCGTACCGTACCGTGCACCGTGCCGGTAGTGCACCCGTACCGCGCTCCGTGTCGTACCGTGCACGGTAGTGCACCGTACCGTGCTCCGTGTCGTACCGCGCACCGTACCGTGCACCGTGTCGTACCGCGCACCGTACCGTGCACCGTGTCGTACCGCGCACCGTGTCGTACCGTGCACCGGTACGTGCACCGTGCGTAGGCACCGTACCGTGCTCCGTGTCGTACCGTGCACGGTAGTGCACCGTACCGTGCTCCGTGTCGTACCGTGCACCGTACCGTACCGTGCTCCGTGTCGTACCGTGCACGGTAGTGCACCCGTACCGCGCTCCGTGTCGTACCGTGCACGGTAGTGCACCCGTACCGTGCTCCGTGTGTACGTACTAGTGCACCGACCGTCCAGTGCTACGCGCTCCGTGTCGTACCGCGCACCGTGTCGTACCGTGCACGGTAGTGCACCCGTACCGTGCACCGTGTCGTACCGCGCTACCGTGTCTACCGTGCCCGTACCGTGCACGTAGTGCACCCGTGCGTACCGTGCACGGTAGTGCACCGTACCGCCACCGTACCGTGCACCGTGTCGTACCGCGTACCGTACCGTGCACCGTGTCGTACCGCGCACCGTGTCGTACCGTGCACGTACGTACCGTGCCCGTGTCGTACCGCGCACCGTACCGTACCGGCTCCGTGTCGTACCGTGCACCGTACCGTGCACCGTGACCGTGTCCGTACCGTGCACGCGTACCGGTCCGGCGTACCGTGCACGGTGCTAGGCACTCGTACCGTCCGTACCGGCTCCGTGTCGTACCGTGCACGGTGTGCACCGCGCCGTTCGTACCGTGCACCGTGCACCGTACCGTGCTCCGTGTCGTACCGTGCACGTGAGTCGTACCGTACCGTGCTCCGTGTCGTACCGTGCACGGTAGCGCACCACGGTGCGGGTCCCCGCAGGTTGGGGCATTGGGTGGGGCAACTCCACGGGGTTGGGGCATTGGGTGACTGCACTTGCAGCTTATTATGTGTGTGTGTTTGTTAAATAATACATTCAAAATGAAGGGGGAAAAAATCTTTATTAGCATCTAGATTGCGATCCGCAATTCCATTCACAATAATTACATCTCTGTACACATCGATCAACAGAAAAACAAGTTGCAACAAATTCTATACAAAGCAACGCAACATTCATTAGACACTCTTGACGTAGACATGAAATTATTCATTACAGAACCGTCCATCCGGATTGTAACAAAAACAATGCCGAATCTCATGAACCATATCGCACCGATTTTATAAGTACGCAATACAAGTTTTCGGAATGCTACCGAATGTTCACCTATCCTAAGAATGAAGACAGATTCTTTCTAATAGACATTTGAAACATCGATGAGGAGAAATGAATTGAAACGCATGCACTCGGGAGTTATTCCGCGAGATCCCAGATGAGTGGTTCTGTACTGTAATAAGATAGGCAACTGATGCGTTTTTAGTTGAAATTGTTCCCAAAACAAAAACAATTCTCTAATTGATATTGCGATATTGCACCATGAAGGGGAGAGATTCTTCAAAATAACACTTGAGGAAAAATGAAGTGTTCTTGTTGTGGGTAGGGTGGAATGTTGGTTTTCTTCGGTGGAGAAGTTGAGGAAGTTTTTGTCCTTTCGTTCCAGATGGGTCGTTCTCTATAAAAAAAAGAAACTTTGAATGAGTCGTGGTAATAATAATTAATTATATTTTTGAAACATGGCAAGATCTTATTAAAATACATTATTTACTTTAATATTATTACTAATTATAAACCTAAAATATTTCAACTTGCTGACAAATTACTAACTTTATCCCAAATTAAAGATCTGCCGCTTTCGTGAGGAGATTTATCACAGCCAAGTATGCCTCGTCATTTATGCCTGAGAGCTACATCGTACGCTAGCGCCGTCGGGACTTCGACACTATACATTTAAGGGGGAATGGGCGCGCTGGACCAGGGGGTCTCCAAACTTAAGTGCATCAGTGTTAATCCAATGGCGAAAACTTATTTTCTCTGCCATTTCTCCGGCTGTATGAATATTTACAAACTTTTTTTTAAATATAAATGTAGATAACTTACAGGTCTCTATAATCTCATTTTTGAATTGCTTCGAATATTTTGTGTAAAATTATTATTAAAAATATGAAATATTCGAACCAATTTCAAAAGTGGATTGTCGGGACCTGTAAGTCAGCTACATCATCATATAAAAAAATCCGCTGAAAAATATTCAATACAGCCGAGAAATGTGGCAGAGAAAATATTTTTTTCGCCATTGGATTAACACTGATGCCTTTGCTTTGGAGACCCCCCTCCAGCGCGCCCATTCCCCCTTAACGAGCTCGCATATCGCAGTGTACTCGGGCCGCCCAGTGATTATTTTGAGACATTTATCCGTCCATAGTTACACAGAGACAGGACCTCGGCCACTGGGGGTTGGGAGCAAACATCTGCCGACTTAGCTGGAACCAGTGATCGCAAAAATCCAACATCAGTGTCTCCTCCTCACCTGCTTTTGCCTCCTTCCTCCACACAGAGCGGCGGCCTCACGGCTTGTCCAGCAGCAGGATGCTCGATCTCTTGCCGATCTTCTCGAGCAGCTCCTCGTTGGCCACGATCTGCTTCTGGTTCTCGCGGATGCGCTCCTTGGCGCGGTCGAGACGCAGCCGCTGACGAAGCACCTCCAGCGGGCTCACCACCGACAGGGTGGGCCCTTTACGCCGCTTCGACACCTCATGCTCCTGCTGAAACAAGGGGACTGTGAAAGGAAATTGAAAAAAGCTCCCTTTATAGATGACGGTAAAAGTTCAATTTCACCCCCAAAGGTTCCAAAAATGTTGTTGCTGAAACCTCTTTTTAACTTTTTTACTTATTGGAGCTAATTAATTACCCATTAAATTATTTATCGTCGAAGAAATTATCAAAGAAGTGAATTATTTTATTGTGCAGCATGGTACTGTGCGTTGCAGTTAAGTTTTTTTTTTTACTATTAAAATTTTTAGAAAAATTGCAATAGCGCAAAAAAGATGTGAACATTTTGGTTCCTGTCCAAAGCTAGAATCATCAAATGTTAAACTAATGAATCGTGAAGAAGAAGGGTTAGCCCTACAATATTATCCATAAGGCATAATTTACTAATGGCTCACAAACTTCAGTATAATTCACGTAGTTGACAACTAACTTGCAACCTGTTTTTCAAAAGTTCCAATCGCGCTGACCATGGCTGACCTGACCAGTGATCGTGCCAGAGCTCGAAGAGAAAATGCAATAGCGCATGCTCAGGCAGAGACGCACGAATAACCTAGCGCCATAACTCTCAGAGGATGGGCGTTAGCGCATGCTCCACGCATGTTAGGACGCACGAAAGATAAGAACCGAAAAGAAGCAGGACGCTTATTGCATTCGGAGAAGCGTGGTCGCGGCTTGTATAGTGGTTAGGGCATTTGCCGAAAGGCACCCTTTCACGTTACTTGCTGACTCCGTGGTTCTGTCCTCGGACTAGTCCCGAGTAAACCGGCCATGGACCAACTCCAGTCCGTCATCCCTGCCGCGTACCGGCAGCTGGTAGTCGATTGGAGGAGAGTGGATTGGGATAAACAGGACGAGTTAACTATTAGGACTATGACGAGCCTGGCATCCTTATTCACTCCTGCTCGCGCCCTTAAAGGGCGCGGGCAGGCACCTTTTGGCCACATCACCCCCCTCCATGGGTCTGGTGAAAAATTTTTGACAGAGGTGTTCTATAATATTTTTCGTGAGTTTTCCCTTGAAAATGGGCCCTCATTTGAATTTAGGTTAACAGTTCCCCTAAATTAAAAAAAACTGTTAACCTAAATTCAAAAGAAAGGGCCAATTTACAAAGAGAAAATGAAAGATTAATACACAATAAATATAATATAGAACACCTCTATTAATACACAATAAATATAATATAGAACACCTCTATCAATACATTTATGAAAGTTTCTTTAAGAAAATTATCTATCTTACCATTGCGCTGAAACATTCATTAAAAAATACACTGTAAAATTGTTACTATAAAATTGTATTGTAATTTTTTTAAAAAAATACAATCGCGCGGAAATTAAGATATTGTAAAAAGAGGTTTGTTGAGTTGCAAAATTGTAGAATTTTCGTAGTCCCTGGTGCTGCCATCTATCGGTCATGCTATTATAATCAGTGCTGCCACCTGTTGGTTATTTTCAGTTCAAAAACTTCAAATTTTCAGTTCAAACTTCACCAGTGCTGCCATCTATCAGTCATTCCTGTAAAAGCTATTGTAATATGACTGTTTTCGAGTTAAAACACTAAAATAATGCTTATTAGAACACTGAAGATCTTCTTGATAAGGTTCCAATCGTAAACTTTTCCAGACGATTTTCGTTGGAAAAATATACGTCTTGATGAAACGCTAGTTTACAGGTTACTGTGTAGGGCCGTCCTTAGGCGAGACGTGTAGGAAATAAGCTGTGAGGTCTATTTTTTAGGCATTTCTTGTATAAAAATTATTTCAATAACATTTTAAATTGCTAAATATTAGTTATTCTCTCGCTAAAAGTTTATCTCCCATAATAAATTAAAATTTTACTGTGTGGAAAAAATTATAGCAAAACCTTATTTGGTAAATGAGACTGAAACATCCACTGTACTACATAAAAATGTATACATAATTTTTTTTTATTGTTTTGGAAACGAATAGGCTCATAAACTACTTGACCAAAGTTCATAACTATACACATTATATTGTTTTTAGGAATAACCTTCATACATTTCCTTTTACGTATTCAGCATCTTTGGTGCTGCCATCTATATTGAAATAAGAGTAGACCTATCACACAATGTGTTTCGGGAAAATTAAATTAGTCAAGCCTTTTATTTGTAGGTCTAATTTTAAAGGGATGAGCGAATTTTGTTTCTCAGAAGTTAATTGAAATTGTTTATTTGAGATTGCGTTATTGAAATTGTAAGTTTTTTGGAGGATGGGGCATCCATTTTTTAATATTGGATGCCCCATTCTCCTCCCATGTTAAAGGATTTTTTTAGCGGAAAGAGAAGACACTATTTGACCATCACAAATGCAGCCCAGATTTTGTTTGAGCTGAGACTATTAGAGAAGAATAATTTTAAAGGTATAGTTCCGTGTCTGCTTCTAGATTTTATGCGATTTAAATATTTTTTTAAAACTTGCAATAAAGAAGCAACAAGACTAATACCACATCAAAGTTGCGTCATGCTATTCCCATGCTATTCCGATTCCATGCTATAAACGTTTTATGGGTGGTTTTCGTTTACCAAATTAAGTTTTCTTGCGCATACTGTATTTCTGTAATTGAAAGTAAATTTTAATTGCACTTGTAACAATTTAACAGGTATCAATTTACGAGTGATTCCTACGATACTACTACGAACAATTAGGTCAATCTATAACACGGAAATAATATTCTAATCAAACCCCACCTATATGTTCAAATATCAAGTAGAAAAGTACCCACGATCTGAAACTATCTTTTGCTGTCTCGATTCCATGAGAGGTTCCTTTTGAATAAATAATATTCGGATTCGCGCGCGGCTTTCTGAGATTCTAAAGGTGTAATGCGTAATATAAATAGTTGTAATTGGATTTCACAAAAGATTTCACTGATTCAAAGGGTTTTTTTTGTTGCAGAAAATACACTGTTTACCATGAGTCAACATGCAACATCGAATTGGATTCAGTCAAACAAAAATTGTATTTGAGTTTGTACACGGATACAGTGAACAGAATTGTAACTCCAATGATTTCGTCGTGTCGTCCGACATAAAATAAATAGAGTGAGTTAGAAGGGGTTAAGATTTTTAACACGGCGCCGTTGCACTAATTGATTTTTAAAAAGTCAATTTAACTATTATCAATTTAAGAAACCAATTTCATAAATCGTCTCCAACCTAAACTAAAGGGAAAGGGATGGATATTTTGAGCGGTTGATTTGTGTTAAAAAAAAAATTATGAGGTTTCTTTTCCTTCTGGTAAGACAAAATCTTCAATGAAAGACATTGTTTTTAATTAAAAAATCTAATTTGATCAAATTAATAATTGAAAGGTATATTTAACTCACATTTTAATTAGAAATAAAGAATGCTAACATGATAATATAATATAAATACATGTATGTAAATGCTTACATCATGATGATCGTTATTTCTATAGAAATATTGTGAAAGGCGTCGAAATAACTTTAACTAAAAATACCGAATTTGTAAATCAGATATATTTTCCCTCTTTTACGTCACGTCCCGCTCATTTCCCCTAAATGCAGAGTACATCGGCCACGATCAGAACTGACGGATGTATAAGTAAGAGATGGTGCTCGATCATCTTCTATTACGGGATTGAAAGTAAGAAACCGAATGAGTTAAAGTAATATTTTTTCTGCCTTTCTGGCGTAGTTTCTCTCGGGCACTTATTCGCGGCGAATCGACTGTATTATTCCTAGTAGGGTCGATCTTTTTGTTTTTCCTCCACCGGAAACAGGGAACTTCACGCGGAAAAGTGATACATCTGACAAATATGATTCCTCGAGTTAAACGCTACTATTGAACATTCTCAGGTCTCGTGAATGCGCATCTAGGAGGAAGAGGAGAGTGGCGAAGGGGAAGTACGCGGAGAGGAATTGGCGGAAATGAAACTTACAGGAATTAATGGGAGTTGGAGGATGTTAGAGGAAAAATCGAAATATGCCAAGAAATGATAAGTAACAAGAAGTTCATAAAGAACTAAAATAGCCTACTTTCCTGTTACTTAAATACTTACCGAAGTTCTAATCGGGAAAAAACTAGGTTCCTAACAGTAAATATCATCCACAACCGTTTCTACACTAGATTTATACACATTAGAAAAAAAAATCGAAACACAGCATCCAGCTATAATTTAAACTTCTAAAAGCCATAATCAACTATTTTCCTTAATATTCTTTCGCAAATTAAGTTATTATTTATCGTCTGCTCGATTTATTTGTAGTTCGAAGAATAATTAAATATTTATTAATAACAAAAGTAATGAAACTACTCCGAACTGCATTAAAAAATAAGAAATGTAAATTAAAACTAAGCATAATTGCATGCAAAAGTATGCCTTGCCGCTAACTTGGTAGATAATTAATGAATAATCAAAGAATCAAATTGTGCTAAATTTTATGACGTCATTCCAAACTGATTCATGAAAATATTATTTTGCTTCAAATATGTTTAAATAAATAAAGTTTCTCATGCCATTGTTGATTTGGCAACAGTGATTTAAATGACTCAAAATTGAATTTCAATGCTAATTCAATGGGAAATTCGCCGACAGATAGTAGATTTGTGTCCGTCCGGACGTACAGACAGACGGACAAAAAGTATGAAAGTTGGGTATCTGAGGTCATAGCTTTCTAACAAAAAAAAAGAATTTTTAAGATCCGAGGGATAGAACCGATTTTGGAAGAGGGATCAGACAGACAGAGGGAAAGACAGCAGACATACGAACAGACGGACAGATGACATCATCGATTTTCAATACTACAGTATTTAAAGACTCAAAATGAATTTCAATGCTAATTCAATGGAAATTCGCCGCAGATAGATTTATGTCCGTCCAGACGTACAGACAGACGGACAAAAAGTATAAGTTGGGTTATCTGAGGTCATAGCTTTCTAACAAAAAAGAATTTTTAAGATCCGATGGATAGAACCGATTTTGGAAGGGGGTATGGACGGACAGACGGACATCGACCGCATGTCAATACCTACTTTTTCATTTTTTTAATTCTTTCGAATTAAAAAAAGAAAAGTAGGCTTAAAAAAAATGTGGGGAGCGAATGGTATGGAGGCCGTCAAATTAGGTTAGTTTGAATTATCCTCGCATTAGAGCTACACGAGGACTACACGGCGTCATAATTAACGGAACCACAGTTAAGTGAAGGCCGTAAATCCTAAACAGGGCCGTGTGGTGCTATGATGCAGAGAGGCGGTTGCATCAGGCGGCAGTTGATTAGGAGCGGCAAATTTCGAAACTCAACCTCCTTTTTTTACTAGTGCTTCAAAAAAAGTTTACTAAACGCATTTACTAAATCTCTGTAAAACAAGCACTTCTAAATCTTCAAATATAGGAAGAAAAAAGAGCGGCAATTCTAATGAATAGAGGAAATTCTGAGATGGAAAATATATGCCCGTGCTAGCCAGGGGGAAAGCGGAGGTTGAGCGGGGGGTAAAATTCCCCTGTGCCCTCACTGTCGGCTTCTTATATTCAACAGAGAGCGGTCTACAGAAAAGCCACTGATATTTTTTTTATATTAGCAGGCTGCTTGGTTGTTTAGTTGTGTAGTGGGAAGGGGGTTTCACTAGCCCCAATCGTTCACATTCCCAAACTTAAAACCCTATATGTTAGTTAAGCATCTGCGTATACAAGTGACTCTCTGCCGCCCTTCATCCGTTAAAGGGGAAGGGGTGAAAAGAAAATTATTGCCTAAGATAAAAGCATAGCCCCGCACTTGTATACAACTTGTAACACAACACCAAAATACTGGAAGGTTTCCGGCCTGACACGATTCAAAACTTTGCAGTCTTTCAGTTATTTTACGATTTGGAGACCTATATAGTAGTTTCTTTTTAAGGGGAAGAGGATAAGTTTGTTTAGATTAAGATACAAAACCTAAATGATTTCGATATGTACTTTGATTTCTTCCGGAAAAGTAAGTGTTGACATATTTTACTTTTTTTTTATTAATATATTGAGATTGAATTTGGTTCCTGAGAAACAATTTGACTTGTGTTTCAAATATGTTTTCAAAACAGTTGCTAAAGATCTAAAGCATTTATGTAATATACAAACAACCAGTTAAACTGATTACAATGCTTTATTTTGAAATTGTTGAATGGAAATGTTGCGTATTTTTGTTAAAAAAATTTCAGTATTAGTTAAAATCATTCTAATTTATACTATATAAAAAGAGTCATATAAACTTAAAAAATTATTGAATATTATACATTATTGTTCAATTTTTTTATTATAAGGGTTTTTTTTTTTAAAAAAAAAAGCTAGCATGTACTATGTATAGATTACGTATGCTGATTGTGAACAAACTTTCTATCCCTTTTAAACTAGTTTCACGGTTTTCAAGTTGTTGAATACAAATGCTGCGCAATTTTTATGAATTTCATTATGCATACAAGAGATTGTTGATAACTTTATTATATAACAGTTGTTTTAAAAAGTAGGATTATTTTGCTGGTATTTCATTAAATTCAGTCATTTGTATCACATATATTTAAATGTATTTTCTTGAAGAATATTTTCAAATTAAGATTTACCCAGCGATTCTTCAAAAACTATATTTATAAATTGTTTTTTATTTGTTTGATCGATAACTTATGATTTTGGAGAATATATATTAAATATTTTGGGAGTCTGTTTTCTTCTTTTTGTCATACTACTAAATTTTTTTTTACTAATATAAAGTAATGAGTAATAAGAAAATGACATAATTGGCAAATCCAATTTTTAAATAAAACTAAGGAATCTCAAAATATCTCAATTGAAATCACATGATGTTTTTATTAATACATTTTGTGGTTATATTTGCATAATTTATCACATAAAAAAATTTAGGCAAAAAAATATTATTTAGCTTTAAATTTAATATATTGGTAAAATTTTGTTTTGAAAAATGTTAGAACGTTATTCAAAATTTTCACAGACCTCTGAACCACGCAGCAGCCCTGCCTAAAGTAAGAAGCATTTAACATATAAGCTTAATAAATTCCTTTATTGGTAAAAAATTTAAGTTGAAATAAAAAAGAAAGAGAATATACGAATTCTATTATAAATTTTTTTTGGCCAAGAATTCGGGTGAAATACCCCCCTTTGCGATAGCCGTAACAGATTTCAAATTCAACATTTTTCATTCAAAAATAAATTTTAATTTTATAAGAAATACGTATTTTCTGTTATTTAACCCAACTCAAACAAAATATTCATTTTAAATTTTGGATTATCTGTCAACTTGTATTTTTAATTCCTCGTAGGTTTTTTATGTGCATATTGCAATTATAAAAGGTGGATTGGAAATTTCAATTATAAAAGGATCCTAAAAGGTGTAGTGTTGTTGTTGACGTGTGAGGGCATAGCCTAGATGGCATAAGGGGTCCATTGGCACAAGGCTTTGACCTTTGAGCATTGAGCAACCATTAGGGTTGGAAGTCTGAGTTCTGCTCCGAGATGGCTTGTAGTGATTAAAGCAAATCGTAAATTGATCACCACAACAGTTTAGTTACAATTCAGAGAACATTTATACATTTAGAGAACAATAGAACATTATATATTTAACTACAATGAAATCTAACTGAAACGCTAACACTTTACATGATTCTATGGGAAAACCTTTACGAGCCCGATGCGCCACTTTTCTGCGAATGCGGACTTGTTTGGGATTCAGCTCAGAGCAACGCAACCAAAAGGTCCGGTTATCAGAGGGACGCTAAAACAAAGCGGAAGCGATAGTTCTGTAGATATAACACCGCAAGAACGAAAGGGAATATCTGAATGGAATATGTCTCCTAAAGGGGAGATGGAATAGCTTTTGCATGAAGATCGGCCGAATAAATGTTTGCGAATGTAACAGCTTGGGTCCATAAAACATTTATATACTACGATTCTGTTAAGAAATTTCATGACATTTTTTAAACGTCCGTATTGCATAAGTTCAAGAGCCATGCTTTAAAGGAGGGACATATAAGAGAGGTGTTCTCATATATTCATCCGGACCAGCCTATTTGAGGCTCTTTTTAAGAATCCACTTGGGAAAAACGGTACACATTTTGTAGTGCATTTTAAGATCTTTCAAATGATACATATTTCAAGTTATTTTAGAAGGTTTTCTAAGGGCATCTTCTTGAAAGTCTTTTTTTTAAATGTCTTGAGGGTGCCAAATCCCTTTACTTAGTAGAGAGCCTATTTATCAGTGAAGCAAACATAAACACGTTTTCTGAGTGTTAGTCACATGATTTCAGAGCATTTAATGACAGCTTTTTTTAAAATGCCTTAATCTGGGACTTATACTAAGACTTTTTATTTCAAATTATATTATGGTAATCTAATTTAAGCAATATTTTAATTCACCACATGATAATTCAATTTTATGTAATAATAATAGAACATTTACTATTTTCATTGATTTTTTTAAATACGGCAACTTTGTTTATCAAGCAGATGCCAAGTTGTCTACGGCGATTCATTTTAGCAACCTCTTTTCCCTCGAGATTTGAATGGGGGCTGCCCATTCTACTCTAATATCTGTTCTATGTGAGAGTGAAGAAAACAACGTAATTATTGGCGCAAATAGTTTATTAGGTGAAAATTGTACATGTTTCGAGGCACGATCGAGGCTTGCCATCGACATATACACAAACTGACAGTAGACGCGATGGCTAGAAGCTGTGTAACATGATATCCGGAAAAGGGGGTGTAGAAGAAGAGGGGGGGGGGGGCGTGCGTGGGGAGAAAAGTAATGACCGAGGCATCTATAACATCCCTTGCCAATGCTGCCTTTTTATTCATAGGACAAACAAAGAGAATACTTAACATAAGACTTAAAGAACATGAAGCTGATGATAAAAAAACAACAATGTCACAAATCTTCAGTCGCTACACATTCTTGGGAATTTAATCACTATTTCAATTTCTCCTCTGCTTCCATTCTGGTCATAGCTTCTAGCATTGGGTATGAAACCTACCATATACTTAAACACCACAATAACTTAGTCAATTCTTCCAACATGCAAGAGTTCTCAAATTTGGAAAGGGTCTCATAGTAACAGAGTAACTTTTCACCCCCTTTTCCGGATATCATGTTAGCCATCGCGTCTACTGTTAGTTTTTGTATATTGCTGAAGATGACAAGCCTCGACCTTGCCGAAACATGTACAATTTTCACCTAATAAACTATTTGCGCCGATAATTACGTTGTTTCTCATGTTTCTTAAGCAAAGTTGAAGATGTTTTCTGAATATCTCTTGTGTTGCTGCTGTTCTATGGTATAGTTACCTCTTCTGAGGAGGCGTCGTCGCCGTCCTCGCTGTTCTTGGCGGCGGCCAGGAGGACTCCCCATCGTAGCAGCTGCTGGGGCTGCGGGTCGTCGCTGCCCAGGAGGGCGCCCAGTCCCCTGCTCTGCATAACCCGCGCGTGGCACACGACCAGTGCGGCAGCGCACCAGCACGCAAGCACGAACGCGCAGCTCTTCGCCATGTCTTGTTTTCACGGGGCTGAAAGACCAAAAAAGGGAGATTTACAATTGACCACTTCTCTATAAGCACCCTGCACCGAGGCTTCAGATGTATCTTTTTCAAACACAAAACGAACCCGCCATTTGGGGAAACGATACAGATGAAAAATGGAGATTTCGAGAGTAGTTCGTATCGTTTCATGGTACGAACACCATTACCCTAGTGTACACCATTGCCCATGTCGATCTCTGATCTTTCACTCATACGGAGAAAAATGGACTTTTTTTAGTTTAAGATGCATACTGCGCAGTTTCAGGGCTCAGTCACGTACGCATAGTCAGTGGGTTTGATCTTCCACTTCTAGAACGGATCTCCGGAACCATTTGCAGTCAGTGTACAGGGTGGTAATTCACCTTGACCAAAGAGGCCCCAATCAAATATCTGTTATTAGATTTTGTGACGTCTTTTAAAAAGTACCACTCTGTGTAAATAAAGTGAAACCAAAATTTCGTTGTCCATTTTTTTCATCATCCAACTGCCCACTCGGGTGTCGAAACAGTGTCACTTCAACGCAGTTCAAAAGGACGAGGAGTGTAGCTGTCCTGAGCATCCCAGTGAGCCAGTTGAATGCAGAAAAATACAGCTGACTATAGTGCAGTATCGAAACTAATGACCACTGTTGGAAGAACTCAATAAATTTTACCTACAAGAAAGTGTACTAAACGGCAGATTATAGGGAATTCATTGCTGTGGTTACTACAGTTGACCTACCCACGGCAGTATAATAGTCCATCTCCATGACTGAGAACAACTATCTGAATCAAGAGTGGGATTCGGACTCACAGAGGTTTATCAATGATCTTTTTCGAGTTAGATGTTTCTTTTCTTTCGAGCGCGCTTCTATTATTATAAATTTCGTTTAAATGCGATACTTTTGAAATTTTATGTGTAATGTTGCTCCAATGGATATTTTTTTTTATAAAACAGACTTACCTGCTTGAAATATTCTACTCAGAGCTTAACCCCTTTCGTTTCGAATGAAATTCTTTTAGAAATACCCGCATGGAATATCCCCATCACTTTTAAGTCATTGAATAAATACAGAGAGAAAAAAATCTTCTATTTGTGCTACGAATTCCTCGACGGAAAAATCTCCTGGAAAACACTTTTTATCCGTGTCTCTTTTATCCGTCCTTAACTATTTCAGAAATCTTTTCTTCTCGGAGGAGCAGGTTTTTACTTTTTTACTTTTTTATTTTTTGAACGGGGAGTTCGGAATGTTTACAAATCTGAAGATTTTCAAACTTGACACGCTTGTGTTGGGGAGAGGCAGTGACAGAGATCCCCAAAACTTGGTGACTCACCAAAGTACAACATGCTTTCTTGGCCATTGAGAATATTACTAGATTTAGTCCACTTTCTTTTTTTTATAATTTGAGATAATTAAAAAATTGGAATCTAAGGTATCATGTTAGAGATCCGTTGTCCGTTGGTTTGTCCCCTTTTCTACTTCCGTTCCAGCAGAACATTTTTCAAAAATTTTGTTTGATAGAGATCTAACTTTTATGCTTTTTTTTGACAATCTGTCGGTACTATTAGAATTTTGGTGAGTATATAAAAAAAATTAAATATAAATAATTGAATAAATAAAATTACATTATCAAGAGACTAACTGAAACATTTTTGCAATGCAATTCTTACTTTTTTTTTAAATGCAGTGTATTAAGAACTATTATTTTTTTTTTTAAAAAAACTGCATTGCATTTTTACATCAGGGTGTTTTATAAAAACGTTAGATTTTGGACCATGTATCACAAATTATTTATTTAAATTAGTTAATGATAGTTTTATTAACAATACAATGAATAAAAGTGTATGCATAACTATCACATGATTACGATAAAAGTGTACCTAAAAGTAGAAAATATGTGAAATGTTATGTCTCGTGTTTCTAACACACATTTCTCTATTTTAATATTTGTAATAAACCCGTAAATAATTGTTATAAAATGTTCTAAAGAACAAAATCTACCTGTCCCCAGTTTTTATGTTTTTAACAGCCCCCAAACTAAATTGCTTGAAAGTACTTTCCAATAAATAGAGCTGCTCAAAACAATTAGGGGATAGCGCATGGTTTTAACCCTTTCACCCCAAATGATTTAATTTGGAATCATCAGCTTACGATTTTTTCTCACGAAGTTAAGCTCGAACGGATATATAGTTAGATGGAAGAATCATGTCTTTTGAAGAATTAAATAATGTTTGTTTTAATTAAATGAAATATGAAAAACATGGTAAAATAAAATTCACTCTGAAACAATTTTACGAAATAAATTGACCCTAAGTTCTTCACGCTTGCATTTTTAGATGTTTAAAATTGATTTTAACTATTTTTAACCAATAAAGTTTTGAAAAAATTATGGTAATAATTTATTCGAAAGTTTCCCAATTTTTTCAACTTTAAATTTTAATTAAAATTAAGTCCCCCCCCCCCCCCTGTTTTTTACCATTTCATTCTAGATGCATAATGAATCTATTTCACAAATTTTAGATTTTAAGAATAAAAAATAAAAAGTTGGAACTGAAAGGGTTAAGAAAAGTACGCAAAGTGCTCCCCTAATTGTTTTGTGCTGCAGTGTACCTTACTGTACACATATAACTTAGTTGCTGAATAAATTCGTCTACTGCTTTTTAGAAGTTAACGAAATCTAAAATTCAGTGTGCTACTTAATTAAACCTAATTACTACTCGGCTATATATATCTTCAAAGACACTGAAGGCAGGTGAAAAATTTCTGCTTTCCCATATATTACACTAACATACATTTATGAACTATGAATAACAATAATAAGGAAATAGAATAGTTTTTCATATGTAAGAATTCTTTTATCTTTGGTTTTTTAATGATGTTTAATTACTTTTAAAACTGAAAGTTCTCATCCAGTGGGAAATTTAAATTACTGATATATACTCCACTTATTTAATAATGATTTTCATTTTAAATTTCACAATTTTTATTGACAAAATCTAACCTCTTGAGAAACTCTCTTGTAAACTCTTTTCTGAAACATGCAGTGTAAAAGGCTTAAAATAATTTTAAGGATATTTTTTAAAAATTTTTAAAATGAATATTTTGCTAAATCATCTGGGCTGCATAATCGGCAGTTGATTTTTTTTTGACAAAAGTTATTATTTCGCAATAAAGCCGTACGAAAGGTTCGCCTTTGGTTTATATCTTTAAATTCTGAAGTTTGTCTCAACTGAATTGGCATTACTGTTCTCAATTCAATTTTATTTTTAACCTCTAAAGAAGTGTTTGTAGGTTATTTGTTAGTTTTAATAGAATTATATAGCTAGGCATTAATATAGCTACGTAATCCTAAAAGTTTAGTTTAAAAATCGCCACATTTGGCTAAAAATCGCAAATAATTTTATATCCCAATTTTTAGAAGTTTATAAATAAAAGAAACGTCCTCTATTGTAAAATGTGTTTTTTTAAACTATGAAAACACTAAATATACTCCAAAAATATAGTCAAAAAAGACGAAGATTGCTCAAACGGTGTGACAATGTTGAACTTCTTACAGCAGCGTACGGCAGCGAACGGAGGCTTTCAGGGACGAACGGAAAGATGAATAGACTTTAAATTTAAAATTAATTAGCAAAAATAAAGATATATTTTGGTAGAACCGGTTCAGATTCATAAAGAAAACAAAGAAATGTATAGTAATTGGTTTGTGATTGAAAATAAAAACCTTATCTTAACCTTAAATCAAAAATATTAATATATTTAATGAATGAAATATATTAATATCTACGATTTAAGGATTTCTCTTCTTTTGAATGCGAACCTGTGTAGTGTGAATATTAACACACAATGCACCGCATTCAAAACAAGTATAAAAAGCTCTTCTTTGACCATCATTCATCGACTTTTGTTTCATTCTTGATAATTTCCACCTAAGTTGATACGTACACAAGAAATGAACACAATTGCTTTGTTATTTAACGAACCAAATCAACAGTGGGGGGGGGGGGGGGAAGAGGAAAATAATATGTGGAACATTGTTTTTAGAAATCAGTCGAGGGAAAAACCAAAGAATCATAAAGAGAAAATTGTAAGACGGCGTCAACATCCAGAGGCTATCATCAAACATTCACACCATATTTATCGATTTAAAAAAAACAGGAAAACAATACATTGGACCTTGTCAATCAGAAAGGTACTACTAGAGATTTTTGCAAATGTTATTAGCAGCTCGCCATGTATGAATAATACGATTCAGAATTTATTTTAGAAACAGAAACAATCACTAGAGTTTCCCTAAGCGTTTACTTTCGGAATGTTTTGTTGTTGTGTGTTTTAACTTCCCACTAGAGTTACGAATTATATAGTTGAAATAAATAATGTTTTGGCGATATCTTGAAGATCGGGAAAAGTTAGGACAACAGCATCATGGAAAAATATTTTTTTTTCTATTCATAATTTACGCATTTAATTACATAAATTACACATTGTGTAATTGAATATAGGAAGGGAATAAGGATGTGAAGAATTTTAGTAGGTGCTAAACGGTTAATATCATTCTCGTGCGATAGTTCGGTAAACTGAACTCGAACGAATCATTCCTGTGCAATTTCTAGTGTACTAGGGGAAAAAAATAAAATAATAAAATCACGATTCAATTCTTCATAAATGAACTGAACTAAATTAAACTGAAAATGAGATTTTTTCAGCATATTTTTGGCAATGTTATTTATTACTGATTTAACTATTTTGCAATTCTAAAAAACTGTTTTTGTATTATATTTTTTTTAATAATTTACAAGTGCGAATTCTCAATTTTTAATAAATTCAAAATTTCAAAATATCTGGAGGCGATAAAAAAAAACTTTTTGGAAATCCCTGTCCAAAACATAGGAAAAACCTACTGCACTTTAGTTCACAAACAGAAATTCGCAGGCCAGTGTATTCGAAAATAGATTATCAATAGTTTCTTTGAGAGAAAAATTAAAGGAAAATTCCAAATCTGGTTTGAGCAGTGCTTAGTTCTTTGCAATTTAACACCATCGAAGCCAAAAGTTATTTGTTGGGATTTTGTTTGTGCACTCCTACGCATATCAACTGGAGTCGAAAAAACACTTGAAAAAGTTCTTTCATTTACTTCATCTTTTTAATCGAAGAGTGCATCGATTTTTTTAAAAATAATTTTATAACTTTTAATTTTACAATACTTATAGATGATGTTAAAAGATGCATTTTTTAAAAAAAAATCTCTATAAAAAATATAACATCGTACTTCGGCGATCCAGATTTTTTTTAAAGAAAAAAGAACCAGAATTTTTTAGTTTTAAATACTGCAGTTCTTATCTAAACAACACATGCTGGTTACCCATGGCTGAAAATATACCCAGCGAGTATTAATTATACATTTTTTTAATTAATCTGTGAATTCTCAATTATTATACTTACAGACTGCTTTTTAAAATTATATTTGCCATTTTATTTTTTATAATTGGTTTAGAGATAATTTGGCTTCGTGGTTAAAAAAATAACATAAATATTCTTTTATGAAAAAAATCTTTTAAAGCTGTCAATCTACTAAAAAAAAATCTAATGTTAGTTACATTCTTAAAGCAAAAAGTTACCAGCCTGGGGTTTGCTAAGGTATTCCATGGCTTTTGAAAAAAATGTGTATTTAATAATATCCAAAAAATACAAGTAGGTTCGTTAACAAACGTGAATCCATCAAAATATAAAGCATTGTTATTCCATAGCCAACTTCGAAAAAATGCGATGGCTAAAGATTGTCAAGTAAAATGCCGTTTCTACTCAAGTGAGATGCGAGAGTTCTTTTCAAAGAGAAGTTGTACTTTTGCTACTATTTCATTCATTAACTATTACTAACAAACTTCATCGAAAATTCTTCTTTATAGAAAGTAATTATTAAATAATGGATATTCAAAAAAATATATTTTTGAAAAATATAGTTAATATAAGTATATTAAACAAAAGAATTGACACAAATATAAGAAATTATATTATATTGACCAGGATAAATGAGCATAGGTACAATCCACCAAAATGGGATTTTTTTTGTGGTAAAACCATTTTCATGTAAAAAGTTCAGATTCAATGGTTCAGGCTTTATGATGGATTACCACGATTAATAAAAATACTTTAGTTTTATATACAAGAAAGAAAACAATAACTTGATGGAGAAGCTCTCTTTTGCGAAAGAACAGTTGAATACTTATTTTTAATAAGTTAGAAAGCACAAAAGGTTACATTCTTTTACGTCTTTACTTAAACAAGAGGATACCATTGTCAACATTTATATATTTTGGGGAAGTAAAACTTTTTTTTTTTAAGAATTTCCCCATCCAGTCGTCACGTCAATGGCCATTATATGCAGTTCTCCTTTGAACGCCAATCGCCGACTCCTTCTGGATTTTGATCTCAACATCAAATGAAATTTTCGAGAGTTTTTATCGTTCTCTCGAGGGCCCAGAGATATTGGAAAAATACCAGTACGTTATTCTTCACTTGTGCATATGACTAAGGATTTTATGATGGTACTGTTCTCTTATCTTATAACATTAACAACACCGATTGTAGTTTTTTTAAAGGGTATTTCGATGGTCTCTTTCCTTTTAGATTCCCCACTACGTTTACGAAAAGGCTAGGAACGTCCGCCTCATAAACATTCACTGCTCGAATCTCCCACAGAAAAAGTGTGATGCGTCAAATTGAAGCTAAAAGTTATGCTATATTCTAAATGTCATTCAAATTTTTATTAGATAATGTATTTAAAATGTAAAAAACTGAAAGACTGACTTAAATAGCATTATAAAGATTTCTTCATTTAAACCGCCACATGAACACTTGAAACTACGTTGAAAATGAAAAGGAAAATTTACTTTTGTGATAGTTGGAAGGAAGCCACAATGTAGGTTTTTTGGGATTCTTGGGGGCAATCGGATTCTTTGATGGTGCATTATTTGTTTATTAAGAATGCTGAAAACAGGTCCGTGTATAGTGAAAGCAAATTTACATAATTATTCTTCGAATTATAAATAAATTCAGCAGACGATAAAGAATATGAATAGAATTTTCCAAAGAAAATAAATAAAAATAAGCAATATTGGGACGTTTAAAGTTTAAACTAGAACTAAATGTTGTGTTTGGTATAAGGTGTTTCTAAGGTGCATAAGGTGTTTCTAAGATGTGTGGAAAGTTCCATTTCACCTTGTTTAAGAAGAAAGTCCACTTTTTTGACAAATTCTTTAATGGAGTGATTTAAAGGACATTAAAAATACAGAAAAACCTTTTAACCTATTAGGCTCAAATTTTGTTCAATTAAAATAACATGTTGTGTACAATAAAGCATAAACTGTAAGTTGTTCTCTCAAAATAGCACCATCTATCATTTTTAGTTTTTCCACGAACATGTTTCGTATGGCACAGGGAGAGAGCGGGCGATTTTTTTTTGTTTAAATCGGAAAACTGCTTGTTTTCCAAGTTTTTTTTTTAATCCCACAATATTGCACTTTTTTAAAACTGCGTTATCTGACTGGATTGTTTTGACAAAAAGTTGACTGCCAATTTATTTCAAAAAGGAATTTTATGTTTGTATAAGTTCCCATTCAATAACATTAATCCATTTAAAGTATCAAAACAGTTTCGTGTTAAACGTTTCACTTTTGAGGTAATACCATGAAGACGTTAATTTCACCTTAATACGTGAAATTAACTTCTAAAGCCTAAAAGTAATTTTAGTACGCCCTATTCGAGCACACCGGACGGCCAGATAAATGGGCTAAAAGTATAACGGATAGGTCTTTGTGATGTCGTAGCTTTTGGAAAAATGAAAATTTGATGGTTAGAAAGAGGAGTAAGGATAGACAAGTGAATTTTGGAAATCGGACAGAAGTATATAACGGAAGTTGATAGGACTAAGAAATGGAAAATAAATACTCTACGTTTCACTTTTCAACTCTATCAAAATAAAAAATAAACTACAAAGTAGGATAATAAAAAAAGTGAGCTAGAAAGAATGATCTCCAGGAGCTTTTATTCCATGGCAACTCTTATTTTCAAACTCATTCGACTCTAAAATGTGCCAACTGTGTCAAACTTTCGCATCGCGTCGATCTGTCAACTTAAAGAAAATGTCGGTTCATCTCCTCGACACATGGACTTGAAGGGCCGCAAATGTAGCCGCAGTACTTGACATCATAAAGAAACAATTCTTTTATTTTCTTAAAGGGTGGTTAGCTCTTGTTAGTTTATTGGAACTAATGTCACAGTTCAGTTTACCTTTGATACGATGAAGAGGCTAACTTGACTGTACCAAAGTACCGTAAAGACGTGGACATGAAAGGGGACAATTGGTCTCAAAAGGATGTCTTTTTTTTAGAAGTAATTCAATAGATGCCAATAAAAAATATATAAAAATAGCCTCTGCCCTCTCTTATGTTTTCTAAAACAAAAAAAGTCGATTTATCTTTTGACGCATCGTAAAGTAGTTATTAAGAGTGACACGAGCAATTCTTCCATAATTTTAAATTTCGACATGTCCGTGCGGCAAAGTTTTTATCCAAAAATGCATAGTTCTTTTTCATTTTTCTTCTTTACTATAAGAATAGTCGTAACATAATATACAACAATAAATTCCTTAAGGAAATCATTGGCAAACAATTTTAGGACAGAAAATATTGCATGAAATTCCCCACAGTGGGGCAAAAGTCTCAAAAGATGGCCAAAAGTATTTAACGGATTTTAAACGAACTATGAAGTATTAGATTATGTTTTATGAAGTATTTTAAGAACAAAATTGAGTAAAAATAAGTAAAATATATAGTAATAAAAATTCGGCTTATATTGCATAAATTGACATTTATTAAAAAAAGTTTTTAAAAACCAACTAAGATTAAATATATGTATATTTTTAAAATTTATACCAATTTAAAAGAAATATGAAGTTTTAAAACTTTTCTTGAGTACATAATTTTTATAATAACTTTTTATGACTTTTAAAATAATTTAGAATTGGCTTACTATCCATCACTTTCACATTTGGAGTCATCAGAAGAAGAGGTGCTTGCAGCTTTTAACACTTCCTTCCTGGACCTTCTAACATTAAACATTCAGACATTCTAACATTTTCAAAGTATCTTGCGAAAAATGTCTTTTAGGATCCTTTTCTCTTAAGTTCGAAAAATGAAAGGGTCACATGAAATTAGCAAATATGTCTTCGTTAGTTTTTGTTCTTGAGCACTTAAGCGCAAAACTTCTGCATATTTTAAATTCTTTGTTACGGGCTTACTATTTTGACTTTTTATTTCTATATACTTTACTATTTTTAGGGTATGTTTCAGACATTATGGAGAATATATTTAGTGAAAATAAAAGTCATGTTCAAAAACTCAAAAAAAGTCCGCGATTTTAATGATTTGCAATAGCAGCCGAGTGAAGCAACTATCCAAACAATAACAACACAAGACCGCTTTCTACATATCTCATGCTCAACTCCATTCGAAATGAAACTACTAATTATGGTTTTAGGTGGTGTATCTGGTAAAACCATCTGTCCTTTTTCAAAACAAACTATTTGTAGTGATTGGTTTATTTTAAGGCTGAAATGAATCGGCATGTAGGTTTTAGTTATTTATTATTTTAATATTTTATTATTTGGTTGAAAATTATGAAAAATTATCGTTTATATTTCATTTTGACATTAAGCTTCTTTTTTCGCATCTCGTCTAGATCCCGGGAAGTGTTTAAAATAATCATTAATAAGACGCATATTTGAAAGTAAGAGATGATATTACGATTTTGGAGGCTGCATTGTTAAAGACGTTGAAATCTAGTTATGCGATTCATTGCGCCGCGCTAATTAAAAATTCGCCAAAAATAGGGTCACAGCTAGTAGCAGCTAAAAAATTTATATTTCGAATTAAAATAGTTTAAAGAAATTATATACAAGGTGGCTACGTGCTACGTGGAAACCTTTAGAAACCTTATTTTGAAGTATACAAATTGCATAAATATTAAATTTGTTACTGAAAAGTTCATATTTTAATGTATCACTTTTCAACCAATAAACATATTAAAAGATTCTTAAAAATGTCCAAAATATATTAATTTCGTAACACTATTTTTCTTATCACTCCATAAAACCTTACTTTAAGTGATTTTAACGCTTTTATTATATTTATTTTGGACTCAAAAATACCGTTTTACAAAACAATGACTATCCTAGTATAATAATAAATTCCCTAAACTTCTCAAATAAAAAGTCACGTTTGATTTTTGTCCATTAAACGCCGCACTGTGCGTCGAGTGTAACGTGCGCCACACTGAATGTTTTGAGAGCGAGCTCACAACAAATTTACTTTACTTTAAAAAGCGCCCTTTAGATTTCACTTGAAACCGTTTATCTATATAAACGGTTTCAAGTGAAATCTAAAGTGCGCTTTGATGCGTTCTAAACTTTATCATAGAACATATTTTAGCGGGGGATATGGGGAAATTTTTTTATTTAACCCAAACGTTTACAGTTAAACTATTGAATTATGACATGGAAATAATGAATTTAATTTCAAATGAAAATATTAAAAATACGATAAATACTCTAAATAACTAAAAATAACATATACCTTCAGGTGTGTTTTGCATTTTTAATCTCTATTTTTAAAATATTTTAAAACGCGCACAAATTCTATGTGACTGTAAAGAGTCAAAATCGCATTTGAAATGTTCTTCCTATGTTTTTCTACTTTGAGCGCGTTGTACGGTTAATTAATAATCGAGCAAAAAAATATATTAGCGGTTTTCAATCTGTTGAAATATCGTCTGCAGGTGCACCAAATATCAAATGTTTATTCAAAGTTTTATTTTTTGACTTTTGGCCACGTTTTGCGACTTTTGCCCCACTGTGCGTCCCTTGCCCTGAATGTTTCATTTTTAGTTGGGGTAAACTGCTGTTTTTTTTTTCGTAAATTTTTTTGCAAAAAAATATTTTTTAAATACACATATAAACTGCCTCGTATCAACTTTACTCAGACATATTCGTCCCATTATTAGAATCTATTCGATTTGTTTTTGCTACGTGACAAGGAGTGGACGATGCTCGTGATATGTCAAATATTTCAATGACATGTTTCATTGAAGCCATTTAGACCGCTTTGAAGCAATCCCATTAAAACCTGTCACTCATTAGGAAATACTCATGGTTATCTTTAAGATTTTTACTACTGCCAGTGTCTTCAAAGACATGAGGAGAGGGCAGTCCACCATTGTGTACATTTATTTTGGCATTGTTCAGTGGCGTAGCCAGGATTGTTCCAGGGGGGGGAGGGGTTACAAAATTTTGAAGTTGAGGACTCGGTTTAAAGGAAACTGCATTATAATAATTATCAATGTAGTTTTTAACTGAATATGCTAATTAATGAATATTAATAATTATAACTAATTATATGAATAAAATAAAATTAGTTATAATTAATAACATTCATTAATTTGCATAACTTAGTACTAATAAATCAAAATTATTAATTATAACTTATAAATTAAAAATTAAATTATTTATTACAAATAAAATAAATTTTATCATAAGAAGTCAAATTTCTTCATTAATGATGATGAACTTAAACACATGGTAACTATTAATAAACACGCTTAAACACTTATTTCAGATTAAAGTTACTGATGTATTATAAAGTTAATGAGGATTAAAGTTACTGATTTATATAAGTTAACAAAAAAATTTCACGTTTTGGGTAAATAAATCTAAGGATGCCTATTTTAAAAAAATGGTAACTAACAAACAAGCTTGGCATCATATAGCTACTGCAAAATGCAAAAATGATAACAATTAAAAAATACAGATAATGTATAATTACATAAAGTAAATCGTCACTTACCTCAATATCATTATTAATGAAGAGTGTGAAGACTTATCAAAATACGCGATTTCTTTTGCAAGAATTGAGTTATATTTTGGTTTCATTAATTAATTTTTGAACCAAAATATCATTTATTTTATAAAAATAGCGGTGAAATACACTTCAAACTATTGGAGTTTTCTAGGGCTTTTAAGTTCGACGATGAATGACAAGTACAGTACAGTACAGAACGAAACGAGCTGCCTTGTGTATGTGTTTATTTTCCAAAAGACCCCCCGTTCCGGCGCTTTCTAGTTAGTCACAGAGAGACTGGTCTATTGGCTAAGAGACGGGGCGGGGTTCCAAAAAAATTCCAAGTAAAACAAGACGTGAAATTGATACTTTAACCTTCGTTTTGTGCAGAATGAGGTGGTGGTAGAAAGCTATAAAGTTAGGGTGCGTCACCGAAGACCTCCCCCCCCCAGGACTTCCGACCCCTATGTTCCACAGTCCTCCTTGCTTTCAAAGAATATATTCTTGTCGTCCTCCCCACAAAGAGGAAGCAGCGTTTCCTTTTAGTTTTACAGAATGAAATAAAATAGGACAAACCGGACATTTTTAATGAAATATATTGCATTAAAATTAAAATCAATGTATTTTTTAAAAATATTTTTTATGCATTAATGTTGCTATATACCCTATTTGTTACAAATTAAATGTGTCGGAAAAGTTAGAAAAACAGTTTATTATATTTTAATTTTTCTCTTATTTCATTCGAATTAATAGCAAAATTTTTAACTCTGTGTTTTTTAATGACCTTTGCATTAAATTATACGCGCATTATTAATTATTAAACATATAATTTAAATTGTCCGTTTTCCTACGAACGAAATATATATATCTTTAAAAGTGGAATAAAAATTCTTTAAATAATCTTATAAACTTTCTTTTTTAAGTTTAGTTGGATGCAACTTATTTCGAGACCCTGGTTCATCAGTCATCACCCTCCTCCCGTCTCCAGCGTCACTTGACCGCGGTTCCAAATTTCGTTACAAAAGTTCGATGTTGCCTCCTTGGTTTAGGGTTTAGCCAAAACTACATTAGTTAAGATTAATTAAAAACCAAGTTTAATAATAATTTTATTATTAATATAGTTAATTAGTTTTAATTTACTTAAATGGCTAATTAATTGTAATTAATTAACAATTATATTAAATATTAATTCATTCATTAGAAATTAAATAATTTCGTTAGAATGATTTTAAAATATTAACTTTAGTAACTATTTAATGAACTCTTAAACCTCTTACTTTAAAACAAAAATTAAAAGTGTGTGTAGGGAAAATCTAAGGCTTTCAATTAAAATAAGTATTAACAAATAGAAACCTAACATTATATTGGCCACTGCAAATAATATTAAAAAATAGTTATTGTAAATAAATGGAGAAAATAATAAATAATATAATAGATAACGAATCATAACTTACATCTTATGTCGTGAAGACTTTCGTAATTAATGGTCCCCAATTCTGTTTTGCAAAATTAAGTATTTTTGGTAATTTAATTTAAATAATCATCAAAATTTCTATATAGCTGCATGTGTATCACTTATTTAATCCTCCACGCTCAGTGTTGGAGGCGGATAGTGCCTTCTGCTACAAGTGTAAATGGAATGTTGTCAATAGCGCGGGAAATCCAGAAGTAGATAAGAGAATACCCCTCCGAATGGGGGACCCCTTAGGAAATGACCCCACCGGAAGTGAATGAAACAAAATCTCCATTCTCAGACTTGGTCGTCAATGCTCTAAAAAAAGTTGCTTGTCTGCCCACAGAACAGAAAAACGGTTTTTCTCTTCATTTTACGGAGTCTACGGAAAAGTGATAAACTGAATATTTTTTAATGAAATATATAACAATTATTGAAAAAATTGGGACAAATCAAAAATACTATATATTACGGAAAAATAGCTTTACAGTATTTAAATTTTATTCTTATTACATCCGAAATACAAAAGAAAAAGACAAAATTGGGAGGCAGTGGGATTTTGTAACACCCATTTATAACACAACATTTTGTGACATTAAAACTGCAAATGTCCTACCATTTATTATTACAAATATTTGTTTTACACATTTAGAAAATGAGAAGTGGTCAATCTGTAATAATAAAAGTTACTTAAATGACATAGGACCCCCTCTTGTTAAATAATGTAATGAATTTCGTTTATCAAGTTGTCTTTAAAAAAAAATTTAAAAATGATTGAAAAGTCACGAAGATTGCAATAATACTAACAAATTTTACAAAATTAATCAAACTTTTATGCAAATTTCTTGTTGTAATGGAATGTAATTTTAGGTCCTTCCGACTAGGGGCCCTAATCCTGGACATTAGGGCCCCAATGTTAATTTCGAAGTAATAAATATTTTAGAGGTTTGCGAATATTTTTTTTATTTATAATTTATTTAATTATTCGCACAAATCGCTATTGACGAAAAACTGCGCCACCAAAATTTTGTTATTCTTACAATCCGGCCATTTTATATAAAGATCTTGAATCATAATTACTGTACAATTACATCCCTTATCGCAATCTTTCTTGAGTGTAGAGTAGAAATTGAAGCAACGTTAATTATACACCGAGTATAATTGAAAAGACAAGGAGTGCGATAATCGAGATGGCATTAAAGAGGTTCTATGCAAAAATTATTACAGCAATTCAAAAAAGTTAACTTGTTAATGAAGAAAGGTTTGATTCCCCCCCCCCCCCCCCATTTTTTGAAATAAGTGGTATTGGAGCTCTGCAAAAACTTTTGTAAGACCCCATGGGGGGGGGGGTCTAACCTCCCCGTAACCCCCCCACCCCTAGCTACGCCACTGGCATTGTTTTAGTCTTTTTATTTGAAGTTAAAACTGGGCAAACAACTCAAATTATCAGTAAAGAAAAATATTTTGGCCAAGAAATTCTGAAGCGGGACTCGCAAAGTTAATTGTTGCCATCATAAAATCTGATCTTGGATTGTTCGACGAAAAGTGGTTTATTTTGTAACACCCTTTAATGAATGAAATGTAGAAAACTCGTAGCATTCCGAGAGAAATGCAGCTCAGAATGAAGTGTGACGTCAACGCGGCGGAAATTATCCCCGTAGAGGCACGGAAATTCAAACACCCCGTACAACCGATTTATGCCGGAATTAAAGATTCCCAGCGCCAACTTTTCTTCACCTGTGCTCTCTCGCCCCAAACCAAAGTCACGTTTGTGTGCAAAAGTTGTAAAAAAGTTTTTTGAAAAAATGTCCAGACTAAAAAATGTCTTCTTTAGGTATGCATTATGAAAATATATTTAAAAAAACAACTTTAAAATACATATTCGTTAGCACAGATATTGGATAAATACAAAAGAGGACAAGGAAGATTTTGTTTTTAACACTCGGACACAATGAAAAAATCTGTCAATGGCTATACTTGAACTAAGAGATAAGAAAATACTTTTTTTTAATGTTAATATCGACTTGTACTACTATGTACAACAGCCAGCAGATTTGGCCAGTTTCCCCCACCCTATGTAGTTTAGAGCTATACGTGCCTTCTTGGCCAATAGCGATCCGCTGGACGATCGCACCGAGAATCATGAAAGTTGAAAGGGATCGAATATACGGACATCTCTAGCCTGACAGTGACCTACTATCCACGTCTCCATTCAGAAAAGGAAAGTAAATGGTCTTGAGCTTCACTATATTAGTGCCGAAAAGTAACGCGATTCCTTTGCTTCACGCACCCTGGATTTACTACCGAGACAACTACACAACTTCTTGATACCAAGAAAAAAAACTTCCTTTTTGGACCGTCACACATACAACATATGGACGAATACAAAAGGTGGTACCGAAAGATACATTTCCCCCAGATGATAAGTATCTTAGGATGAATAATGGCTAATTAATAAGTGGGGATGTTTTTTTCCCCCCGTTGTATACAGATTTTAATTTATTGTGATTAGTTTAGTTAAATTTACAAAGAATAATAAACGAAATCTTAATTTAAAATTTCATTTAAGGTTACAAACTTTTAGAGAAAAATAAAGTTTATTCTCGCATAAAAATGTGCTAAAGTGCTTAAAATCCCATCCATCCATTAATCTCGCAGTTTTAATGGCAGAGCCCACTCATTGCGTTTAATAGTTTTGAACAAATAAAAATATTTTGTTGTGATGTGATAAAGTGAAGTTTAAAAATGCTGACACGTTTTCCCTCATGACTCGCGTTGACATATTTTACCTTGGTTTTAGGCGAATTTAAAAATGTTTCTGTAATTAATTCGGGGAAAAACAAAACTTGAAAGGAGACCTTTACCGTCGCGTCGTGCCATTTGGATATCTCTCTTTTCTATTTTCCCTAAACTTTATTAAACTATTAGCCCTAAACGTGAGTTATTGGCTTTCCAAACTGTACGAATAAAAATTAACCTGAAATAAGCGAAATTATTTTATGACGCCTGAATTTACCTTCTTTTTTACTTATTTAAACTGTAGGTTAAAAAAAAAATTAGATATATAGATTATGTATTATTATTTATATATTGATCATTTTACCTCACCTGACTAATAACAGAAAAGATCCCTTCTCAAGCCTCCTATTACAATACATTCAAAACGTAAATAGCTAACCACTTAATAATAAAAAAGAACTTTTCGTACGGAGAAGGAATGGATGATTGCAATCTGATGTGACAACGTATTTATGGAATATCTTTATTTTCACTTTACTGTTAGTTACGGCAACATTGCTAAACCAATATGTGTTTGGAGTGTGCTTTATATCTTGAAATAAACGAGGTTTTTCTCTTGTCAAATTGGTACTTACTTTATTAAACACGGCAAGGCAAACTAATGGAACGGTTTGGTTACAGGGCTACTATGCCCAACGTGTAAAAATCATTTCGCTTTGGACTGTTACTAAGAGAATTTCTAAACTAAGAAGTATCATCTACGGTCGAGTTGGAAACTACCTACACTTTTGGTTTTTCAAGCTCAGTTTATTTAACTACTAACTTTAAGTCTAACATGAAAGTGCTCTCTTGGGGGTTCATCTCCGGAGAGACGAGTTGGAGCAAGTCTCGTGTTTCTTATACAACTATCTTTCCAGGGGTAGAACCCCAATTCCAGCATGGAGGTGGAAGAAATAAATTCCCAACTCTGCACAGACGATGGAAAGACCGCTTGCGTTTAAGACTAACTTTAGACCTAGTTCGAGGCCTGGCACGGATGTGAAACTAAAATTGAAAATCCACATGACAGTGAGAATATTTTGCTAAATATACGATTTGAAACGGGAAAAAATGACAAATTGTGAAAAAGTACTCAAAAAAGTGATTCAATGTTATCCCTCTGAATGAACTGAATATATATAATTGATATATTTTAGAAGTTTTGTAAAATAAAAGAGTATACAGAGAAAAAGTAGCTTTCTCAAGAGGATTTTTTGGGGTGGAAAGGAGGCAGATGGATTCTTTCCGGTTAACTCATAAACTAATTTCCAAATTCTAAGCCCAGACAAACGAACAATGCAACGCGAGGAATTCCATGTCTCGTTTTGAGTCAACAAAAAGCACTAACCATTTGCTTTGTCGCTTCTTCGAATATAGTTTGGAAGGTTTTAATGACAGTAAACTATCCAAAAAATTAATTTCAAAACCGAGGACATCGGGGTCTCGTTCTGCAAATAACCTCTCTTACTAGGGAAAATAACTCGTTCCTTTCTTCTTACTATTTTTTAATATACATGCAAAAGTAATTCTTACATTTAGCTTTGACATTTTTTATGAAGCAACACCACCATCAGTACCAACAGTTCTTGATGCTACGAGAAGTTAGTCAGTTTTTTCAATTTTTTCAGTCAAACCTGTGTCATTTAAACAAATAATTTGCTGAATCTTCTATATGCTTCATAAAAGTATTTGCTTGACTGACATTTCTTTGCCAAAACAGAATATACATAAATAATTCACAAATAAACCGAGGTACAGATACGGTAACTTAAGCTAGGAATTCGAATTAAAATTTATAGCAAAGAAATGAATTTTTATGCCGTTTTAAAGAGAGCAGAACCACAAATACAGTAAGAATTTTTTTATTACATTGTTTCTAGTCATGAAAAATGTATCAAATATAAATATTTTCTATTGTTAATTTTTCTTAAAAAAATTAATTTATTACTTTTCTTATTTTTACTTATACTTATTTATTTTTACTTATACTTATTTTTTTTTCTTTTTAAAATTTTTATTACTTTTTTCGATGCTTAAAAAAATAGCGTTATTATGTGCGGTAGAAAAACTTCTCTTTAAAGAACTAATTGGAATATTAAACTACCCTTCGAAGAGGCGACAGCTACAAAAACGAATGGTATTAGGACGCTTTCGCAACATTCAATGATTTCAACCAATTAGAAAGAATGAGTGTTTCAGAAGGGAGAGGGAGGGGAGAGCGAGGATGCCGCTTGTGACCTAACTTTATAGGAAGACACAGTTTTAAAAAAAAGCATTTAAACTCGCGCGTAGTTAACATTTATTTTTAGCCTGATAAGAAAACAAATTAAACATTTGGTTTGAGTTGACCGTAACGTCGTACTAGAGCTACATAAGGACTATAATAAGTTATAAAATATATCGGGTTATAATGATAAGGGTACTCATATTTTCAATAAACATTGAGCCAGTTAAGACATAATACTACTTACTCAATAATAAACATAAGCATGTTTAATACATACTACATGCTTAGAGACATGCTGTAGCTTTTAGTTTCTTACAAATAAAACACTTAAGAAACGATAACACAGTGGAAATTTTTTCCTTTTACGAAAATTTAAGTTGCGCATTGAAAAAAAATGCATAGATTTTGATGAGTTTCATTGGATAGGAGTGTCCAAATACAATACAAATTGATTTTTGAACAATTTTTAAAGTAATAATTAAATCATTTTTTAATCCAATTACTTACTTGTCAAGTCATGACAAGACTCTACAAGCATGTGGGCTTTATTTCAAAATACTGTACTCCCTAGAGTGACTTGGCGAGATGGAAACGTGAGGCCTCAATTACCCATTAGAAAAAGATAGACTACGACGCACCGTCTCTACTTACAAGACAAATGATCCCAAAGGAGCGCATTTTAATAAGAGAAGAAACGGATATCATGTTTCAAAAAATTAGCTCCATTTTTTGAGATATTCATGGGTTTTTTTGTATCAAAAATGTGACCGAAATCAATGTTTACTAAAAAAAAAATATTAGTTTCTTCACATTGGAAAAACAGTTTAAACAAGTCAGTTTGTGAAAATATTAAAAATACATATTTCTACCATAAAAATAAATGCTCTCAACGAGGTTTTGCATAAGATAAAGTGAATTCTTTCCCTGCGTTTCAATTTTATAAAGTTTTTTTTTTTTACATTCGATGAGTTGTTTTGCGGCCACTATTAGGGTGATCGAAAAGAAACTATACTCGTCTAGTGACTATGCAGGGGGCCATCTAGGGGCCTTTCTTCAATGTGCAGTCCATTCTAACTGAAGTGAATAATGTTTCTGGTCACATCACCATAGGCGACTAGGGATATGATGTAAAATGGACTGCGCAATGACACACTTAGAAGGGTCCCTCCATGCAGTCACTCAACTCTTGGTACCAAGTCACGTGACGAGTATCATTTCTTTTCGACCACCCTGTACATGTACATGTTCCGTCACCCTTTAAAAACTGATTACCAACAAATGCTTTAAAAATCGTCCGATTTGTTCATTTCATATTACAATGCACACTTTCATTCCCAAGCAGCACAGGACTGGTTTGTCAGAAAATGGGCATGAACTTCCAAAACTGTAGGGGTCCTTCCACATTTCCCACCGTTACTGGTATCAGTGGCGTAGCCAGGATTGTTCCAAGGGGGGGGTTACAAAATTTTGAAGTTGCCGACTCGATTTAAAGGAAACTTCATTATAATAATTATCAATGTAGTTTTTAACTGAATATGCTAATTAATGAATATTAAAAATTATATGTTTAAAACAAAATTAGTTATAATTAATAACATTCATTAATTTGCATAACTTAGTACTAATAAATTAAAATTATTAATTATAACTTATAAATTAAATTATTTATTACAAATAAAATAAATTATCATAAGAAGTCAAATTTCTTCATTAATGATGAACTTAAACACATGGTAACTATTAATAAACACGCTTAAGCACTTATTTCGGATTAAAGTTACTGATGTATTATAAAGTTAATGAGGATTAAAGTTACTGATTTATATAAGTTAACAAAAAATTTCACGTTTTGGGTAAATAAATCTAAGGCTGCCTATTTTTTTAATAAAAATGGTAACTAACAAACAAGCTTCGCATCATATAGCTACTACAAAATGCAAAAATTATAACGATTAAAAAAATACAGATAATGTATAATTACATAAAGTATAACAAATCGTCACTTACCTCAATACCATGATTAGTGAAGACTTATCAGAATACGCGATTTCTTTTGCAAGAATTGAGTTATATTTTGGTTACATTAATTAATTTTTGAACCAAAATATCATTTATTTTATAAAAATAGCGGTGAAATACACTTCAAACTATAGGAGTTTTCTAGGGCTTTTAAGTTTGACAATGAATGACAAGTACAAGTACAGTACAGAACGAGCTGCCTTGCCTGCTGCCTTGTGTATGTGTTTATTTTCCAAAAGACCCCCCCGTTCCCACGCTTTCTAGTTAGTCACAGAGAGATTGGTCTATTGGCTAAGAGACGGGGTGGGGTGTGCATCCTACAAAAAAATTCCAAGAAAAACAAGACGTGAAATTGATACTTTAACCTTCGTTTTGTGCAGAATGAGGTTGTGGGTTGTGGTAGAAAGCTATAAAGTTAGGGTGCGTCACCGAGGGCCTCGGGGGCCCCCCCCCCCCCCATTACTTCCGACCCCTATGTTCCACAGTCCTCCTTGCTTTCAAAGAATATATTCTTGTCGTCCTCCACACAAAGAGGAGGCAGCGTTTCCTTTTAGTTTTACAGAATGAAATAAAATAGCACAAACCGGACATTTTTAATGAAATATATTGCAATAAAAATTAAAATCAATGTATTTTTTTAAAAATATTCTTGATGCATTAATGTTGCTATATACCCTATTTGTTACAAATTAAATGTGTTAGAAAAACAGTTTATTATATTTTAATTTTTCTCTTATTTCATTCGAATTAATAGCAAAATTTTAACTCTGTTTTTTTTAATTACCTTTGCATTAAATTATGCGCGCATTATTAATTATTAAACATATAATTTAAATTGTCCGTTTTCCTACGAACGAAATATATCTCTTTAAAAGTGAAATAAAAATTCTTTAAATAATCTTATAAACTTTCTTTTTTAAGTTTAGTTGGATGCAACTTATTTCGAGACCTGGATGCAACTTATTTCGACCCTGGTTCATTAGTATCACCCTCCTCTCGTCTCCAGCGTCACTTGACCGCGGTTCCAAATTTCGTTACAAAAGTTCGATGTTGCCTCCTTGGTTTAGGGTTTAGCCAAAACTACATTAGTTATGATTAATTAAAAATCAAGTTTAATAATAGTTTTATTATTAATATAGTTAATTAGTTTTAATTGACTTAAATGGCTAATTAATTGTAATTAATTAACAATTATATTAAATATTAATTCATTCATTAGAAATTAAATAATTTCATTAGAATGATTTTAAAATATTAACTTTAGTAACTATTTAATGAACTCTTAAACCTCTTACTTTAAAACAAAAATTAAAAGTGTGTGTAGGGGAAATCTAAGGCTTTCAATTAAAATAAGTATTAATTAACAAATAGAAACCTAACATTATATTGGCCACTACAAATAATATTAAAAAATAGTTATTGTAAATAAATGGAGAAAATAATAAATAATATAAAAGATAACGAATCATAACTTACATCTTATGTCGTGAAGACTTTCGTAATTAAAGGTCCCCAATTCTGTTTTGCAAAATTAAGTATTTTTGGTAATTTAATTTAAATAATCATCAAAATTTCTATATAGCGGGATGTGTATCACTTATTTAATCCTCCACGCTCAGTGTTTAGAGGCGGATAGTGCCTTCTGCTACAAGTGTAAATGGAATGTTGTCAATAGCGCGGGAAATCCAGAAGTAGATAAGAGACTAGGGGTCCCCCCTCCGAATGGAGGACCCCTTAGGAAATGACCCCACCGGAAGTGAATGAAACAAAATCTCCATTCTCAGACTTGGTCGTCAATGCTCTAAAAAAAGTTGCTTGTCTGCCGTCTGCCCACAGAACAGAAAAACGGCTTTTCTCTTCATTTTACGGAGTCTACGGAAAAGTGATAAACTGAATATTTTTTAATGAAATATATAACAATTATTGAAAAAACTGTGACAAATCAAAAATACTATATATTACGGAAAAATAGCTTTACAGTATTTAATTTTTATTCTTATTACATCCGAAATACAAAAGAAAAAGACAAAATTGGGAAGCAGTGGGATTTTGTAACACCCATTTGTAACACAACATTTTGTGACATTAAAACTGCAAGTGTCCTACCATTTATTATTACAAATATTTGTTTTACACATTTAGAAAATGAGAAGTGGTCTTTCCTTAATAATAAATGTTACTTAAATGACATAGGAGCCACTCTTGTTAAATATTTTAATGAATTTTGTTTATCAAGTTGTCTTTTAAATTTTTTTTTAAATAATTGAAAAGTCACGAAGATTGCAATAATACTAACAAATTTTACAAAATTAATTAAACTTTTATGCAAATTTCTTGTTGTAATGGAATGCAATTTTAGGTCCTTCCGACTAGGGGCCCTAATCCTGGACATTAGGGCCCCAATGTTAATTTCGAAGTAATAAATATTTTAGAGGTTTGCGAATATTTTTTTTATTTATAATTTATATAATTATTTCCACAAATCGCTATTGACAAAAACTGCGCCACCAAAATTTTGTTATTCTTACAATCCGGCCATTTTATATAAAGATCCTGAATTATAATATAATTATTGTACAATTACATCCCTTATCGCAATCTTTCCTGAGTGTAGAGTAGAAATTGAAACAACGTTAATTATACACTGAGGAAAATTGAAAAGACAAGGAGTGCGATAATCGAGATGACATTAAAGAGGTTCTATGTAAAAATTATTACAGCAATTCAAAAAAGTTAACTTGTTAATGAAGAAAGGTTTGATTCTCCCCCCCCCCTCCCCACGGGGGTGGGGTGAAATTTTTTTAGATAAGTGGTATTGGAGCTCTGCAAAAAACTTTTGTAAGACCCCATGGGGGGGAGGGGGTTCTAACCCCCGTAACCCCCCCTCGCTACGCCACTGACTGGTATTATAGAAATGCAACTCTGCCTTTGAGCCCCCGCACTCAATATTCCGCGTGTTCTATCCCTCCTCTTCGAGAGTGATTTCGAGGATTTCATACCTCGAAACCTCTCTCGACAAGAGGAAGGGAGCTCGTAATGAATTTGACAGAAATAGATAGCAGTCTTAAGTAGTGTGGATTCACACCCACAAACTACCCCTACTGCCTTTCAGCTAGGCACGCAGCCCCTTCGAAGCATTTATGACTGAACGTTGCCTGTTGCCTGCCAAAATGTGAGAATGGATCACTTTCATCAACCTCTGTGTGTGTTTCCTAAATTAACAAAAGAAATATTTTTGGCTCTTTTCATTCGATTTAATGGCTTATAAATGATGGCTGTACATGCAAAAGTCACAATCTTCCTGCTACAAGTGAGATTTTGGTGACGAGTCTCGTGATTTAAAAAATCAATCCAGTGACGATACCTAATTGGAGCGGGATCCGGTTAGCGACATCGTACGCAGCTTCGGAACATTGTACCACTACGTGCAAACCCTCTCCATACGGGTATATTATATTGATTTTGTAACTGTTCAATCCGTTATAAGCTGACATAGTTGATATCCAGGCTAGCTTCAACTGACTCTTCACTGTACTCATTTTTGTTGAATTAACATTGCACAAGAGATAAACTAGGTCTTTTGGGGACTGCTACGTTAGAACGATATAATATTAATACAATACAAATAATATATAATAATAATTCCGTAAACAGAAATGGCATTTTTCAATAATAATTTAATGCGCTCCTCAAATGTTTCCGCCTATTTAATGTTTTTTTGTAATTTTGAGTGAAAATTAAAAATGACTTATCTTCTGATTCTGGCAAGGACGCATTACTTTTGGTAGTTTGGACGAGGAAAGGGGGTTGATGCACTTCAATAGAAGCATCCACTTGTGACGTCATTGTGCAAGAGTAAAAATCGGTAGTTTTTAATTCCCCAGAAATAAACTTTAGCCTTTTCTTCTTTTTTTTAATTTAAAGGAATTTAAAATAAAATGTAGGGCATTAACATGGTAGAGAGTTTCAGCTAACTATCTGCCCGTACCCCCTTTCAACTTCTGTTTTAACAGACAGATTGTCCTAATTTCTCTTTTGTTTTAAAAGTACAACATCGGAGAGAGATCATATTTTATACTTTTTATCCGTGTGCGTTTGTGCAATAAGAATACCTGAATCAAAGTAGGAGAAAAGTAGGAAATTTCACGTTTTTTCTTCGTTTTTTAATGTTGAGGGTTTTGTTGTTTCACCGAGTCAGAGAGGATTATCATACAAAGTGAAAATCTTTCCGTTGTTTAAGAAACAAGCATAAAAAGAAAATAAAGAGAGAACGAATCAAGGCACTTCAAACAGACGAAACCAGTCTGCAAATCTAGGAATAAGGACTTTTTTGAAAATAAAAAAACAATGATGTAACAATGTCGGCAATATGCGTTCTTGGTATTTTAAGAGTGCAGCAGCACTAAAGGGAACTCAATTTTAGAAAAATGTCCAAACACAAATATGTTGTTTTTGTGAGGGATACTCAAATCACTGACGAAAAACCTCACCTCGGAAGTCATCTAAGAATTTTTTTAAATTCGTTATATTTAGAATGTTTTCTTTGTAAAAAAATAAACAATAAATTAAAATATGGAATTTAAAATGGAGCCACCTTTCCGCGCAAGACTCGCTTTTTTTACTACGTTTTGTCTACTCCCTCTAAATAAATAAGAAAACGGCAAAAGTGTAAACGTCGCAAGGGATTATAATTGTCAACAATTTCATTAAAAAAGATATAATTGAAGATTATATTCTGGCGAAAACTGTTTTAAAACACTCTTCAATTGTTTAGATTTTAAAACAAAGAAAATCATTAAAATATGTCACTTGCACATTTAAAAAAGTTTGACATAAGATTTCTCCAGAATGCTAGAATTTTCTAGCTGCCACCATTATTTGGAGCGTGGACTTATCAATTTTGTGGAAAAACCATAACTAATTCAGACAGCTTGAACGTTCTAGGATTTAGGCTAAATCTTACGCAATCTTTTTTTAACTGTGTAGAAAACTGGGTCAACCGAGTGTAATAAAACAAAATAAGTTTGAAATAAACCAAAAAATCAAAAAAACATATCATTTAAAATTGTCAATGTAGGTATGAAGATTGACTCACTTTAGTTGGAATTTGCACGGAACAGATGATTTAAATCTAGTAAAATGCGGAACAAACCCTCAAAATGCAAGACTTTCAATCTAGCTATACATTGTGGGACAATGTTTTTTATGTGCAAACATTTAAAAAATTTCAAAACACTTTTAAACTTTTTTTTATAGTGTAACGCTCTGTCGACCCAGTTTTCTAAAGTTTTAAGAGTTTATAATCTTATAATTATCTACGAGTCATTGGTAAAAAAGAATCAGTCAAACCAGCACAATGAGTGACTCCAAAATATAAATGGGCTCTTCTGTAAGACGCTTGTTAACGACCCACTCAAATTTTTCCCGATGGCCATCTCTCTAATAGGATTCAATTTAATTTAAAGAGAATGCTCTCTCTGGGATCGGGGTTTAACGGCTCGCTTCGGGATCATCCCTTGATAAAGGATTAAAAAAAGACGTCTGGCACTTTGGTCAGGTAACGTACAAGTTCTTTATAAATAGTAGTTATTTTGGTATTGTCAGTCCCTTAAACTTTTTTTAATGATTTAAAAAAAAATTAGCAGTGTAAAAATTATCAAAAGTTTTTTTGCGTGAGAGCATTTGAACACTACATTTTCCAATTTATTATTGAAGTTTTTGTTGCAATATTATTTCCATCGATATTTAAGTTAACATTTGGAATTAAGTAACATTTGGATATTTAAGTTAACATTTTTAAAAATAGTCCAAAAATAGAAAAAAAGTCAGATCCAGATAACCCTCCGCAAATAAACTAAATTTTTATTTAAAAATAGTCTACACATTGCAAAATACTAAAAAGTGGTAAAAATAATACATAACCATGATTTCACGTGCATTTAAAATAACAGGATAAAAAAAACGACTTGCAACTCTTCCGCACATAAAAAGAGGCGCTTAAGTAATCTTTGGGGGCTAAAGTCTTAAAAGCGATATGGAGAATTTTAAACTCTTTAAAACAAAAGCGATTTGTTCTGAAAAGTCAGGAGTTTGATTTTTTTATGGCTTCTTTTTTGTGGGAAAATAATGGGTATGTTGTACTTGATTAATTAAGTTTCAGTAAAGATGGTTATAGTAGATGCTATTGAAACTACTTTATTTTGAATTCTGCAATTGATTACAAAAACTTCCCCAAATCATTCTTTCTTATAATCAGTTTTCTCTGAAATGAGTTAATTTACCTATGCTCCTTTAATTTGTATTCTTACTAATTGATTATATGTTCTTCATTTATTAACTTCAAGATAAAAAAAACACTGTAATATCGACTGAAATAACGTATGTGTATGCTGTCTATAATATTGGAAATTATGTATCGAAAGACTTTTTTAAGAGTTCGAGTAACATGAAAAATATAATTTATTCACCCTTGTTAACTGTTAGTTGAATATATCTTTTTTTTGCCCCACCCTACACTGTCAGGACATTTCGTAACGTTACTCTCAAACGTTACTGGCTTTTTCAAGTTTTGATAACTTTTTAGGATTTTCAGGTTTTCCTCAGAAACATAAGTAGTAAAATCATTTAACATTCATCCTTTTGGACAATTACATATAATGCATCGTTGTCAACAAGCAACCCGGGGGCGACAGTTATGAAGTTGTTTAATGAATGCACCCAAAGTTTGGTGGGTCAAATCCAGCAGATACCACTCCAAGCAGAATGTAGAAATAGTGAACTGTGCATTCATATGGATATTTTTTGACATTTTCAGAAAAGTTACTGGCTTTATGTGGGATTATTTTTAATATTTTTAGAAAAAGGTTTTAGGAACATTACTAACTAGTAAAAATTGGGCTGCTCAGCTGCCAAAAATTTCCAGGTAACGTTCCTGAATTTTTTTTACAGTGTACACTTCTACAGTAAAAAGGTATTCTTCTAAAAGATATTAAAGATATGTCGGTTCGTCACCGACTTTTATAGAATGAACCACGTTTTTCACAAAAACAAGTGGAATATGTCATATTGAAGCAAAATAAAATAGGTAAGTCTATATTCCAAATTTCATTACAAAATTTAAAATTTTCAGAAAGATATTTTTAAAATGTTTGTTTTCGATACCTGCATGAAATTGAATTTTCAGAAAAATCAGAACTTTTGAACGGAAGTTTTTATTTTTAATAATATAAATATATAATCTACACTTTTCTGAAAGTGTATTACAGTTATACCTTGTTGTGACAAGCGATTTTTCCGCCCTCTCGAATTCGTCGCCATTTTTATGCTTTTTTTAATACAAGGTCTTTCTTTGCAAAGTGTGTGAATAATGTTACCTCAGTCTGTTGTCTTGTTGGGTTGTGTCAATTCAGCACGCCCCGTCTTTATGTTTGCCCTCACTTAACCAGGAGGACTTTAACTTGATATAGAAAATGTGTGTTTGATATAGTCTGAGAAGTTCATTTTGAGATAGTATATGAAATCGTTTGCAAGCTTCGACCCCTGAGTGAAGCTGAAAAGAACCTTTCGGATGCTGTACAGTTTCATAAGGACAATCATATCCAAAAACTGACTTTCGTTTATTTATTCTCCCTCCATTTACTCTGTCTCCCGTTACCTTTTACGATGATGTGACGATAAGTTCTGATTAGAACACGGACGCATCTCCCCGGGCTCATTGTGCGCGGGGAGGTGAGAGCGAGATGGTTATGCTTGGCGGCGGAAAAAAAATGAATCGGGCCAAATCGATGTGATACGCACAAACCTCACTTTCAATAAGATTTCCAATGCGAAGCTTCTTATTTCAATATTTTCCTACTAACACTCATGCTATCATTTCGACATCTCTCCGACAATGCGATATGGATTCGACATCGAGGGGTGATCGTAATTAGTATCACCAGGATTTAAATCAGCCATTTAAATTTTAAAAAATGACAATGCGTTCTATACGATACTCCATTGATACAAGTTTGTAATATTTCTCTGGATCGGTGAGGATAGACTTGCAAACCCTCCCGCATGTAACCCGACAGCACCAGATTTTTAACTACAGTAGACGCCGCTTAATGTGATCACGGTTAATGTTATCAATCGTTTAATGTTATCAAAATCGCTTAGTCCCGCCCGCATGTTTCTGCAGTTCATCATTAAATATGTAAGTAACTAGTAATTCTTTTTCTTTAGTGTGCATTATAATTTATGTTAAATACTATAGTATTTAGTATAGTATATTTTACAGCAACAACTCCTAATTTAAAATTAATTTTTATTTTAATACGTATGTAAAAAAATAATTTTTTAGTTTAAACTCTTTTTTTTCGTGTATTGTAATCAATCGGTTATTGTTATCAAATCACGTTCGTCCCGATGTGATCACATTAAACGGCGTCTACTGTACTTTCTAAATTTTCGAGCCATGTATTGTATAACCATCACGAGATTTTGGAAGGAGGAAACAAATTTTCTCTTTTCGTCCCGAAAATGGTTATTACCGAGTTAAATAGGGAGAGTGAGCGGGTCGAATGAACGTCGCACTAGAGTCACAGTCTGGGTAAGATACAGTTTTGTATTTCTACATTTTATAATGATCCCCGTAGTTTCAACAGAACTCCAACTCCGAACGACCTTGTAGGCCTACTAAAGTAGTGGTTGCCGGCTTCACTTGGCACTAGAGAATTTTCATTGGTTCTTGAGCCGGAGGCAACGCTATCTCGTGAGTCTTACCTCCGCCATTGCACTTGCTACTCACCGACCAAAGACGAAATAATGGCGGTCACTTATGGGATGTGGGGGCCGCTTATTCCGCCGGAGCACAAAGCAGAAGAAAAAGCAGTCCCAACGGAGATCCCCACGACTGTTTTTCGTGTGGTTTCTTCAGCTTCCTGGAGTGCTATTGAGAAATGTCAGGTACACGGGTTGTCATTGACACACACTTTGTATTTTTTACATGTTTCACTTTCCCAATAAACTAATAAGATATATGTAAAAAGCTATTGAGTTACGGCACACATTTTCGAGTAAAAATATCGTCGATAATGTCATTTATATTGTACGCAAAAGATCAACTAGGGGTGTGTAACACCACATGACTTTCAATTACAACTTAATAAATTATGAATCATGGAGAGGAAAATGTATACCCTAGAAAGGAATTTCAATAACCTAACAAGTTTTTTTTGCACTCTTTGCATTTGCGTGATTTTCTCAAAAACTTTATTATGACTTTCATTAGGTACTGAAAACTCGTGTAATAAATTTTGAAGTCCGTAGCTCTTTTACTTCAAGCTATAGAGTGGTTTCAGACAATCTGGACAGACGGACCAATGTTCGAAAACTATTTTTTTTAGAATCCCCACTCTCCAAAACGCGTATTTCAAAAAATCGCCAGCCAATGTCGTTGTTTTATAATTTAGATGATGTAACTCTCCTGTTTTTATTTTTGACTTTCCTGAGATTTCATTTAAAAGTTTAGATTTCACTCTTAAAATGAGCGTTCTTCCGTCTGCTAATTCACAATTCTATATTTCTGTTCTATTTTAAAGTATTTTTCATGCAATTTGTTTTTATGCCCCTGCTATTTATTAAACTTTATCAGTTTTAACCAATTCAATTTCAAGCATGTAAAGCATGCTAAACGTCAACGTTGCCCAAAACTTCGGATTAGATGATATTTTATCCTACGTGGGGGAAATTAAATGAAAATATAGGACAGCAGTGTAACGCGATTCACGAGCAGAGAAAAGCTGTAGTTCTACTGAAAGTAAATATTGTACAAAACATTCGTTTTAGTACGGTAAGAAAATATTATATTGTTCAAAACAAATGTAATTCCAGAAGGACCAAAATGTAATTTATACCGCCGAAACTGTTGCCACTCACGATGTTAAGCATACCCATCAACATAGTTCTAACGAAACGGTAACTATAAGTTGCATTCTGTAGTAACCTTTCTTCGCAAACTTGTGATTTGGTAAGATTCATCTTGAGATCGTTTTCGGAGTCTGCTTTTGTTCTATTTATGTCGCTGATGCGTCGTTACGATACAAATAAATCAGCAAAATTGATAAACAAAAAGCGAACAGTGGAATAAATAATAGCTGCTATTTTCAAGAGATAAAGCACGATATCAAAAATGTAAAAGCAGCTGCGATAATTAAGTTTTAAAACACGAGTCCACTGTTCCAACCAACCACCTGTAATATGTTTATAATTTTAGAGATTAATACGTTATTGATGTTATGGCGGAGTATTTTTTTTGGTATCAGAAAACTTTTGTATATTAAATAGAATAGCTACCTCATTATACAAATAACATCTGGACAATATTACTCTTTACTAATTCCGAGTCATTCTTATTCTATTTTTTCAGAGATATTAGCAGATGTCTCTAAATTTTCTTACCATCTGGAGAACCTCAAGGTGCGAACGTTTTTTTTTATTATTTGGCCACTGGACAGTACAATACAATAAAATTTAATAATTTTTCGAAATTTAATAATATAAAATAATGTTGTATTATTTATTAACGATGTTTTCTCTATTTTATCCAATACATTCTTTTATATTTTCATTTATTTTGTTCTAGTAAAAAATGTACTTTGTTGAACGATTTGGAACCATTTGTAACTTTAAATGCGCATCCACGAATGTTGTTTTTGTATATTAATTGAAAATAATATTTATATCAATAAAAAAAGTGAATTTTTCAATTTAAAAAAAAAATAAAGTTCAACGTTCCAGAAGTCTAAAAACAGTAACAGAGTCTATCGAGTGATGGCTGTCAAAAGGCTGCCAAAATGTTTGGTTTTTCCGTATCTTATTTTTATTTAATTAACTAAAACCAACTGGCCATGCAGTTGGATGCTGCAACATAATACTGGATCAATACTGGTCTTGAATGGTAGAAGAAAACAACTGAAACAATGAGATTATGAATTTTATATCCATTCCGAGCTTGCCAGCGCACCCGAAAATGAATACAATTTTAAATGCAACGCTGTCAAATTGGCTTTTGGAGTCAAATGTTCATCAAATGTTCGATCATAATACCATATTAGTTTATATAGGAAGGGATTTCCTCAATGTTATAGAGTATAATTCAATGTTCGAACTCTATTCGCAGTCAGATCGAACTGCTTTGCGACATAAGTAGGAGGAGGAAGGGATTTCCTCAATGTGCCAACATAAAATTTCAAACTAGTTTTAAGAAATCTTATTGTTCCCATCGTCGTATCGGATGTCATCGCAAATTTCCCCTTTCGCTGAAGCCAGCCTTCGAACGCCAGCCCTTATTTTCTCGAACACCTGGACGCGCCACGGTAATTAAACAAGCAGGGGGTGGAGTTTAAAATTCCACTTGTAGAGATTTCTTTCGAACCGGAATCAATAAGAGCGGTGGTCGCCTTCCATTTCGCATAAGTGGTCTTTAAATTCGCTGCGTAGGGGTGACAACAGTGCCAGCCACTTCCATTTTTTTTTATAGCACATGGAATTAGTCGTATAACGATAAAGTCCATGAAAGTTAAAATCGGTTCGTGTCAATATAGATGGTTAAAGATCCTGGCTAACCAGGATCTTTAACCTTAAAGGGTTTCTTTTTCTTTAATAAACGAATCACAAAATAGTCAGAAAGTAAAACTTAAGGTTTGGGAGAAATATTTAAAAAGAGAATTCCTTTGAGTTCAACAATTACAAATAAAACAATTTTTTAAAAAAGAACAAAATAAAAAATGTCCTGTTGTAGACTGCTTCACACCATGGATAGACATGTAGCTTTAAATAATAATTCTTCCAACCTATTGGCTTGTTTCATATGGCGTAATTTGCAGCTTTTTACGCACATTTTAAAAAGCTCAACAATCATTAAGAATATATATATATATCTATATATATATATTATATATATATATATATATATATATATTATATATATATATATATAATATATATATATATATATATATATATATATATATATATATATATATAATATATATATATATATATATATATATATATATATATATATATATATACTATATATATATATATTATTATATATATATTATATATATATATATATATATAATATCTATAATAATAAAAGAAAGAGTCTGCCCTGCCCTGTGTGTGTGTGTGTCTGTTATCGGATCGTAAAAGACCTACTTAAACTGCCCACAGGAATTCGAAATTTTTAAGATAGATTCCCTTTAATACTAACGTGTGCACCTGGGGCTTAGTTTTTTCATATTGTTCCATTTTTGAAGAAAATTCGAATTTTCTGAAAAAATACACCACTTTCGCTCAAATCCGATCATTTTTTCTCTTTCTTGATGCCATCGGCTGAAAAATTAAATAAAACTTTTAACGAAAATATTTAAAATTCAAATTTTTATTTTATTCTTTTGCCATTACTTTGAGAACTAAATTCATTATTTGAAAATAATTGAATGTTTCAAGTGACGTAATTCCGCCAGTCTTCATTCCCGGATTTTATTGTGGTTTATTTGATGATTTTTTCATTGATTTTTCTGTTGACTGCATGTATGCATATTTAAACAATAAATATATAGTTAAGCTTTTAACGGAACTATGATGGTTAATAAAGGCCATCGCACTAGAGCTATTTGTTTTAAGTCTTATTTTTTCGCCAAAACGTTGCAATCTCGCCAACTTATTAACAAAAATCGCCAAATAGGCAATTTCTTTATAAATAATTTATAATCTGGTCGGTTGTTCGAAGGTCATTGTGTTAGAGCTGTATAATGGGGGGTTTGTAGCTATATCTATTTTCTCGCCAAATTATTTCCAAAAACGCGCCAAATGAGCTAAAAGGTTTTATGTATTTATGAGGGAATTGTGATGACATTTATGAGTGCATTTTAAGCTTATTTTTTATTTTGGAAATTTTAAGGCAATGAAACGGGATTTATACTTTTTAACGAGCGGGAACAATAACATAAGTTTATGATCCTGTAACAGGTTATATGGTAAACATATTTGGAACGATTTATTGATATTTTTTAATCCGTGCGAAGAACGGGTATAAATTTGCTAGTATATATATATACAATTAAATTTTAGGTTTATACTTAATATGCATTTTATATCATAGACTAGCAATTTAATCCCCCCCCCCCCATTCGAATGGGAGAACAATATAGAACTACTTCGTAGGCTAGTACATGTATTTTAATTTCAAATATCAACTTTGAGCCCGGAACCACATTTGGCCCAATTGGAACGACATTTGGCCAGTTGAAATAAATGAACAAAAAAGAACGAATGTCATTAATCATTTCATTTAATCATAATAATTATAAACTAATAAGTACTTGTTTTAACCAATAGAAACCCAAGAGTACGCATCAAAACTAAACGGTTGTTGCCAAACAGTGTTTTTAGAGTTAAAAAAACCCTTAGAGCTTCAAAAACCGATGTTTTTTAAGTTATAGAGTGAAAGATTTCAAAAACTGTTACATTGCTATTTCAAAGTGTAAACCTATATTTTTTCAAATATTTATGAACTTTTGTCGTGTAGTTTATGAGCCTATTAGCCTCTTAGAGCAATTTTAAATTTAATTGTATCACGTTTAATATTTACTTATTTAATTTTGAATTTAACCGAAATTAGTGTGAGTTCGATTCGTCCCTATGAAAAACGATTTTACGAATAGTTTATGCTATGCTATATTTTGAACGAAAATATAAATAAAAAATCAGACAGATTTTTCCCAAGTTCGAGGTTATTTCCAAATGTTTAGAGGTTTTTAATCCATTTTTGGCATTTCATGAAATGACGTTTTTTTTAATATTTTTGTTAAGTGTAGATTGTATCGTTTTCGGCGAATTTATCACTTTCAACGAATTGGCAAGATTTGACGAAAAAGTAACGAAATTTATCCAAGGTAGTTAACAAATTCAATGTAATCCTATGTTTGTGGAACAAGATACTTTATATCGGGGTTGACGAGCGTTAGAGAGCAAGGGCATAGCCTTTAGTACCAAAAAACCCATTCAGTACCAAAAGTATTGAACCAACAGTAATAACATATTCTTCTCCCAGTTATGTAAACATAAAGCCTTGCTACTTTACTAACAAAGCTTTTGAAGATAAGAAAACAACAAAAAATAGTCCATTGTTCCAAAAACGCTTGTTATAATGTCCCAACACCCACTATGATATTTCGTTACTCGACAGAGATTGGAGGAATAAAGAGTAAATGTCAAAAAAGGTAAATATTTAAAAAGTCTCTCTCAAAAACTACTTTTCTAAAATGGATCCAATTCAAAAGAGATTTGAAAGAAATGAATGGAGGCTTTGCGCGGGCTTGAAGGAGTCCCCTCCCATTGACATATCCGTAAAGCTACCCATTTTTTAGTTGAGTTAATCACATTTTTGTATAAGCTATAATATCGGATTTTCTAAGTGTAGTCCTTCGCATTTTCTAAGTTCAAACCTTTTTAGAACTATTAAAAAGTTCTAAAAGGGTTAGTTTTTGTTATTGACAAAGTCTGATCACTGAAGTGTAAAAGTTAAATACTAACTATACTTTTAATAACTTTTAAAGAGATCGGCAAAGAAACATAATATTGTAAATATAAATGCAGTGCATAATGATTGAAGATGAATGAATAAATAAAGCTGGGCATTGTAGATATGAAGAAATGAATGCTTTTAAAATTATCCTTTTAAAAAAAATTAACTGTTGAAAAAGACTCTCGAACTTGGCCTGTTAAAAATCTCAATGTCCTTCACTAACTCTAGAATTCAAAACATTTAAAAAATATTTCTTAGGTTGTGACTATAAGAGAATATGCGATTGGAAAGTAAATTATTAGTTAATAAAACAGTGAATCATTTAAAAAAAAAATCGTTAAGAAATATCGATTTATGTTATCTCTCCAGAACTGACTGAAGAACAAACAACGGCTTTTTGGTTAAACAAATATTTTTACTTAGATATGTTAAAAATGGCACTTGTAATTAAATTTAAGTTAATGAATGAAGTTAATAAATTAAAACCGTACTTAATTTTTAAGTTAATGAAAAGGAGGAATCTTGTTACCTTTAAAGGAGAGAATAACAAGTTCATTGACACAAAAATAGAATTTTTTTCAAAAATGTCACTTAGCACGTTTTTCCACTAAGCTTTTCAATTGTATTTCACCCTACCTTAGCTTTCACAAAGAACCTCATCTTTTAAGGTTCCTCGTTGTAGGGGAAATACTACGATTTCCAAATTTAAACGTTTTATTCGATTTTTTTAAAAGATCGAAACAAAATAAAACGTCTCATGAGAAAACAAACTATATATATCCGATAACTAAGCTGATAAAAAAAAATTCAGCAATTCCCGAGGAGAGCAGAAAAGAGCAACAATCCGGGGCTTTATTCAAAAACGACAGCTGCGCATTTGGCTGTTGATGCACCTGCCTGGCGCTTTGATTTCTTGACCATGACTGAATGAAAACGCTTAATCATGCATCATATGTTTTTAACTTTGTTTTGACAAATTTGCATTTGTTTTCGTATGATTTGAGTCTTTGAAAAAACACAATTAGAAATAGAAAAAAAAAGTGTTTTTTAGCTTCCACACTACGTTTATAACTTAAAAGTGGAAGGTATTATAATCGTTCAGTCCGTCACCCACTTTCATAGCCAAAACTACAAATGCTACAGACAAGTGTGATACGTCCAAAAATTCAGCGCATCGAAATTAGAATCATTGACAATTTCAGAAAAGAATTCGAATTACTTCAATTATTTAAAAAACCGCAAAAAATTTAATGCTCATTTAAAGGGGCATCAAAGCATAGGAAGCCATTTTTATTCGAATTGCCATTCCCAACAATTGCCCGAGAAACTTTAATTTTTTTCGACAATAAATTAAAATAAATCTATTTTTGAGACATCGATCAGTTTAAAATGACGTCAAATATATTGCACTACGAGATTCTTTGTATGTTGATATGAAATATTTTCATTCTATTTAAAAGCGAGGAATATTACATATTTATTATTTGAAATATAAATTAATTTTCAAACGAATTGAATTTTCGAAATAAAATAAATGAAACCAGCCAAATTTAGCATGTAAATGTTTAATATAGAATTAATGCTGTGTTTGGCGCTTTTTTACCTGTTAAACGCAACTGTTGTGTGGAAGCGGGTTAAGTGACCGATTCTGTTACAAACCTGCTACTTGTTTTGTTTAACTCTTTCTGTGCCAATACTTGGTGCATTGATACTACTTTACCGAACCACTTGTGGAAGGCTACTTCGAAAAACAGAAAGTTGAAATTTACGTTATAATTATGTAAAAAAAACTGCTTCCATCTATTTCAATTATTTAAAAACTAACAAATTGCCAGAAAAACTACCAAAACACAAAACTATTATTTCAGGGTAACTTACACTAATTAAAACACGCAAATCTTTGTTTCATGTAGGTGTTTTAGTAAAGTTGTTCTTTCATACAGTAAAATACTCTTTTTTTTGTTAGATGGAACTAATTTCAATATTTTTTTTCCATGTCCCCAAAAATTAATTTTAAAAAAAAAAATCTTCCGTGCATAAAGCTTTTAGTTAAAAATTATTTTTTAAATGATTTTTAGATTTTTAATCATCAAATTGTTGTGTGCATCTTAATCATATTTGTGTAGCAGAAGATTTATTAGAATTTTTTTGTTACAAAGATGAATTTATTTTACTATCCTAATGAGTTACTTATTGGATTTATTATATTATATATAATATTTTTAACACATTTTATAGCTGTAGAAACAATTCTTTGTTAGAAAATTCCTTTAAATAACGGAAAAGTAATTTGATTGTTCTAATCAATTTACATGTAAACTGATAGCCAATAATGATCTTGGATTATCATTATAAACAAAAGAATAAAAAAAACCTTTTCAGTTTGATCCCATTTTTGAAATAAAAATGCAATTTTTGCTCCAATCATAAAATTTTTTGGACTAAAACGCCCAAAATCCAGTTCCAAATTCCAGATAAAAAATTTTGCTGCATTTACTTGCAGGAAATGTTAAATATATTCTATGTGATGTTAGAACTAGACAGTATAATTACACCTCATTAATATCGAACACAAAGTTTTTTAAAAAAATAAAAATAGCAAACAAAACGCGAAATAAACGAGTTAAAAAAAACAGGCATAAAAAAAATCTATGTTCTCGTTTACCACTCAATTTAATAGTTATCTTTCATAGTTGAAATTGTAGTTGCTCCGGCATTCTTTATTGAACTTGATGCCGCAGAGGTTCCCAACCGGTGGTACGCGGGAAAATTTCAGGTGGTACGCGTGATGTGAGGAACATGATGCTACTATTTTTGATTTATTTGTTACGACGAACTTGTGTGAGAGTGGATTTTCTGAACTCTTGTACATAAAAAATAAACATAGAAGCAAAATAAGTGTTGGAGAGGACTTAAGAGTGTAGATATTCCATTACTTCTAATGTTGATATTTTAATCACAGGTAAACAACAAGTTTTGCACTAAAGACTATAAAAGTATATTTTATATGATGATTAATTTTTTGCTGAGATTGTACTAATTTTATATTTGTATGTTTTTAGACCTATAGGTAATAAATAAAACTGTAAATTAATACCATTTTAATATTTTATTCCTTTTTTTTTTACCATAAGCAAGTTATAAACAAATATCTAACCACTAAATAGGAAGTTTTCTCAGGAATATAATTCAAAAAGCCTTTCAACACTTTTAGAAGAGTAAATATTATACGCTTATTAAAATATTTAGGTCTGGTGGTAAGCCAACATTTCTCAAAAAGCCAAGTGGTACGAAGGTGAAAAAATGTTGGAACTCCTGCGGCATCAAATGCAGTGAATGCGTATAAAGTCTAAAAAAAATATGTTAGTTCTTTAAAACATCTCTTAAAAGTCATTTACAATGATGTCATTTCACGATTTCAAAGAAGGCTAAAATTCATATGCTGAAATATAAGAAAAAAAAAAGAGAAAAAAATTAATTTTTTATTCATCGCTTTTTAATATGAATTCACGTTTAAGTTTTGTAAGGTGAACAGGTCCCGGCGCGTTAATTAAAACCACCCAGATTTTAAATGAGAGTCAAACAAGTTTTCTTGAGTTGAAGTTGAAAAAATCCAAGAAAATTCTGGATTTTTTTAAGCGTAAACTTTTGTTTTGGAGCAATTCGAAGTATATTTATGAAGATTCCTTGCTATCACACTTATTTTTTATAAATTTCACTTCAAAGTTTTTATTTATTGTGGTATGAAACCCAAATTTTAGAAAAACGTTAAATACCATAGCTCCACATTTTTATGCTTGAAGGGATTTCTTCACGAAATACGATAATTTGAATTTCGAGAACTTTAACATGTATTTTGTTTTACATATTTCTGATAATTACTTTTCTAACAAAGAGCGCTCATTTTATAAAATATACAATATATATAATTATAGTTTGAAATTATTATATTCAAAGTAGAAGTGTAATAGCGAGATAGAGACTAAATGTCCTTTGAAATCGACTCTATATTTTATCACATACATACAGAAGAACACCAGAGAAGAATTGTCGGTACGTTGTTCAGAACAGAATCTCGAGGAATTCAACCTAACAGAAGAAGCGCACTTCATCATAAAACTGTTTGATCCTCCAATGGGCAAACAGTCGTTAAACCTTCTTATCCGAGGGCAGACTAAGTTTAATGGCGATTGCCAGGGATGCCTTCATTAAAAATTAGCACAAGATTAATATACTTCGAACGTAAAGCACTAGAGTTACGGGCATCGATACATTTTATGAAAGTCCGTTTTTCAAACCTCTCTGTCTAGAGCATCGGAGTTTACCCACAATGTGTGTTGAAATAATCGGGGTCTGGTTTCTTTCATATTTTTTCCCTCTTAAATTAATTAAAAAAAACCCTTCTCAAAGGTTTCTTGAATCCAAGCCAAAATATTATCTAAATCAATTTAGTGTTCTGTTAGCATTTAGGTTTAGATTTAAGCTGACACGAAGCCTTACTTGGTGCACAATAATTTATATTTACACACCATTCTTTTTTTCTAAAACATTTACTTTAATCGACGTTTTGCATTCATTTACTTTTTTATTTATATAAACGGTAGTTTTGAAAGTGCATTCAGATAACATTATTTAAATAAATCCAGTATGATTGAAATGCGAAATGGCGGGAAGAAAAATTTGTAAAAAAAAAGATATTTTCCAAATAGTTAAAAAATAACAAATCGCACTCCCGATTGCATTAATTAACGAAAATTTAAACAAATGAGATTCTTATGCAAAAACTGGAACGCTGTGTGCCACTTCTTGGTAAACCAAATGAAAAATCAAAGAACTAGATTGTACTACGCAGTATGTCATTACAACGGATTTGTATAACAAAAATAAATTTTATTTCAAACATTCATTTAATAAAGTGCTTCATGCGATTGTTTATCTGCCAACTGTGATTTGAATGAATGAAAATTAAATTTTAATATTGAAATGGGTAGACCGTCGATGGAGAGGAAGACAGATTTCCGTACGGAGGTACAGACAGACGGACAAAAAGTGTAAAAAGACAAAGTGTCTAACAAAAAGAATTCTTAAAAACCGACACATAGAACAAAATTTGGGAAGGGGACGGACAAACGGACAGCATGTCAACACATTCCTACTTTTCCATAATTTTACAGAAATGGTTCTGTAAATGTTGTTTTTCCTTTGCAAGACTATTCGTGTAAAGAAACGCGCTCTACAGATAACAGTAGAACAAATTATTTTCGTTCGGGTTTTTTTTTTGTGCTCTTTTTTGTACTATTAACATTCGGAAAATTACAATAGATTCAGATCGCTTTATCAACACAGATGTGTCTATAATTTAATATTGTATCGTCAAACAAACCTTTTTATTATTTAAATGTTATTTTGCGAACAAAAAAAGTGAATCCAATGAAAATGACATATTTGTTGAATTTTTTTTTTAAAGGAAAATGTTTTTACTCAAGTTGCAAAATAATACTTTAACAATGTAATTGTTTAACAAGTGTCATACGATACGTCCCAGGTGGTCCTTTGAATTATGTTGACCATCCGAATGTTTTCGAGCGTTCTTGTAAAGCGACGAGACATGCCGAGTGTGTCCGTCGAGATAACTGCCGAGTGTGTCGTGACAAATGCGATTTTCGTTCGAGTGATGCGCGGGAAAAAGGAACCCCTTCCCCCCCGGAAACGAAGCGCGCGCGATTCATTAAGGGGCGCGTAATTGCTTCTCCTTCCGCCGGGAGATAAGAGGTGCTCGAGCCCAATCCTAACCACAACACACGCGGCACTGGGTCCCCAAATGTGTCCAAAGGGAAAAAAAGAACCTGGGGCCTGCTGGAACGCTGGCCAGTCACTTTTTTAGTTTGCTCAAGTGATACGGGTACAGAAAGTAAGTGTATAATATAAGTAAAAAAAATTCATATCTTTCAGTGAGTAAAACATGTTTAAGAAAAGTAAAATCGTGTCGTGAATTTGATGCTCCAGCACTCGATGCATTGAATTCTTTTAGCTTTCGAAAAAAATATGAAACACCATATCAAAAATACCGATTTATCTGAAGCTGGATTTTAAAAAAATATTAATAAAACAAACATTAAATAACTACACATTCATTCAATTTTTTGTTATTCAAAAAAATCTCATTTAAATTTTTTAAAAATTGAGCTTCGTAGTTAGGGTTAGAGCATCGAATTCTATTTTTTGTTTAAAACTCAACAAGTTATAATTTCGAAAAAATAATTAGTTCCTTTCGGTTTAACAGTTGAGAGGGGAAGCATGTCAGTTCCACCTTACCAGGCCTATTCGAGAACCCATCAAAATGTATAAAAGTAAAAACGGTTTTTAAAGGTTAGGAAGAAGAAGGACGAAACAATTCTTAAACTACATACCAACGGACTTCATTTTTCAGTTATTCACAGCGGTTAGTTCTCTGCTGTTTTCAGTTTGACAATGCTTTAGCTTACAATGAACGAGAGGGGAAAGGAAACAAAACAGAACAACTGTCCTGTTGCTCGTAGAAAATCTTATAGTATGGACAGACAAACGAATAAAAAGTATAGATGGACATACTTTTCAAACACTAAAAGATTTTTTTCCTAAAGAATTTTTTCCTTTTAGAACCGAAGTTGAAAGGAAGTTATGGACGAAAATATTCATGACATCAATATCCTACTTTCCATTTTTTAAATATCTGGAATTTAAAAAAAAAAGAAAATAGGATAAAAAATATGATACTTTCTTTTTTATCTTTTTTAATTGCTAGATATTTACTTATAAGTAGAACCGTTTTGTGCTATATTCATCAGGGTTGATAATGTTGAAACAAAAAGAGAAAATATTAAAATTATAGAAACAATTTTTTTAAATAAAAAATTCATATTTATCGGTTACTACTTGGTCAAGCCAGCCGCCCATTTAAACGTCTCGTAAGAAAAAAAAAGCATTTAAAAAAAAGCCTACAAGGAGGGGGGGGGATAAGTAGTCGAGAAATCTTTCTAAAATGAGTTTGATGAAGCGCTTATTACATTTTCTGGGACGGATTTAGAAAAAGTAGCTCATTTTAAACTAACATAAAAAAACTTTCAGTTTTTTTAATTACACTTTTTACGAAAACTTTAGACAGCCGTGAATAGAGTCAGGAGAAGAGAGCCGACACTTTAAAAAAATGATTTTAAGTAGGAATTACGGTTTTCAGTTACTTTAAGCTGGACTTTTCAATTATAATTGCGAACATTTTTAAAATCCTTCAAACAAGTTTTCAGTCAATTTATAAAACTTATCAGAGGTTAGTTACAGTTAACTGCCAAGATTTCTTTACTAGTAATATATTTAAAAAAAACCTGTTGACTTTTTTAATTAAAAATAACCAAACTTTATTTTCAATTCTTTATCATTATTTATTATTATCTTCATCATTATAACAATTCTAAAAAATTACTTTCATCCGAAGTTGAAACTAATCTTCGATACTCTATTTCTGAAGTTAGAAATAAGAGTGTCTCGTTTCATACACACCCTGACACATCAGGCCTAAAATTAAATGGTAGTGCTTTTAAAATATATCAATGACCCTGCAATTTCATAAATATATTTGGCAAGTTTTAAATAATTTAAAGAGAAATTAGTGAAAATTTCCTAATAATGAGATGTGAGCATTAGAAAGTTTTTTTATATAATTTTTTATAGAGATTGCATGAAACGTATGAAAACTTGAGATGAATCAGTGCAACTTTTATTACATTTCAATTTTGTATGAAAATATCTCATTCATTTATATCTCATTTTCATTGAATCCTCTCTCATCACGGTAAATAACACAGAGTTACAAAAAAAAATGGTGTAAAATTTTTGAACTTAATTTAGTTATATTTGGGAAGCTGATCTAAATATGAAATCAGTTTTTCTCTAATACGATATTCACGTTTTGTCAAAGAGGTGCTCGAAATTATCAACATAATTTGAGTTTTTTTTAATGTAATATGTGTTTATTGCTTAATAATAGTTAAAAGTAATTATTAAAAAAATATGGTGAATATTTAGCAGATTGCGACGTCCTTTAAAGAGTAAATCTTAGCAAACATATGTCAAACAGTGATAAAAACGCAGAATGATGTATAGGAATGAATTAAATATACATAAAAAAAATTAATATAACTTAACTATAAAAGTTTTTTTTTGTTCTAAAAACGGAAGCTAACTTTTTTCCCCCAAAAATTATAAACAGCCTTCAAGGAATCCGGTTTCGGTAAATAAACAATCCTTTTTGTTTTAAACATTTTAGTTTCTCGTTCAAATGTTGTGAGGCAATGGTGGATACAAACACGGCACATAAACTTAAGAAACAAAATCGCCAATCACAACGTTTGGTTCTAATTTAAAATTTCAGTCGTCATAATTGTTTCTTTTCATTAACTTTTCTATTTTATTTTTAAACATATTTCGAAATGTGTTAATACGTGCTATGCTAAAAATGCTAGTCTATATATAAAAAAGAAAGTCGTATTAGTTACACTATTTATAACTCAAAAACGGCTTAACTGATTTGGCTGAGAATTGGTGGGGAGGTAGCTTGGAACCAGGAATAGGCTATAGGATACTTTTTATTCGAACCCAAACGGGTGTAGGAGTGCAAAACGTGAGCCTATTTCCCCATAGGAATAGCATTGTAAGATTAGAATTTAGACTTTCTATTTCAATTTAAAGAAATTTCAGCGCGTTCAGCGCGAACGAAAATTAAGAAAAGAAAAAAAAAGAGCACGTGGGTTTAATTTTCTGGATTGTTATTTGAATTTCAGTATTTTATTTGTTGATTTTAAATCTTTTGATTTTTTTTATGGTGGATCAGATTTCCTCAACTAGATTTTAATTACGTTTCCGAATTTAATTTAATTGATGTTTACAAATGTTAAGAAATGAAGATATGGCGGAATATATTCGGCATAAATAGGAATTTGTACTTTATAAAACTTTTCCAACCATACAAGAGGATGAATGTCTGTTTTGTTTTCTGATGTTAAGATGGCGTAATGGCCTATTGAATTTTGGCATTGGCGAAGTTGAAAATTAACGTAGGGTAGCTATTCCCATCCAGTTGTATGGGATAGGGTTAGTTTGAATTATCACGGCATTAAACTGCACACGAGGGCTATTGGAAACGGGAGTCGTAATTTAGAACCACAGTCAAGTTGCGAGCCGACATGTGAGTAGGTACCCAATGCAACTTTTTATGGGCGACATCGTACGCAGCGTTGGGAATTTAGAGGATATTTAAAGTTCCCTTCCTCTATACGGGGTATTATTCGTCGAACCGTTTTTGGCTGCACGAGCCGTTTATAGGTCGGCAGTTATTTTGGCGATGCCCGGACCTAAACCTGGGACCTACCGCTTGCAAGACGAAAGTCTTTACCGACTGGGTCAACCAGCCCTATCGAGTTGTATGAAATATGAAGTGGAATGTTTACAACATTTGGGCAGTTTCGTTTTGCGCTAATCGTGAAATAGAAACAGGCCTCATAAAGCTGTTCTGGCAATTTGAACAGGGGCCTATGGGAAAGCCCTCGAACTCCTGGAAGGGCCTTTATAAAATCAACCTCTCATATCAGAATGGGAAGAGATTATAATATCCTGATGGAGTGGACCAGTGGAGAGGGGATCAATTGTTATAAAATAAAAGTTCACATAAAAAAACTACTAATTAGGGTTATTAAGGGTACACCCGTGCAACGCCGGGTTTATAGAGCTAGTTTTTAATACAAATGGAATGTGTACACCGTAGCGTAATTACGTTTGACCAAATGTTTATGCGGATTAGTTAAGATGCGGATTGAAAGACACTTAAATAAATTAATATGTACTTAGTGAAGAATTATAAAACAGCAAAACTTGGACCCAAACCACGTTCAATAGAGAGTCGTCGCACTTCAAATTGATTCATTCATTTCATTCGATGGCTCAGTGTGGTCAGTTTAAATTTTGTAAACTTATTGTTTCATCAACTAAGCTAATTTTATACGAATTGTATTTTGATCGTTATTGGCTAAGTTGCATAAAAAATACTATTAGAAAGATAAAAGTTTCTAAAATGGGTTATTTTCAAGCGAAAATGATAGTACTTTTTTCAACAAAAATCTTAAAAATTAAACAATTAAAATATTTTTTAACACATTCAATTTTAAAAGTAGAGACACGCTATAATTTCTTGCAACAAAGAATTCCAAAGAGCATTTATGCAGAAAATTCACCATATTTGACATGTATATTTTTTCAATTTTTTTTATTAAAATTTACACAAGAAAATAAATTATTGTTAATTTAGGATATGGTTAAACTGCTAATCAAATTTTTACTTATAAACATACCTATCCGAAATGTTGGATATAAATGTAATGTTGGCCACTCAGTAAAAGTCTGTCTGAGGGCGGAGCACTATTATATCTAAAAACAATTTTATTCAGGTTATTTTTCAATTGCTTATTTTAGACTACAAATAATTTCGTTTATTTATCAGACGAACCAGAAAATGTGACCAACTCTGGTTTCCTCTTTCTTCAGAAGAGAAGAAAGCAAAGTCAAAGAGAATTTTTTTTCTTTATTGGCATTCTCAAAAGGAAGATAGTAATTGAGGATAGCCCAGGAGAATTTTGTGAATAGAACAGACAAGCCACACAAAAAAAAATTAAATTCACAGTATATTTTATATTATAAAAACTAAAAGAACTTTCTTACCTGAATAGAAATCCAAAAAAAGTTAAATTTGTTGCTCAAAGAAGAGAATATAGAAGGACAATGTCAAAACAATGGACAATTATTGAAAGGATGGAAGAAATGAACTGAAGACAAAATATTTCCTATCGATTTTTTTTCTTTACTTTTTTGGACACTGTGTGTTGCCCTGACGCGGCAGAAGGACCTGTTGTTGTTTCTCAGTGGCGGTCTCGGAGAGGGGCGGCCGCGTTTTAAACTCTCACCCATCAGTGGCGTGGGCGCACGCACGCGCACAACACGCAAAGACTTTTGGAAGGACCCCCCCTCCCCCCTGCATAAATAGTTAAGGGGACTTAGTGTTGTTTGTTTTGTTCACGGTAGTTTGTCATTGTTAGCCGTTTGTTTGTCTAGAAAGAGTTGGGGCAAATTAAGTATTCATCCACATAAGCAGCACAAGAGAATGGGTTCGAAGTTTTACGACGCACTAAAATTGTTAATTTGGCACGAAATGAGATTTAAAATTAAAAACTACCTCTAGTATGCATATTTTAATACATTATTAATGAAAATTGCAATGCAGTAAGATGACATTGTACCCAAAACAATCAGGAACTTTTTTTTATATCTGTACAGTATTAAGTTAAGCAACTCTTTAAAAACATTGATTAAAAGTATTATAACTTAATAAGAAGTTATTTCAAAATTTGCTGGTTATCTATTCATTTTCCAATGAGGGATTATTATTTTTCTTCAATTCTCCCGGTATCATATTTTTTTGGTTCGCGCGATACTTAAAAAGTGCGAAAAAGCTACTTTTACGCACTTTTTCCTACACTTTCACATATGTATTTCACAAAACTAGTGAGGGTCAATCCATTACAAATCACCCAGACCTGTTGCTCAACATTTTTGATTTTCCTAATTTTTTTACCTTCTATTTCCTAATAGTTCAAAGCCAAAGTAATTTTTTTTTTGGAGCTCATAATTTTTTTGGCGGCCATTTTAACTTTGCTTCAAAGCTGATTTTTGGCTGAAAACTTTCACTTAAATGCATATAACTGTTGATTTTATAGATATCAAGACGAAATAAAAAAGAAAATGACCAGAATGATGCTATAAATAGTTTGCCAGCGCATTATATTACCAAATTAGTGAGGAAGAGGGAGATAAAAAAAAATCACAACTGAAAAAATTAAAAACAGCTTAAAACGGGAGTTTTATCGCTGAAATGTTTGTAAAAGGAAAAGATACTCGCCTTAAATATTTTTTTTTCTTGTATAGACAAGTCATAGAACTACTTGCTGTAGAAGTTTAAAGCTTGAGGAGTTTTCTTCCTCATTGTACAATTTTTCAAAACTGCTCAAAATCGTATTTTCGCCATTTTTAAGGTAGAATATCTCAAAAGAGACTGAGTGAAAAAATTTAAAATTAATACAGGTAGTACCTCTTTATAATATAAACAAGTGAAAAAAAATTGTATTGTGTTTTGAACTGGCTAAATTAAATTTATTAAATGATTAGAATATTTCGTTTAATATTTCAGTTAAATATTCATATTCAATTCATGGAAGTTTACCATTGACAAATGTAACATTTTGAGGGGTCTGTTATGCAGTTTTTGACCAACTTTGATGCACCTGGAAGCAGTTCAAAACACGATAAAAAAAATTTGTCACATGTTTATGCCATAAAGAGGGGACTCAAATGTTTTACTCAATCCCTTTTAAGACATTCTACCTTAAAAATGGCGAAAATACGATTTTGAGCAGTTTTGAAAAAGTGTACAGAAATAAAGAAAAATTCAAAAAAGCTTTAAACTTCTACAGCAAGTAGTTCTAAAACTTGTCTATGCAGAAAAAAATATTTAAGGCGAGTCTCTTTTCCTTTTACCAAATTTTCAGCACTAAAACTCCCGTTTTAAGCGAATTTTCATTTTTCAGTTGTGTTTTTGTATCTCCCGCTTCCTCACTAATTTGGTAACATTATGCTCTGGCAAACTATTTATAGCATCATACTGATCATTTTCTTTTTGATTTCGTCTTGATATCTATAAAATCAACAGTTATAAGTAGTTTTCGGCCAAAAATCGGCTTTGAAGGAAAGTTACAATGGCAGCCAAAAAATATTATTTGAGCTCCAAAAATTCTTTTACTTTGGCTTTGAACTCACCTAGTATTAGGAAATATATGGTAAAAAAAATTAGGAAAATCAAAAAAGTTGAGCAACAGGTCTGGGTGATTTGTAATGGATTGACCCATGATGGAAAAATAATTTTCATTATGCTTATTTTTTTATAAGAAAAATTTAAATGCTAGAATAGTAGCGGATTAATGGTGGGATCGATGATCAACGATAGATGAAGCAGACTACAAATGTAATGAGACCTCTTAAAGTCTTTATTTCGTTGCTGGGAAGGATGCTCAGCTTAGGACTTCAGATCTTACTAAATGATGCTTAATAAGTCCTAAAAAACCAAAATATTTTATCACATTTTTTTCCGATTATTTCCCTTTGTTTAATTGCAGTATACTAAATAAAGACTAGTAAAGATTAACTTTAAGGCATAAATAAAGACTATCATTACATTTGCCTCATTACATTTGCAGTCTGCTTCATTTCAAGACCTGCGCTGTGGCAGTTTGAGAAAGCTGTATAACGTAAGAATGGAGAAGATCAAAAGGAATTCTTCCATCATTCGTTTGCGCTTCGTTTGCGCAAAGAAATCTTGTCATTTAATTTTAAGTCATCAGGAAGATTTGTGATTCTCTGTCAACTTTATTTTTTTAAGTCCTCGTAAATTTTTTACATCTATCATAATTTTTTATGTATATTGAACTGAAAAAAAATATATTTTTCTAAATAAAAAGTAAAAATAAAATTTTGAGTGCATAATTTTGATGTGTTAACATGAAAAATGTCATTGCTTCTCCCTGTACAATACTTGATGTCAAAACTTTACTGCATCATATTTATATCAAATTAAAACAGTACCATGTATTTTTTTCTTGATTTATTCTTCATATTTTAAAATCTAAAAACTTTCCATGTTATAGTTATTTTATAAAATTAATAAAATCACACGCCGAACTTCTGTGCGAAAAGAACGAAAGCGTAGTCAATTGACTGCATTATTTCTGACTCTATGGCCGTTGGGCGAATAGGTTTTTGGAGATGGGCGATTTTCATTTTTTATGCGATTTTTGGAGATTTTATCTTTTTAAGGGCCCCCTTCCTGACTGGGCCCCTAGGCCCGGGCCTTGTAGGCCTAGGCCGAAATTTGGCACTGGCAGCATTTATTTGAAAATAAGTGTTACATTTCAAAACGGATATTTAAAAAAATAAACAGCGGTCTCTGTGGTTGGTCTCGGTGTGAATGACGGTGTCTCTCTCCACGGTTGAATTTTTGCTCTTGTGTGGCGTCACGTGGGTCAAAGTTTTGAGGCCTGCCTCCAGTGGTTTCGTCGTGTGTAGCTCTAATGGGACGTTAATTCAACCCAAACCATTATAGTCCCCGCCAGGAGCCTCCTTGGCGAGCCACCCTTCTATTTCTGAGATGCGACGGAGCCTCAAGTTTCCCATCGGAAACGGCGACCATTTAGAAAGGGCGCAAGACTATTTTATCACGCCAATTACAATAACGGGTAATCGTAACGCCAACAGTTTTAATCCCTAACCATTTAAGCGAATAGAATGCCAGTCCTTGCAGTAAATTACGTGTAGTTTTATAGACATTCCATTTTCGTCATACTCCGAACTTGTTGCTGTAAATAATAGAGGTTTGCTTTTTTTTAAAATTTAGATTTTGGCATTTATTCAAATAAATGCTCATCAAATCGGCGATTCGACCGAGTTCAAAACTTTTGAACAAATTTGAAATAAAAATGCCGCGCGTGCGTTTCAATATTCATTATATAAATAATACCAGAATAAATCTTGTTGAAAACAGCTAATGTGTAAAGGATCGTTCAGCACTGTAATGAAATTTCTTTAATTAAATGAAAGAACGATAAAATAGAACTTTACATACGTATTTTTACAGGCTTTTGTTATCTTACAAGCTACATTATTTAAACTGTCTTGGCAATATTCTGAGGATAATAAAAGATTCATATTTTCTCAGCCTGCCAAGAATGACTCAGTATATTAAATTTTGTTCATTACAATTCGTACCGCAGAAATTGTCCAATTTAGATAAAACACCATAATCAAGTTTTTTTAAAAGTTGTTTAATAAACATTGTACTCTTTTAAAAAACTTTTTAATTATCTTTATAAGGACAAGCTAAGTTATAATTAGTCAAAAAGTAATGAATTTTTAAGAACCCGTATGTAGTTTTTTCAAATTTGAACTTATGAAGAAAAAAATTTATGAAGTTTTGAAAATAAGTGTGCAAGAAAAGAACTAAACAATTCGGAATATTTCGTCGTTTAATAATTTTTTTTAATTTAACTTTAACGAAGATTAAAAAAAAAAAATAATTTACTCTTTGGTGTTACATACATAAAATTACTTTTAATACAAAGCAAATTTCTCTAAAACGTTTTGCGTATAAAATAAATAAAAATATGCGTTTTGTTGATATTGTTTAGGTCTCATTGAGTCTATAATTCTACAAAAGTACAAACTGCCCGATGACATGCCTGCACAGAAAATTCGCAAGAAATAAAGTAGTGGTTCTTTTAAAATGAAACTATTTTTTAGGGGTCAATTTCCTCTCATAGATACAAAAATATACGAATCTTGTGAGTTTATTTAAGTTATGGTGAGAAATACCACCCAAAAACAATTCTGCCAAGGCTCTTACTAGATTAGGCTATAAACAACTATTTCAAACACCAGTATTGGTATAGTTCTCATCAGATTCTAAAGTATTAATCGGTTAGAAAACGACTAAAACTGTTTTTAGAGAATTTTTTGATTTGCGTTTGGGAAATCTACGGTCATTCAAATTCGCAATCGAGTGAAGAGTGCCAATCGACATCAACAGTACAGAATGTAAAGGACGTGCATTCGCGCCAACCTTCACTGTCACCAATCCTCTCGCCTGATCCTCTCTTCATTGAACATGGCAGTTACCTCATTTAGTATAGGGAGAGAAGGATAGGAATCAGTGGTAATGATGTCAGCAGACCGCACTCTGCATGGTTTGGCAAAGCTGCAACTCTCCACGAAATTTTGAAACAAATGATTAGGAAAACTGTATTACAATAAGAACAGATTTTAGCATAAATAACGAAACAAGAGGATCTGGGATCAAGTCACACTTCTAACGACAAATAAGAAAACTAGTATTTTTTTATTAGAATTTAATAATAAGTGGAACAGCTCATAAATTCGCAGGAAATCAATGATTGAATAACAAATGATTCTGGAGAATGAAAATGACCCAGTTTTCCGAGCATTGTTGAGGAACTTCCTGGGACTGGGTGGTGAGACAAACTCTTTCTATAAATATATCCGAGTCGCCCAAGTTTTAACATACACAAAACTAACGAAGTTAGTTCGGTAACCTTTATCTGGACGTGGCATGATAAAAAAAAAAAGAATAAAATTTTTAATAATCAATATTTTTATTGTTTTGCGAAATATATGAGTCAACAGTTTTTAAAATATTAATCTAATCACAACTTTTTACTTCGTCAATAAGTTACTTAGCGATAAAATCATTTACATTACAATAAAATTCTAGACTTTAGGCGCTTTTTTAGAAAAATTTAACGTCTATTGTATACAGAACCGACTCTCCCCCCCCCTTTTTCCCACGTTCTAAATACCCTTTCTCGGTGGAGTGTGTGCCCCTTTTTTCGGATCTCCCTTCTTATCGTCTGCTCCCTTTGTATCCCGAGGGTGTCGCGGGCTGCATGCGGAATGAAGTCATTTGTCAGCGGGCAGAGACGCCACTGTCCAAATCCAAATAAATGAAACTGCCCACACTACGACTCGACTATGGGTGCACTTAATGTGTAAGGTAAAAAAAATAACTAATAATTATTGAATTTAATTCATTAATAATAATTATTTAGTTAATTATTAATTTTAATAAGAATATTCCTTTTTAGACTCGTATCGACATCCGCAGGATATTTATCAGGGTAAAAAATCTATTTTTAATAAATGGAAACCTTTTACCAATTAATTATCAATCTATGTTAATATAGACCTCGTATGATGGTTTTTACGAGGCAAATAGTTTCTCAATAGTAACCCTAACCTGAAAAGTGGACGAAATCCAGTCAAAGCACCGCCTGCCGTGGGCAACTGCAGTATGCACAACAACAAATTGAACCGTTTTTGCTCAGAAATAATCAATCATTTAGAAAACTGTCTAATAGGTTAGAGTGCTTACAACAGTGGTCCAAGTTATGGTCAGTCCAGATACGGTGATAATAGGCTATTAAGCGGAGAACAATAGAAAGGCAGATCAAAAAATATATTCTGCCTCCAACCAAAACCAGACTTACCCCGTGCGTCAGAAAAACGGTTTGGGATCTCAACATTTTCATCTTCTGTGCTAAAGCTGAATTCAAGGTGGGCACTTTCTTTACATCTCGAGAGAATTTCTTATCAAGTCCAGAGAATATTTCGACCTAAAAAGGGAATTATTACTATAAAAAATATCACAAATCACATTTTTATAACGGTTTTTAAAATTATTAAAAAGAAACAACAAGCTCAACTTTCCGCCATTTATTTTAATTTTATGATACGAAGGAGATTTTTTTTTGTTTTGAAAACAGAGTTTTTGCTACTACTTTTGCTATACTTCAAGACGATGGATAAATAAATATGCGAATAACAAAACTTGGATGCGATCGTTGCATTTTAATAATGTGACTAGAATAAAATCCATGACGTCAATGCAATGGGGGATGGATGACATTTCTTTAAAAAAATTAATGACTGAAATGATACTATAAAATTGAATTTAAAAACAAAATCGGAATTGGCACAAAAATTAAATATTCCTTGAAAAAGCAATTTTTAACAACAATTTTTTTGAAAATTGTTCTTGAAATACAGAAATTCTAATTGATCAGAGGAAGATCACAAAAGGAGAGTTCTTCAATGCCCAAAAGAATGGCTAATTATACAAGAATAAAAAAGTTTGTTAAGATTATGATCTGTTTGTATTTTAACCACAGTATCTAAACTTTCGAACAAAAAATAACTAAATGACATCATTATATAGTTCTATTTTCGAATATTGATTATTATTGATTAGCGTATTAATACGATTGATTTTAAGGGAAATATAGTTTTTCTGCTATCTATGGATGATAACAATAAATTATATGGTTAAAAAAATCCGTGAAAAAAGAAAATGAGTTAACCCCTTTTGCCACAGAACTCATGACTAAATCTAATTTGGCACAAATAACGAAATACATACTTCTTTATACTTACTTCCATTTGAAAGAAATCCGAGTATATTTTACCAATAAATTTGAATCGCGCTTTCTTGGATGCTGAGATAATGCAACAGCTTTATTCGAATCACTCATTTATATTATTTCCGACCTAACTTTACTGTAAAAAAAATATAGCTGAACTCTGATGAAAACGTTTTGATTCAAAAATATGCAATCATTCAGACGATCATTTAAATTCAGGCGATATTTTTACTATTAAAGTTTTCCGCAATGAAAAAGCAAAAATACATTTTTAAAAATTCTGTTTTCATTAATTAAAATTTATTATGCCGTAAAAGTACTTTTAAATATTACAATTATTTCTTAAAAATATTCCTGCATGTGTTATTTTATTGAAGAATTTATAAGGAAACTAATAGTTTTGAGCATAAAAACATTTGTTTAGAGAGATTACTTGTTGGTAATTAGAAGCAGACGATAACTTTCACTTTACGTCACATTAGTAGGATGAACAGAAAATGATATTTTTAATCTTAGGCGCTCAAGCAAAGTTATAACACCTGGTGTATGTTTTTGTTTTCTTGGGACATCAGATAAAGACAAAGACTTGTTCTCCGTTTAGCACAAAACTTACTATAACTTACTTCTTTTCAGAATAAACAAAAACTCTGATTTTAATACGACAAAACTCTGCTCGGAACTTCTATTGATTGGAAATACATTGCTAGACATTTGCTTATATTTTTTTGCATTGAAAAGCCAATTTTTGAAATGGTTGACAATTTTTTAAATGAACGTCATTTGGAATTCTGCACTTCATTTAAATTCGGAAGTTTTGATTTTAGATATTTTTTTTTAAGTGGTAGGTATTCATGCCAAAAGGTTTTATAATAAAAAGGTTTATGACTTTATGTGAAGAGAGAGAGATAAAAGCTTTAATAAAAATATGTAACCGTATTGCATAGATTTAACTTTTAATTACATATAAATTTAGCAATAAAATAATGCATGTAAAATTCGATTCGTGAGAGAAAATGAAATTAAAGCAAACAACTTGGTATACTTTAGTTGGAATTAGGTGATTTATGCCTGTCAACAGTTTTTAAGATATTTAAATGTTATATGGTAAAGGTTTCGAACCGACACTTACAGTAAACTTACTGATTGCTCTTCATATGACTTATGAAACTATTTTCATTGAAAATAAAATATCCCTGTCGGTTCTTTTGAATGGGTTAGAAAATCATCTCTACATTTCTAATGTATTCGGTCTTCCTTGAATTTTACACGCAACCACATATCCACATATGTTTATTCAGCTGCTCTTTTTTTTACAGATGAAAATGGATAGTTTCCAGAATCTATTCAATTACGTAGTATCTGTAACATAGATGAACCATCTATGTTACGTAATCCGAAGACTCCTTGAAATCCCAAGTATGGGCACTTTAAAGGGAAACAAAATACAAACTCTTTTCACATAAATATTCATTTCTTATCCGATGTGAATTCAAAATTAATTTTCAAAGGTTATTTTTTCCTATGATACTGAAACATTGGCTGCAGCTATATGATATAATGGCCTGTCTGTTCAATAGCGATTTTTGGTGAGCTTGAAAATTGAACGTAGGGTTGCTATTCCTATTGAGTTATATATGAAGCTTAACGTTTACTATATTCGAGCATTTTCGTTACTTGTCAACGCAAACCGCTAAATCGAGACCGACCATTATATTATAGCTGTTCCAAACATTGTTAATAATAGTCATAGATATCATAGTTACAGTATTAGATTGGCAGATCACGTGACCTCCAATGCTAACGACGGGACGCGCATGGAGGCCTTTTAAGAGGGCAAAATGGCCAGTGTTGCTGCCACTTTAAAGAGAAAAATACTACGAAAATATACCATTTATTTCTAAAATTACAAAAAAAAAAAATACTAGAAAAGGATTTAAAGTCACTAAAAAGATCCCAAAATGCAGCTAGCATTTTTCCGATATTTTTGTGTAATTTTAGAATTAAATGGTATTTTTTCGTAGTATTTTTCTCCTTAAAGGGGCAGCAACACTGGTCCTTTTTGCCCTCTTAAAAGGCCTCCATGCGCGTCCCGTCGTTTGCATTGGAGGTCACGTGATCAGCCAATCTAATACTTTAACTATGATATCTATGATAATAGTATTTCAGGGAAATAAAAGTGGCAAAATTTTCTATTTATACACGACAAGCTAAGAAAGTCTTAAAGTAATATATGTTATTCTGATCAAAAAATTAACTATATTATATTAAAACTTTAAAAATAGATTTATAAAATGTTAGTTTCTATATGAAATATTTTTTGCTAATACTACCCAAAAAGTTCTTTTGATTGAAATGCGACAAAATCTGAACACTTTTATTATTTTTAGTGCCTTAATTCAGCCTCAATTTAAAACTTACTCAATTTAAACCTTACTCAATTTAAACCTTACTTTGAACTACGTTTAAAGACAATGCATCTCAATTGGCTGACTCATTGTTTCAGAATATTTTGCAGACAGCAAATAATTGGTGTTTTACTTTTTAATGGAGTACACTTAAAATGGCTTAGGTAATTGAAGTGTGTTAACCTCTCACTGTACGACTTTTCTGCATACAGAAACTAGGTTTTAATATCTTTAGTTGGCAACAGATTATTTAAACAATTAATTTAAAAATTCGTTTATGCTTTGCAGCTAAAATTGCTGATTTATCTTAAAAGTATTAAACTTAAATCGCCCCAAATGTAATAATGTATAGAATTCCAAATTTTTTAGCCGAATTTCACACTTGTATCAACCACAAAACAAATTTTTTGCGATGTTTTTTTACAAGAGCGGATAAAACGCGTACATAGTATCAGTGATGTATCAAAACATAAGTCAAGACCCCTTCACAACCACCTTTGCTCGCCCCCTGCGCAAAACTCTCTCGATGAGCGGTCGTAAACCGATTTCAGGTGCGTTTTGATTTGTGTGCCTGGAGGGACCGATTTGCCGGCAGATTCTTTCGGGCGGGTTATTTACTTACAACGTGTCGAGCAAGACCAGGCACGTCCAAAAATGGATCGTAATCAATTCAGTGTCGTAAATGGAAGAAATTGGATATCTTATGCCGTTTTCGATGAATTGTTAGGTAGTATAAAGCTACTTTTCAATCATGTCCTACGATATTAAGAAATAGTTTTAAAAAAAACCGCACTTGAATTCGGTTTGGTTTTTAGTTACCTTCTGTCACCATTTATATCGAAAATTGACACATTTTGCATGTCTGGTTTGGTCAAATCATTCGTCATTCAAACTATTTTTTAAATTATTGGTAATTATATAGTACTCCTACACTCTGTAAACAAGTAGAAGGCCATAAATACCAAAATCATTTCAATTTTTTTTAATTAGTGAGGTCGTGATTAGCTGAAATTTTAACATAGTTTTACAATCAGCCTTAATAATTCCACTTTATGCCTAAAAATTCATTTACTATATTAAATACAAACTTATTTTAAATGAGTATATTTCAATAAATATTGATCAAGCTGCCCAAACTGAACAAGTATCCTTCCACGCATGTTAAAATCGAATAGTGGTGGCAGATTTTTTTTTAATTTTGAAAATGACATTTTGATACTAAAGGTGTTAGAAAAATGCACAGAGGAATCAAAAAATGTCTAAAAATATGCAGTTTCCCTTCTACTCTTTAAATTCTAACAAAAATGAAAAAACAAATCAGGTTATTCCAGTGTAAAAAAAAACCATAAGTTTATTGTGAGCAAAGATAAATTGGTTAAAGATGCCCTTATAAAAACTTAAAAAGTAAATAATTTTATCACAAAAGGGTTTTTTTTAAGTGTGTAGTTTCAATAGTTTTTATAAATGTAAGAATGGCACCGCAGCAATTACCCTTCTACAAAAAAAATATATATAATTCGAAACATAATTGGAAAGTCTTCTCATTTTTTGCCTAATAATTACGGATAGTTTTAAGTTTACGTCAGGCACTGACGTAATCTAAAATTTAGAGGAAAATATTATTCAGTGAATTTTATTTTGCTTTGCAAAAATTGTAAAAATAAATTTTAATGCTATTGTACATGCAATATTGCATACTCCTCATAAAAACTTCAATTAAAAGTTTTTTTTTTCATTTTGATTCATTTAATTTACTTGATAATCGCAGAGTGAAAACATGCCTTTAATGCGAAGATAAATATTTAATTGCTTTTTTGTGTGACAAACTTTAGAAATTTTCGAGCAAAATATTGGAATTGGAACTGACATTTTTCCCTTTAAAAATAACACGTATGGTAAGCAGGGGAGCTTGACTTCGACCCCCGCCACTATCATAACTTTGGATTTTTTCGCATATTTTAACCCTAAAATAGATTTGAAATATGTAAATCATTTTTACTGTTACTGCTCAAGTACGGCAAAAATTACAGGAACTGCGAAACGAGCGTAAGAATGATTGGGTTGGAATAAATGAGAAAACATTCAAATTCCGATTTCTCCTATTTTGGCCTAAGCCACTTTTGTTTATATGCTTAGCGAAGTTAAATAAATCCTGTGTGTTGTTGAAGTGCAAAAGTGGCTTAGGTCAAAGTTGGAGAAATCGGGTTTTGAATGTTTGCTCCTCAAATACTATTTACTTTTGCTTATACATGCTAACTCTCGGAAACCGCTAGACTGCCCGTGTAGTCCCTAAAACGAATCCTCTTCGAAACTGTTCCCCTCCTTTTATGGATGTACTTTTATTCCAAACGTGTATCACCCAATGACTGGAAGTTGAACATTCATATTCACCAACCGGCGGGACCAGACTTGGTCGAAAAGTCGATTGTCCAAATTTTCACCCGTTCTGACGAGTGGGTTTGACAAACGCACAACCGATGAAGAAGAGATACACACTTTTCCAATTCATTGAATTTTTCCATTGCTTTATATTGCTGCATAAAAAAGTTATTTCCCCTTCAAAAGTTTTTATAATTTTTTTTAAAAAATGCCTTGCTAATTTGAATACAGACTTTTTTTTTATCTATCTCAATAAAGTGAAAAACTAGTCATTAAATGATTGGAACAAAACTTGGAACTATCGTTTGAGAATTTGAAAATCCTTCCCATTACTGCGAAAACTGCAGATGAAAATTGTTGTTGCTATGTTTTCGAAGGTTAATATTATATTTATAGTTTACGCCTTTACAGTGGCGCCGGAACCGGTATGACAGGTATGGCAGTTGCCATACCAGCTTTTGCACAGATTATATGTTATGCGTTTTTTTCCATTTCACAAAATCAAACCCAAAAGTGACCATGTGAAAAAAAATCCAACAAAACCAATTAAACTTGCAAATATTTTTGTCACATATCCTACCCCACACCGAGAAAGATAACACGTATACACATTCCCCTACTGGGGATCTGTAGTAATGGGCTTTTGTCAAATCTAAACATTGAGAATATAATTGAAGCGTTCGTTTCTAAAACAACTAAAAGAAATCAACCTTTAGGCATAATTAATGATGTATCATTATATATACATATTTTTTTGTTTTAAATATTAACTTTTTATGTTAACTAACATTTTCTATATAGATAAAAGAGTTTGTTTGCTTTCTGCATTTTATATTTCCAAATAGCTGTTTAATTTCAGACATTGAAAAATAAACTAATTTATTTAAATCACAACATCTTTTTCTAGTCGGTAACATTGAAATGTTTTTTATATAGTACCGGGTGTCCCAAAAGTCACTGTATTCTGGCTTTGAAAAATCACTGTGCGTATTCTATTAGGAATTTTTTAATTTTATTGAAAAATACTTATTTGTTAAATAATATAATACTATATTTAAAACATCTAGAGTGGGAGGAGGGGGTAGATTGAGGCATTTCTTGCCATACCTCTAAAAAATAAGTTCCGGCGCTACTGCGCCTTTAAAAAACCACCTAAATTACGACAAAGAAAATTCTACTTGCAGCAGATGGGAATGCTATAAATTTCAGATTATTATGAAACTTTTAAATTTAAAAGGGGTGGATTAAAAGGGGTGAGTTAAAAGGGGTGGATTAAAAACCTTTTGGTAGGTTTAGCAAAGTGAAAAAACGTGACTGCGTTTTTCCATTTCGCTAAAAATCGTTCCTGCTTGTTTTCCCTTTCTTAGTAAAAACGTTCGAAAATCTTTTTACTTTGTCAAACTGCTTCAGCGATGCTCCCGGAGTAAGTCACCATGGTTACAGCTCTATTCAGGAATTCTTGCTTATGGACTCGCATTATTTGTACCCAAGTAAAACAAATTGGACTTCAGGTATTTTTCACACCACTCATGATAACGTTCATCAAAAACGATAGCGAAATTTTATTCGAATTTTACTTTCTTTCCTTAACTTTTAAACATTGGAGACGAACGAAAAGCAATATCAATAAATGAACAGGATGTAGGGCACTTTTTTTGTACCGGATATTCTTTAAAGTTTTTAAAATCCTTTTTTTTTTTTTAAAGAATGAGTTTCTAAAAATGTTGAGGAACTTACAAGCCCTGGCGCATTGAAAATCCAACATATTAGTAATTAAAATGTTAAATTTTTATTTAGAAATAACAGTTTAAGAGCTTTAGTGGAAGAACGTTTTATGTAACCAAAAGGTGGAACGAGAGCTTTACAGTTTAGTGTTCCTATATGTTGCTAAGGAACTGCCTATAGTTAAGGAACTTATTTCGTGTGTCAAATCATCAGGATCTGTCATTACAAGCGAAAAAATCGCAATGTAAGGCGAAGATTTTGAGTGATAATTTAATTTGATCAGTTTTGCAGAGCGCTAAAATTATTGAATTGCAGCCACTGAAATGGTTTTCATTCAAAACAATTTCCCTTAAAGTACATTGTCTGGTTTATATACCACTTCCATCAGCTCAATTATGTAGATGAAAATTTCTTTTTTTAAATATAATTTTGTTTATTTTTTAAGGAGCGATATAATTGTTTCATCATTTTATTTCAAAAGTTTAAATAGAACTGTCCTCGCTATTACCTCATATCTTATCCATTACAAATTCAAGGGAAAGAATGTGAAGCTCCGTTACGTTTAGTTTGAATTATCGTCGCACTAGAGCTACACGAGGGCTATTGGCGACGGGCGTCGTATTTTAGAACTACAGTCAAGTGACGAGCCGACACCTAAGTAGGCACCCAACGCAACCGTTAAGGGTGACATCGTACGCAGCGTTAGGACTTGAAGAATATTTAACGTGCACTCCCTCCACACGCGGTATTATTCGTCGGACATTTTTGGATGCACGGGTGGTTTATAGGTCGGCAGTTATTTTGGGACGGACCCGAACATGGGACCTTCCGCATGCTAGGCGAATGCCTAACCGACTGGGCTTCCCAGCCCCAAAGCTTCGTCACGCCTTCCATTTCTTGCCGGTTGTGATATTGACTCGACTCAACAATACAGTAGTACAAGCAGACGTGTCCTCTCTCTCTTGCATGCACAGTGACCAACACAATTGACTATGCATAGAACGCCATCGAGTAACGGCTGTGACCACACATCTGAGGCGTCAGGTAAAAATAAATTTTTACGTGACGCAGATATGTTGTCACAGCCCTTACTCGATCGTATCTTTTTTCACACTTCTCAAAATGAAAATCCTACAGCCATGGCCGTCGAGAGACACTCGTTTTTTGCGCGGATACTTTTGCTGATGGGAATCGCATTCCTGATGGTCAGCGCCCAGGAAGACATAGACGAGGCTCTGTGTGAGTAACCCTCTCCTCACTTGAAAAACATCTCGAAAGCCGTCTTAATAGGCAACATTGAATAGGTCATTTGCTGAGATAGCCAATTTCGACACTTATTAACTATAAGAAAATTGAAACTATATCTCATTCCGTTTTTCAAAAGGTACACTTTTTAATGACGCATAATGTATGTGTTTACCATTTGATACATTTTTTACTCTGTTTTCTGATTCACATCAGTAACAAACAGCATCAGAGAACTACTGGGCCACCATTCCCATTTGGAGCTCTACGTAAAAGCCTATTGCCAACAAGAAACAGACGAAAGCAACATTTATTTAAAATTGGTTAACGTACCAATACTTGGCGCTGCATTATTTAAATTGAAAAAAATATAACTCATAAGAATTCACACGCATTAGAATTTCTTGTATGGGGAAAAAAATCCAGTCCATGCTCGGTTCCTCCGCTATATGCCGAACTTGGCTAACGAATTATCATAAGCAGTTTTTGAGAACAAGCTTCTTTTTTGAAATTAAGAAAACACCAAATGTAATTTTCTTAAATATATATTTCGATAGTTTATAACTTATCATTATTCGTTTCTTATCCATACTGATTAGGATTTAAATTGGAAAACCCATTTGAATATATTTATCTACTTAAAACAATAAAATCAATCATTTTATTTTCAAACGATGTTCCTCAAAAGGGCATTTTTCAAATTTGCTGCAGTTATAACTCGATTTTAGACGGACACACTGGGTGTGTTCCTTAAACGTTTTAAAATTGGAAAGCTCTTTGTATTTCACTTAAAAACACCATTAAAACAGTGCAAACATCAATTATCGACGACGCGTTTTGTTGTTTGAAAGGGGTTTGTTTAGAAGGTAAATTGAAATTGAATGGTATGCAAACGTGTAAGTGTTGTGGACGAAATCAACTCAGGCGGATCTTATTTCTCCGAGGAAATCGGAGTACGTTATCTAAATAGAGACTAAATGGAGTATAAATGAAAGCGGAGTGTGTTTGGCTGAGGACAAATTGACTTAGGAGCATTTCGATAGATGTGAATGAGCGGACGAATCGCTCACTAGGGATAAGATCGGCTCACAAAAGATAATTTTTTCGCTGGAAGACAGGAAATGTTTTTTTTATGTATGATTGATAATTAAAATTGAGATTATGAATGATTATGATTAATGATTATGATTGATTATAAAATTGAGATTATGAATGATTAGATTATGAATTAATTATGATTGATAATTAAAATAATGTTAATGAGATCAATGAATACGAATCGAAATGCTCAAATAAGTTTTTTATCTAGATTTAAGGAATATGTGAATGAGAACTATTAAAAAGTTCAGAAATGACGCCTTGCATCAGAAACGCATTTACAGTGGAGCGTGCACCCATCGAGCCAGTCTCGAAAGGATCTCGATAGGATCTTATGGAATGCATCGCACACTCTGTAAACTCACAACCGCAGACGATATTTTAACATCGAATGCGGTTTTCATGGGTTTTATGCGGGTTTCAACGTTTTTCTCAACTTGCATTAAACATAAGTAATTATTTGTTTTGCTTTTTATTATCAATTTCCATTGCACTTCATAAACAAAGTTATTATCGAGGCAACTTATTTTTTAAATTCCGCATGGTTAAGGAATGAATAGCGTGTTAAATACAAAAGCACTCACTCGAGTGTTGGGGTACTTATTGAAATGTAGACCATAGATTTTTGTGTGTGTAAATACCTGTTATTTAAAGATGGAATCGATTTACTCATACATTTATTTTCCATATTCCATGCATCCTCAAACAAAAACAATGCTGTAAGTTTTTTTTTATAAGTTTATAAACCACGAAAAAATTCAAACTAAGAAAGAGCACAAATCGTTTTAGAACTATCAGGGAGTACAGTGATCTGTTGCTTAAGACTGAAGTGGCTGGCTTTAAGTAACCAACGAGAGTAACGATTAATAAGGCCCATAATGGATATATACGAGGTCTATTTTTAAAGTAATGTAACATTTTGACACTCTGATATTGTAATCGCATCATTTTCCGAAATCATTGTACTCAGTACGTACATCGATCGATGAAGATCCAAAGTCACGGTTCGTGCTCGTTAAAATTTTAAGAAAACTAGCTTTGAATATGTATTTCAATTCATTATCGGTAGTGGTGCGATGTGTCACCCTCAACTTTGGTCTGAAATCCCTCCTTGTAAATCCCGGCAGAAGGGATCTTAATGGCTCGATAACTCATTGTACAATCTTAATTAAAATCGGCCTCATCGTCTGGTGGTTTGAGTGTTATTTATTTATTATCCATCAAAATGATTCCCCGCGGATTCCCGCTAAAAGACTTCGAGGCGCGCGTCTCATTTCCACAGTCCTGGATAATGGAAACGAGTGGCAGGCAACTTGGTCGAATGTTTAAAACGAAATCGGATCACAAATGTGTTGAACCGCCTAAAAATTTTGAACTTACATTTTCTGTAACCGATTGAGTTTTTTTTTTCTGTTAATAACACGCGGCGTGGTTCCAAATTCCAATGGTCTGTCAATGGCAACCCGAAACAACCCAATTCCAAAACTGTCATTGAATCTTTATTTTAACTTGATTATGTTTTGAGAAACTGGATGAAAACATTCCTGGTAATAAAAACAAACGATACACTCAATCAATATAAAATTGTTATTTTGCTGAGATGTCCTTTTCAGTAAAAACTCAGTTCTTTACATTTATATTAGCTAATTGATAAAAGAAGCATTTAAATGACTGATTAATGAAAAGATGAGTGAACCCTACCCATTCCGTATGGCGACGGGCCTCATAGTTGGGAACCACAGTCAAGTGACGATTCAAGTTGTAGGCCAGTCAAGTGTAACAGTACCTCTGCTGTTTCCTAGCGAGAAGTTGTCACTCAGACCCAACCAAATAAGTAAACTGTCCATTACTTGCATTGACGATTCGATGGTCCGTTAGTTGAGCTGCCCCTTTCTCTTGCAGACCTGTTCCTGAGCTCTCAAGTGTCCCCCCCGCCCGAGTGCCCGGAGTTCGAGCTGTACCAGACGTGTTCCGGCAACTGCTCCGACTGCGCGCACCGCGGCGACTGCCGGGCCGACTGCTTCGTCCAGGGGTGCGAGTGCGTGCCCAACTACGCCAGGCTGGAGCCCGGGGGGCCGTGCCAGCCCGTGCACCTCTGCCCCGTGCGTAAGTGGGTCCTTTTGGGAACAGAGCGACATGACACGTACGGCCCTCGTCATTGGACGAGGTCAACACCTGAGCATGTGTTGAATAGGGTGAAGCATTCTACATCTGAATTTCTATTTAACAGTCTTTAATAAGTTAGTTTAAAAATATCACGGTCTGCGTTTGCGGTACAAAATGTTTTATTCTTTGTGCCTTTTATGCAACAAGATTTTGGTCAAAAAGTCACTTTTGGTAGGCAATTTAATGGTCTATAACGAGTTTTTTTGCTTCGGTAATTAACCGAAGCGAGATTTTCTTGTGGTTATTGGTTGCCGTGTTATAAATGTCCCAAGAAAAATGTAGTGTATAAAAGAATCTTATTAAAAAGTGACACGGCTATGTCATCGAGTATAAGAAATTCAATAAATGTCCGAATATCCCACGCGTATAAACTCCCATTACAGATAGATTTCCAATCGGTAAAGGACAAGTGCCATCGAACAATCCTTAAAATAGCGAAAGGAAGAAATAGGATTTTAGATATCAAAATAATCCAAACTAAAGTCAATACGCCGGTCAAAAAGGATTTTAAAAATTACTTCCAGGTAACCAAAAACTCTTTTCATTCTTCAACTTCGCTATGGATGGGTCAAATCTTAAGGAATCCAAGTTATAGAGGTATGTCAAGAAATCTTTAGAAATGGACGCGTGTTTTTTTTTTCAGCTCTTTAACTTTTATCAGTCGAGTCATCGAAAAAAAAGTTAATCAACAGTTTCCACAAACTCTTCTAGATTTTATTCAAGTTGCTGGGGCAGTTGAGGGTGAGCTTATCGCCGCTTCCAAATATTAGAATTTTAATTTCGAATGGCGCCAAAAAATGCTTCACTTATTAAATATCATAGATCGTCAAATTGAAACCATCGCCTTTCAATTAAAAATGGCCTCATACTTTTTAAATGATTATCAAATTTTACAGGTGTTTTTTTTCAACTTGTAGTATTCTGAATTCAAATTTTTTTCTGAAATTTTCAATAACGTCTAGTTTCGATGCGCTGGATTTTTTGAGGAATCACACTTTGTTTCTAGAATTTGTAGTTTCATCATAGCAGAAGGTCCTCCTATTTCTTGGAAAGCGCATGCGCAACAAAGGTGTATCGCTTTACTAGAACAGTTGCAAAAAGAGGGTATCCCAGCAAAGGATTTATTCAGTAGCATTCGCAGTTAAGGCTGTGATAGTGGGTGGCAGACAGACGGACATAGCCTTTATAAAAGCTTCCATTCTTTACGTTATAAGGGCAGTGTGGAATCTAAAAACCGCAAAAACAAAAATCACAAATACTTTGCTTTTTGACGCCCTTAATCATTCAGTTTATATACATTGCTCAAAAAAATTAGGGGAGCGCATGTTTTAAATTTTCAACCCCAAATGATTCCTTTTGGAATCACCAGCTTTCAATCTTTTTCTCTCACTAAGTTAAGGTCGCACTTATTTCAAATAAGTTTTATAAAATTTTCCATGCATTTTTCTATAAAATTATATTTTCTTTTGTATCATTAGATGGAATAATCATGTATTTTGAAGGATTAAATAATGTTTATTTTAATCAAATGAAATATGAAAAACATGATAAAATAAAATTAACTCCGAAACAATTTTGTGAAAAATTCACCCACCTCTTCATGCTTGCCTTTTTAGATGTTTAAAAATTTGTTTTAACTATTTTTAACAAATAAAGTTTTGAAAACATTATTGTTAATAATTTATTCAAAAGTTATGATTCCAATTTTTTTTGTCCCTAAATTTTAGTTAAAAAATTAAGATTTTTTTACTATTTCATTCGGGATGCATAATGTATCTAGTATTTCACAAATGTTATATTTTTAGAATAAAAAATTAAAAGTTGGGACTGAAAGGGTAACGCAAGCCTAATTATTTTGAGCAGTGTATATATTACATACTTCTAGGCCTTTTCTTACCATACCTATTTCTTTTAAGAATTCTTTCAAATTAAAAAAGAAAATATGCTAAAAATAAAGATTTTTGACGAAGGAATTTTCAACATTATACAATGGCATGTCAACGATTTGTGTTGGTTTTGTGTGTCCACTTTTGACAAGTTTAAGTAGCATTATTTTATAATACTTTTTTACTACGTGCGTTTTTGTTTAAAGGTCTCTCGTGATAGCTAACAAGTAATGAGACTACTTCAAAAATTCATTCTATGAAACCATCGGAGAAGCGGTGTTTTGAATTTAGATTGGGTGGGAACGCGATGAACGTTTTCATTTCTTCTAATGTGTCAAATGAAGGAAGTAAAGGTTGTTTTAGTGTGGAGATTGAATCTACCAAGTGGAGCAACCTTATGCACCCCTTGTTTTTGACACAAGCTCACCTCTCTTGCAGTCGAGTGCGGCGAGAACGAGGTGTTCCGCGAGTGCGGCGCCGTGTGCGAGCGGTGCGGCGGGCTGCGTTGCCGCATGCTGCAGTGTGAACACAGGTGCTACTGCGCACAGGGGCACCTCAGGGACGACCAGGGCAGGTGCGTGCCAGAAGAACACTGCCCCCCGCACAGTGAGTAGAGCTGGAATTATTACGCTACTGCTAGATAAGTAATGGACACGGCCATAAAACAAAAATTGTTTCGCACACTTTCCATTTAAAATTATAAAGTGTCATCTTTTTAAAAAGGCATGGTAAGAACTATATTCAAAATAAAAGCCGTAAAAGTTTTTAATTTTAAGGAAAAAAAAGAGTACAATTTTATTTAAGATTGTTCAAATTTAGTTTTAAAAAAAGATCGGGTTAAGTTTTTTTAAAATTAAAGCCGCAGTAGAGCTACACTAGGGATATAAAAAAAAGGATCAGATGATCAGATATTAAGGCATTTTTACATTTCTATTAAGTGTATGATAGAACAATGATGGAATCATGGTGCATATTGATCGTTAAGGGTCTATAATCTTATCAGATAAGATCTATAATCAGATAAAGTCTATAATCTAATTTTTTATAGGGCTAAAAAAAAGTATGTGAAACGTACTGCAAATGTTTGCGTGAAGTTCTTTAAAAATCCAAAGAAAATGATAACAAAATAAGTTTGCATATTTTTCATACTAAACAGTGAGTGTGTATCGATGTATATTTCGGAATTATAAAATGTCTCGCATATGACTGCTTTTTTAAGAGGGACCAGTACTCTGAAATGGGCAAAATTACGCTTTTTCGTTTTATTGTATTGAAACATAATATAGCAAATAATCTGTAATCCACAGCAAATCAGATTTCAAAATTCACATTACCAAAAGAGTTGTGATTAATTTGTTTCAATAACTTTGTATTCTAGTAATGTTATAATGACAATTAAGAGGCTAATATCTCCGGACGAGATTTTCATATTTTGAGCTATTTGTAAATGCTAAGGCTAACACTTAACTACAACACTTTAAACTGCTTTCAAAAAAATATTTTTAATAAAAGAATGCATTATTTTTATTTTTGCATTTAATTTTTCTTGAACAATGTTCAAGAAAAAAATTCCAAAAAAAAGTTCAAAGTTAAAAATTCGTTTTTTGTTTCAAAAAAATTTTTTTCGTTAATTTTTTTTTCCATGTGTGTGATAACTAATATTTGAATGAGTACTTTTATAAGGATATTAATAAAGAACTTTAATAAATTTTTGATTACACAAAATTGAAAAGCCGAAGAGGAGTAGGAATTTGGAAATATGTAAAAATTTGATGAAAAATTTATATTTTTTCAAATTTTGCACATAATTGAAAGTTTTTTGCAGGGATTGGAAAGTTACTTTTAAAAAGTAACTCTGTTTCAGTTACAGTTACTTAATAAAAAAAGTAACTCTGTTACAGTTACTTCATATGAAAAGTAACGCGTTACAGTTACTTTTTAAAAAAAGTACCGAATCACAGTTACTTTTCGAAATTTCAAGTTATAAGAAAAATTGAAATTTAGCCATCTTACCATTTTTCAAAGAGAACCATGATAAACGAAATATAATCTCAAACAAAACACTGAAATTATAATTAATAAACATTTTTTTATATTTAATTTTAATTCTCCTACCCTGATACGAGTGTTTACAGATGGACATCTGTAAACACTCGGGTAGGTACTGACAGAAATAGGGGTATCTCAAGAATGAATGTGAAATCTGTCTCCTCCCCCTCCGCACCCCTCTTCGAGGGGAAGGACTTGGTCATTGTTGTAGAACCCATTCAGGCAAGGGGACACAAAGGGGTTTGGACTGAGGGATCCAACCTGCTTGGTAGTTAGCGTGATTTATTTGAAAACCCTTCTTTTCCGTAGATGCCTGTAATTGTGCGGGGCTTATAATGCGATAATTAGAAAGATAAACAGGCAAGGAAAAACATTCGTGCTGCTACAATTCTGAAAGCCGCCGTCACGCCTTTAGCAGCCAAAGTGGACAATTCTATTATATTCTTAATTCTTTACTTTTACCCTCCCAAGAAAGGCTCGTATTTCGGGAATGCGAAATGTTAATTCACACACATTCTTAGGAGTGGAATTTCAAAATTGGCATCAGACAGCCTTCGTAAAGTAACGGAAAAGTAACGTCATTTTTCGTTACTTCGTTACCGCTAAAAGTAACTAAGTTACAGTTACAGTTACTTTCTGAAAAATGTAACGGCGTTACCCAAAAAAAGTAACTGTTACAAGTAACGCGTTACTCCAATCCCTGGTTTTTTGTGGCTAAAAGTAGTGTTTATAGATGTTGCTTACATATAAAAGAAATTTGGTCTAAGCAAGTGCAAAAGTAAAGAAAAAGTTGTGGGACCCCCTTAAACGTTGGTTTTCCCTTTCGTCCGCTAGAAGTGCGCTGCTTCCGCAACGAGGAGCTGGGGTCGAGCGGCCGTGAGGACGAGTTCTGCCAGCGCGACAAGGGGACGAGCAACAAGACGGAGACCAAGGAACGCTGCTACTGCAAGGAAGGGCACTCGAGGGACGGCCTGGGACTGTGCGTGAGCGACGAGCACTGCGAGAGGGGCGAGTATCCATCGACTGACGAGCGACCACACCGCCGCTGTTTTAATTGAATGGAGGAAAAAATACATTTCTAAGCCACATTTCTCGGGATGTATTGAATATCTTTGCAAACGTTTTCTTTCCCATAATAAATGTGGCTGGCTTACATGGCTCAATCATCCCATGCACATAGAGGCATTTTGGTTTGAAGATCCGCGGTCATTCGGTCACATTCGCTCTTAAATTGGATAAATAAGTGACGACGCTCTTTGAACCAGGATTAGGAGATTATTGGCTAACGAAGCGAAACGTATTCAGCCTTGTTGTTTTCCCTTAGTAATTTGATCCCGAAACAAAAAGACTCTCGGACACCATCAACGTTTGGTTGATGGCGTCCGAGTGTCTTTGTTTCATTATTTGTTCGCTTCGTTTTTTTTATCTCAGTGTTGAGCACAATCCCAATTAGCGACGGGATCATCTAGCTAACACCAACACTTATTTACGGCATTACCCGAGATGTTTCTGCCCCTTAGCGACGCATTTATTCAAAAACGAATACTTTCTCTCTTTTGCCCTGATCTCCTGCCCTTAATAAACTATTAGAATCAACTTAAAAGTTTTTCTACTACTATAGAACTTCCAAATATAGTAATATATTTGTAAGTATAGTTTTACCTGAAAACATGAGTTTTGTTGGAACTTAAGCGAAGAAAACAAAACAGAATAAGCTTACTTCTATGCATGCCACGCATGTCATGCTCCTGTCATGATGCCACTCCTGTCATGATGGGTCACTCATGAGCCTACATCAACACCCATACGATATTATAACACCCTTTGCAGCCTCTTTTCAAATATTATTACTGATTGGTACTCTGTTTATTGCCCTATAAGTATCTATCGTCATGGCTTTATTATGATTCCTAACCGTGTGTTCCATTCACAGTGCAGTGCCCGGGCGTGGAGGTGTGGCAGTCGTGCCCCCGCAAGTGCGGCGTCTCGTGCCGGGGGGACTCCGACTGCCACGAGGACGGGCAGTGCTTCCCCGGATGCTTCTGCCCGGAAGGATTCCTGGTCGACGACTTCAGGAGGTGCGTGCCCGAGCAAGAGTGCCCCCCACCCACAGCAGGTACACGAGCGAAACTCGGTTCAGGAACATCCACACTTCCACTTGCAGAGTGCGCATGTTCCGGTGGTCGGTCTATGTGATATCCTAGGGGGGGGTTGAGATAAAATGTGAAGGACAGATGGGTTTAAAATGTGTAAGCCTGCCCAGTGGGAAAGCTGGATAGTCGACTAAGATATGGCGAGTTTTTGGAAAACTGATGCCACGAATGACAAAAATTGATTGCTTTTTGAGATTAGATTCAATTTAGTAAAAAAAAATAATAAAATATTCATAATTTTATATAAAATGGATGTTTATAAAAAAAAATTATGAATTAGTTAATATGGATTCACTTTCTGGATTTTTTTCCCTACTTAGGCTCCAGCCCTTCCTCTCCCCTCTCTACGGAACCAACCGATTCTCCGACAACCCTCAGTGAGGTGCAGGTCTCATGCTCCAGTCCCACAATAGCGAAGGAAGGATTCGGTGGAGAGGGCGAGGTACAACTGCCCGGAGAGGGCGCAACCTCCACTAACACCACGGAGAGCGATGGCACGATTCCTAATTCGGAATCAACAAAAGGTACATAATTCCCTCTCAGTATGTAGTGTTTTTTTTTATTTCGTTATTAATCAAACAGACTCTCAAATTCATGTCGCACTTGAGCTACACGAGGAAGGCCGATATTTGAACCCGGACATTATTATCGATGAGATTTCCGAGAGGTTGGACAACGGGAAGAATAATCTTGAAAATAACGATTAATTATGCGCGGTGAAAGAATCCCTCCAAAACTGCGAACAATGAGTGAATTAACGGAAAAATAATGTCTATGATCGAAACTGGAATTATTTGTTAAAAATAACAAATAATTGATCCCAAAAAGACGAGTTTACTGACAGCGTGCATGCTTAGGATAGACCTTACAAAAGTAATTGTAGCCAGATTGCATTATTAATCATAGTAATTAGTTACCTATTAAAAAGGTTTGCATAGTATTCAAGACTCGAGGTTACCATTTAGACAACTGTCTCCATCCATCGAACCCAAACCCTCAGCACTGTGGTCCAAAGTTCTAAAATTATGCAAGGGACAACTTATTATTGCGTAAACCAATCCATTAAAACTTGAAGCATAAAGTTGAAAAAAAACTACTGCTGAAAACGATTTCCTATTCCCTTATAGAAACGACACCGAGTCCCGCTGCGACAACAAAGCCAAGCACAGTCGACACCAGCACGACAGCGCAGGAGACGACGGATGACGAGGCGACCACGCCCGAGGAAGACGAGGTCGACACAACCACCACACCTAGTACTACCACCATACCGGCGCCGGACGAAGAGGAGAACGACTTTTGATCACTGCATCGCGAAATGACAACGAACTGCAGAGAACAGCGAGTGGCGTTGAATAGAGGACTAAGTGACATTTTTCGAAGGAGACAAATTGATTCAAGTACCCATGTTTCGGTGATCTGCCACGACCATTTATAAGTTCTAAAAACAATCATTTCTAATCATAAGCATCATTCGATGCGTCTCTTGGTATAGAATCTATCCCAGACTCTAGTCTGCGACTCGAGTCTAAGCGATGGATGGTCTGGGGTACGAAAAAACGCTCGCCAGACGAGGAGGAAAACAGAAGAGACCATCTCTTGTATTTTCATTACCGATCATACTCTCGAAACATACACAGAATCACTTAAGGGAACGAAGCCATTCAAAGACTACCCATTCATATCCAAAGTTTTCGGCAATACGGAATTTTAGCAAAATGAGTAAGCGTGGACTGAAATTTAAAAGCACTTGCAAAGCTTTTGACCAAATAAGCGACACGCTTAGACGATGAAAGAGTTTAATAAAAGAATCGATATTTTGAAACCTAAGCAAACTAAGTTCTTTTACACACTAGTGCATTTATCTTGACTTGAGCTACCGACCTTGAGCTTTTGAGTCCCTAAGTACAGTCAATTTAGAAAATAAAAATTTAGAATACATACTGGCCATAAGATGACAACCTGTCATTAAAACCATTTTCTTTGAAAAGTTAAATTCGAAATTGTAAAGATTAACACATGGCCTGATCAGATTTGTTTCAGTGATTAACTTTTCGACTATGAAATCATCATTCATTTTTCATCAATCATATTTTATTTTTGTTGCGTTTGTTTGAAAAACTACGAAAAAATTAAACGGAGACTATTTGCACAATTTGTAGATAGCATAGTAGATTTTACGAATTAAACTGTACTGTAAAATGCAGTACTTCTACCCTCTCTACGCATTAGTTCCAATCAGTTTAATACAAATAGCATTCCAATAGAGCATCTCATTTATTTTGCTAATAACAGGTTTGAGTTCTTTCCTGGGATTTTGTAGAATTTGCATTCAATTACAATTAAGCCTAATGATGCGTGTTAATGCGACTACAAGAAGAGTAGAGAAAATATCCAGTTTTGTCGAATATACACAAACTACTTTAACATTTTACAGTATCTTAATTCGAAACGTTACTTTTTACTGAATCCTAGAATAACCTTTAACTATGTTGTGAGTAGGTTTCAAAGATTTTTAATAAGTTTGAGGCCGATCCAGATTTTCTAATTTTCGAAGTCGATAAAGCGACGGATTAAAAACCAAGAATGTATGATTTTGTTTATTTTGTGTACTACCAAGTTATAATAAAGTGTTGTATCTAAAAAAGTGTATTTACTAACATTCATGTAGACTGAGATGCAACTGCCTAAACATTTTATAATTAACAAACAAAGCATAAAATTAAATAGAATATTCGCTGTTTAGACAATATAATCTTGAACAATGCGATGATTAGTTTGGAATTATTCCATTTAGTTGAGAAATAACTTGGAATTACGATTATTCTACTGTTCTAAAGAGTTCAAATAAAGTACTCACATGAAACGACCAGAATTCCTCTTGTTTTTCCCCTCTTTCACAGTCGATGAATATTATTCGTCTTTCTTGTTTGCTTAAAAGTACTTACAAATTGTGGAATTTCCTGATTTTGAAAACAACAGAACATACAAAACAAACATGCAGTTGAGTGGCGTTCAGTTGGGGGATAACTGGTTTATTGCTTCCAGATTCATGCGCTTCTACCAGAGTTGAGTTCAATTTCGTCGCACTAGAACTACAGGAAGGCTATTGGCAACGGGTGTCTTAGTTTAGAACCAGTCAAGTGACGAGCTAATACCTGAACTTGGTTGGTTGGTACATATATATTCCGGTTTATGTGCTTGATCAGAGACCCGCTTATAAACCGTCAAGACAGACATGTATAGAATTTTTACTGACACACAGAGAGAAAGGTACACCCAGGGCGAAGGCGTGAATCGAACCAGCACCCGTTACTGTGCGCAGCTGTTAGCGTAATGGGCTGCGATCTAACCCACTAAGCCAGGGGTTCCCAACCTTTTTGCACCTGCGACTTGACTTTTTGAGAAATTTTGGCGTACCACCGGACCTAAATATTTTAGTAAACGTATAATATTAACTCTTCAAAAAGTGTTCAAAGGCTTTGTAAATTTAATTCCTGAGAAAATTTAATGGTTATATATTTGTTTATTTATAACATGCTTATAATAAAGGAGAAATTAAAAGATTAAAATAGTATTAATTTACAGTTTTATTTATTACCCATAGGTCTAAAATCATACAAATAAAAAATTAGTCTCAGCAAAAAATTAAATCATCAAAATTAAATCATCATAGTGCGAAACTTGTTGCCTGTGATTAAAATATCAAAATTAGGACAACTTATCTTCACTGTTAAGTCCTCTTCAACACTTATTCTGCTTCTATATTTATTTTTGATGTACAAGAGTTCAGAAAATCCACTCTCACACAAGTAACAAATGGCATCAAAAATAACAGAGCTTGCCGGAATATCAAAGGGTACTCTGGTTTTACATCCGATTAAGAAGTTAATTAAAGATCCAAGAAGTTAATTAATAGCATCATGTTTCTCACATCACTCACGCGTACCACCTGAAATTTTCCCGCGTACCACTAGTGGTACGCGTACCAGCGGTTGGGAACCACTGCACTAAGCCATCCGGGACCCATACATATCTCTTCTACAAGATCGAAGGGATTTCACTTGATTTGGTTTTGTTTTAGTTCACATGCCTCGTAATTTTTAAAACCTTGGTCAAGTGATGAGGACGACATTTAAGCGGGCAACATAAGTTTAAGGGCGACATCGTACATGGCGTAGGGTTTTGAAGCATTGCACTTCCACTACACGGAGTATTCTTCGTCGGACTCTTGGCTCATTTATTGATAGGTGGTTACTTTGGAAATGCCTCCGACACGAACCGGGGACCTTTCGCATGCAAGGCCAGCGCCTTATCCGACCTCCAATCACCATCAAACATGGCGTGTGTAATGTGCAATTAAGCTTATTGCTCCCCCCTTCTTTTTTAACATTCGGTATTCCGTATGGAAAACTATTTAGGTCTGAATAATTAAGTAGTTTAATAGGTGCACAGAATATTTAGTTGAACTTTTGTAACAAAACTTAAAATAAAAATATATCGGTAGATCAGTAAAAAATAAGGCAATTTCTAGTATTTATCAGTATTCCAATCCTAGTCGGGAATAGGCGTCGTGTAGCTTTAGTGCGACTATAATTCAACTCAAATTAACAAAGCGATCAATACGGCATACATTTATTTTGTGTATCTTCAGTTAAATTATTAATTCACCGTTTCACGCCCACAAAGGTTTGGCAAGAAAAGTGGTTTTTCAACAATTTTTTTTTATATAATCAATGTACTCAATGCTTTAAAATTCCTTTTGATAACTCTGGATATTATACATATTTGAATATTTAAATGTTTTGTGCTAATTTCACCGAACTGTCTTTTGACTATTCAGTAACGTACATTTACAAGTGGATATGGGGTGACTATGTCATACACATAGCCTTAGGCATATAGTGTTATAATAATGACGAGTAAAAACACACATTTAAAAGAACAAGTTTCTTTATTTGGCGTCGAGCTTGTCCCTGTACACCTGCCTGAGCTGCCGGTGCGTGTGGCGGAAGAAGAAGAGCAGGTTGTCGTAGCGCCCGTCGTAAGCCAGGGAAGTGGAGAGGGCGAACACGTCCCGCACGAAGTAGTACAGGGCCTCCACCGTCGCCAGGTGAGTTTCTGGCTTTCCCCGCTGGGGGCGCCAGAAGACGGACTTGTGGGAGGACAGCACGGCGCACGGGAGACCTGAAGCGACAGCAACGCAATATTAACAATAACTCAACCAGATTATTCCATCTTGGTGAACGCGGGTCATTGTATCACCAATGTCATCTTACGTAGAGCTATAACCCAAAGGCATGTTTCAGTGTACACAATTTAAAGGGGCGTTTTCGAGATTATAAAAGCATTTTTTCTTAATTACAAAATAAAATTTAACCGAAGTAATTTAAACAAAATTATAATCACATATCAGTTTAAAGATCCTAAAAGTATGAAGAGAGAATGTCACCAACCCAAAACAGTTGTGTACTCTTGGTTTTTAAATTGTTTGATCTACAATCCGGAATAAATATCCAAAATCACATAAGTATCCAAATCTTGATGATTGGAAACAATTGGGGAAAGGGGACGGAAGGGGGGAGGGGATATGGAATAACATTGCATTTCCGTAGCTGAAAAACCGAGATACATTTTTAACACTTTAGCATAGCAAAATTGATGTTTTTATTTATATCGTAAGTTTATTTGGAGGTTAAAACATTTAGTAATTTCATTTGTAACAAATAACACCAAGCAAATAGGGTGTTGAAGGGGGATACCAAATATTTTAATCCCAACAGATCTAATGTTTTTGGCGTCCTCCATTTCCTGAGATAATAGAAGTCTAATCTTATACAAACACTGTATCCGCCTTAACACACACCCTATAACGTAATTACAGTTCATTATTCACTCTTCTCGAAACAATTCTGGGTAGCCACTGACTTTTCAAAGGGAACCCCTCATTTCAAGTCTAATCTGGTGTCTCTGAGTTCTATAAAGCGTAGGTTGAGTGTTTAGATCTTTTTCCCCACTGACTACAATCATGCAGACTTTGTGTACTGATATCGAGATCGTCTTTGACCTCTCAAAACCACGACGATATAAACACAATCGGTCTCGAGTTACAGCCTTAAATAAAAAGCGTTACTCACAGACGGCCAACTTTAATATTTTACACACATTAATAGATGCATCTATCGGCCGCCAGCTTTGAAAATGGACGTCACTATACCTTGTCTATCCAGAATGCGAGCCTAGAAAGTATTTTCTTCCCCCATACCTTCGCTTGGTTTTCTAGGAAAAGGGGGGAGCATCGCTTTTCTAAACCTAACGCGTTTGAGGTTCTGTTGTGGAGGTTAACAATCCGAACAGTTCAAACCCAAATAGGTGGGGAAAAAACAAAAAACACGCTCACGCCGTTTCGAAGAAAACTACATGTGGGGATGGGGGAGGAAAATGCTGTCGAGGCTCGCATTCTGGATATACAAGGTATAGCGGTGGCGACCGTGGTTCCAAATGACGAGGGGCGGCCCATCGTCCATAGACCCGGGGCGATGTTCATCCGAGCCAACCCACAAGGTTTAAACAAAAGAGCCTCCTTGTATGTGTTAAAAAAGATACAGAATCCCCCATCTTAATCAGAATCCACTTGTATTCCTTAAAAACAGCAAGGATACAGCTGATCCCTGTGACCCTCCGTCCCTACTGGGGCTGTATCAGATAGACCTATAGAGACCTTCGGGTCCATAGAGATTATCCCGATACAAGAAGATACAAAAAGAGACGCAAGGAGATCTCACTTTTTCTTATCCTTCATGTCCTGCGTAGGCCCTGATGTTGTGGGGTCCGTACTGCGCCCTGATCCTGAAGTACATAAAGCGGAAGAAGAAGAGCAGGTTGTCGTACTGGCTGCGGTCGTCGCGGGGCAGCCGCAGCGCGGAGTGCAGCTCGCCGCAGAACCGGTGCAGCGCCTCCACCGTGGACAGGTGCGAGGGCCCCTTCAGCCGCGAGTAGCGCCAGTACAGGGAGGGGTACGAGCCCGACAGGGACACGCACGGCAGCCCTGCAACACACACAGGGGAGGTGAATCACGCCGCACACCACTTTGTGGCATCATATCACAACATAGGCACACGTCTTCCATGTCTCAGAATAACTCAAGCAAGCCTTTGCTTGAATGCAACTTTCCAATCAAAACCCCTCGAATAACCCCTCCAATCAAAAGCCTTCCACTGGGAGCTCAAAGGAAGCCAGTGCGCAAAATTGCAAATTCAGCAATGGAGGAGATTTGGACATGTTTTGAACTAAACATAACGTAGACAATTAAACTTGAACGTTGCATTCATTCTTCTATATATAATACGCTCATTAAGATAACCAAACGAGGCAGATTATTGAGATATCTTTTGATAGGAACGGCATTCTACAAACAATTTTTAAACCAATGAATTACAAATCCGACACTTTGAACAACTGAGAGCGTATTTGATATGAAGAAACGTCAATTGGAATTACCAGCTTTTTATGCAAAACAAAAAAAAATGGAATGCCTTGCAGCTTTCTTAGTAAACAAATAATGAACATCAGATTTAGGCAGAGTCCGCTCCTTATAATGACGAGACTCATCGCCAAAAGAACACGTGAAACTTTCGTGCGATTCAACAACCTAAGTCCTGAAACCGCGTACTTAGTCGCACCAAAACTGTTTCAAATGCCCGCTCAAGTGCAGATCTAGTCATTTGTCCGCGGCTCAAAAAGTTACGATTTCCGTTACTGTTGCTAAAAGCCCGGGTGTATCTTTAATGCGACATTATTCAACTAAACTTAAACTGCAAACAAAGTGTGTCATCCTGTCTTGTCGAAGGGAATGAGAGAGTCGCTAATAAGGAGGGAATTACAAAAAAAGTAGTATCCGTTGGTTATAGAAGGGGGGGGGGGGGAGATAAGAGATAGCTGGGTTAGAGAATTAAATGGTTAGAGAATTAAACATGGTGATTTGCTGGTAACTGAGTTCTCCGAATATCCCTCTATAGTTATATAGTTACAGTTATATATAACAGTTCCGATATCTCCGCCTTCAATCACGTTTTGTTCCGTTTTCAGGGACACTAGGCCTTTAGAGCAGCGAAGAAGGAATATCACTCCATTCCAGAGACTTTTTCAGAACAAGTTAAAGCATTTAAAAAAAAATCTATCCATTAAAATTATATATTGTATAACTTAAATTACTTCAAAAAAAACCCCTGTACGTTAACTCTATAGAAATGTATTTCCGAACCGCAATTTAAATGCTCACGTTTACTTCGAAGTAGTGGCAATTAAAGTGAAAGTTCTATGTATATTTTATTTATACTCCGGTGCATTGTATTAAGTCCTACCATTTTGGCCAAGGTGTTTCTGCTCCGAATCTTCACAACTTAATCAATACACTACTTCTTACTTGAAACGTAATTTGTCATTCACCCACACTAAATATTACACTTAAATTCCGGGCAGGATCTAAATATCTTTCTATAGCGCTTTTCTCTCCCTCGCCCCCCCCCCCCCCCCCCAGAAACACTTATGCATCCTTCACGAGGTAGAAGATTGTTTTGACATTAACGTAGAGAATATTGGCATTCCCATGGCATTTAAAGAAAAAAAGGACTAAAGAACACTTTAATCATAAAAAAGTTCCAAGTTTTTATGTTAATTACCGAACTTTATTTTAAAACCATTACATTCGTCAAACGATGCTGTGAAACGAATATATTAATAACTTTTGTATTCGTACGCTGTACCACCTCTCGGAAAGTAATTTGTTATCCGTCTGAAGCAAGGAAAAAGAAACACATCCCCCCAAACCACATTTACAGATCGAAAGGGTTATAAATACGCAACCGCCCCCCCCCCCCCCTTTGTATGCGCCTTGAGAAGAAGCTTCCCGGGAGGAGGGCGGAAAGGATCCCCCCCCCCCCCCTATTCTTGGTGGGAGGAGAAGGATTCTATCAGTCAGACTTTTTTCAGCGACGTGTTTGCCATTTTGAAATCGAACAAGGAGGATATAATATCAAGAACTAATGTGTCATCATCTCATTTCCATAGGCTCGTTACATTTCATAATTACATTAAAATGAGTGTTGGCGTACATCCATTTTTTATTAATTCGTGTCAGCATACCTAAAATTCGATTGCCTGAACTAGATTTCGGAGCCCCATAAACATCGAGCTAGAGTCAGGCCCCGCTCTATCTATTCAAATTGGCAGTCATCTCGACACGAATGTCTCCTGTGATTTAGCCTTCCATACATAAGAGTGGGTTCGTGTAATCGAATTTTGCAAGAGCCATATTAAAATTAAAACAACGACAGATTTCCCGAAAAATTATTAAAGGGGTCTTGATCAAAGGGTCTTCTTTCTCAACTATGTGTTGCTTGGATCTGCCTACCCTGTCTGCCGGATTCGATTCACCAAAAATTGGGTCTATTCGTTAAAGCACTTCATAACTGCGCGCGGCCATGGTTGCTTGTTGACAACGATGCATTGTATTATATTGAATTATTGAATTGTCCAAAAGAAATTTTGTTAGATAAAAATGTTTCTGGGAACTTTTTTTTACAGTGAAGAATAGCTGGATTTCGAAAAATAATGAATGGAAATCTTTAAAGAAAAACCACATAGAATTTAAACCATTAAAGCTTCAACGCGAAGTTCAGAAAGATATTGCATTTTTTCCCAAATGACACGAACGATCTTGAATAAAATATAGGTGGCAATAAAAGTCACCAGAAATTAAGACCACCAGGTGATCTCTGTTTCTCTCTCAACTCATATTAAAATACAACAGATTGATAGTGTGTGCTTTCAACAAAGGGCGCTAAACGATCCTCATAACTTTACGTTATTACATTCACATGGCAGCAGTTTGTAGGAGATATGTCGCGAAATACTTTGTAACTGTAACAACCATTCGAGATGAAAATAAAACAATGAACACATTCATCACCAGAAATGGCAGCGCACAATCTTCGTATTAATATCAGAGTACAATTTTTTTCACCAAATATTTCTCACGGTATTTGAACGGTTAATGAGTGTTGTTCCCAAGAGGGGAGCCTTATGCGCAGCACTTTTACAGTTTGTAAAACAGTACAAAACGAGTATGGTTAGAAATTTCCTGCAATTAAAAGTGCCCAACTAATGTACGCAATGGAATTGGAAAAAGGGAAGCATGTGAAGGTCAATAAACATATGAACCGGTTAAAAGAGGGGACATTTCAGTCACCGAACCAAGTAGCATTCCATGGAAGAAGGCGGCGAGTCCTATCCTAAAGTGAGTTTTGTGCGTGTTTGAGTTTGTGTGGACATTATTTTCTTACTTCTGCGTTCTATTTAATGATAGCTGAGGTGGAATCGCTCCATTTTAGAATTTTCACTCCTTCTCAAGCAACAACTCACTGGGGTCCGGGTCAGTGGTCGGGGGATCTTGCTTGTCCACCCACACGCGCTGTGGGGGCCGGCCATTTGTCATTCTAAACGGCGTTTCAGAAACCGTTTTCACGCGCGATCCATCCATTGTGCCCAGAGATGAAATAAATCACGGGACGTGCTCGAGAACCCCCCCACTTTTCGCATTTTAAATCCTCGGGGCGTGCGTGCGGGGGGTGATTACTTCAACAGTGGTACAACTCCTCTCCCACATACGAGCTAATTAAGAAAAGAAATCTCCCGAGTTGGATAAGTTTTGCTTATGAAAAAGGATGACTTCCAAACAGTATCGGTGAGTAAAAAGGTTAAATCACTTATTTCAATGAGCAGTGATAGTTAAATGACAAAGGTTCATCCAGCACTCGCCGCCGTTTGAAACAAAGAGATCTCCAAAATACGAAACGATACTCACTCCTTCGCGGTATCATTGTGAATCCCACAAACCGAATAACCCTCCTCTTACATAACTAAACTACTATTTTTGGGTCCATTACAAGGAGCCGCACGTATTTTTTGTCACTGCCTTTGGTCCCCAAATAGGTTGTTAAAACTGAGCAGCATCTTACTCCCCATCTTCTATATATATTTCGCCTTATATTCAACTCCCTCTTTATAGACGATACTTAGATCTCCTTCTTTGGACGGGGGAGTTGCACCATTCTTCCGAGGAGGCGTCCATTTCAAGGGCTTACGGAATATTCAAACGTATCGAGAATATTCTCCGAGGCATTGCCATACGAAGAGAAATGATCTTCGAATATAGAAGGGGGGAAATGAATTTATTTTAATCCGAAAAGGAACGGCCAAAATTGTTGGAGAGGTATTCATTGTGTGCGGTGTGCATGTCATACGTGGAAACTTTTTTTTTATAGTCGAGAGAAAAAAAAAAGAAAAAGTAGAACCAATCAAGTTATAGGTTTGGTTGTCCTTCTTTAATTTCTTTGTAGCTACGCACTCTTATATAGTCTCAGCCGATATCACGATATAAGAAATTTCGTTTTAGTGTAGGGAATCTTGTCATTAAATAGCGGTAATACCTTATAAGTAGGGTCGTTCCTTATGAGTCAAATCGTTATCAAATACGTATCGGGTTGCTTGATTTTGCGACTGAACCTTTACCAGAATTTGGTAAGTTTCGGTAGATTTTTCAAACAGAAAAAAAGCAAATTCAATTTTTCCCTACTATAATTTTTAAATCAAATTAGACTTACAACGTTTTGATATTTAAACAGCTCAAAACTACGACTATTACAATATAAGCTAATGAAACAATTATCTCAACTGCTTAACCTTCAAATCAAATTCAATGTAATTCACTGTTAAATCTTTATATAAATAAACTACCTTTATAAAGTTTTAAGATTAAGCATTTTAATCTAAATAGCATTAAATTAAGCATAAATCAAATTTGATAATTTTACTAGCGGTTAATTTTCATAATTACAATTAAACAAATTTAAAGAATAAGCGATATTTAATCTTAAATAACTATTAACATTTAAAGTCCAATTTTTTCGTTGTGACGGCATCACGCCTGAACAGATTTCACTAATTCTTTTTTCGTTTGTGTTAGTTATTGTCAGGAGAAGGTTCTTAATGAATGAGTTATTCGAAATTCGAACCCGAACGGGTGTAGGAGTGCAAAACGTGAGCCGATTTCTCCATAAGAATAGCATTGTAAGATTAGAATTTATATTTTTTATTTCAATAAGAAATTTCAGCACGTTCAACGTGAAAGAAAATTAAGTATAAGCACGTCAGAGCACTTGAGTTTAATTTGTAGGATTTTTATTTGAATATCATTATTTTATTTAGTGAATTGAAATCTTTTGATTTTTTTTTGTTTCCGAATTTAATTTAATTGATGTTTATAAATGGTAAGAAGATATTGCTACAATGTATCATGGCAGTAAAGGCGATTACTATTCTAGATCTGATGAATACTTCTAAGAAATGTTAATTCCCTCTACGTATAGCGTAAAAACTTTATGTTTATGAAACTGTCAATTTGGTACAGCTATGATATGGCCAATTGAATGTTGGCATTGGCGGCTTTTGGCGAAGTAAAATTAGCGTAAGGTAGCTATTCCCATCCAGTACACGTATTGATAAAAAAAAATCAGAAAAAGGATCCACAAGACAATAAACTGAAAAATAGGAGCAAAAACATAGAATAACAGCAAGCTAAGAAAAATTAATTTAGTGTTTTACCTCTCTTTTAGAATGTCTATGTATAAACAAAAGTCACACTTAACTAGATTACAGGGCGCAATGAGATATTGTTTTAATTTTTAATGGATGGAAGAGAAAAAGCTACCTATTTTGAATGTTGTTCTTTGCTTTTAAAGGTAGCAGATGAAGAAACCATTGTGCAGAAAAATGCCTGTACTTGGTTAAGGTTTGTATAAGGTTATTAGTTTAGAAACTATAAAAAAGAACCATGGAGGGGTTCACAAATGTCCAAATTGAAAATGATAACAAAAGAAATCTATAAAACAATAGTTTAGAATGAATTTTTTTGGTCTTATTTTTTTTTAGAATCCCTAAAATATACTGCTATAAATAAACGGAATTAACACACCAATTTTTAACTTTATCAATTACTAGAAGTGACAGTTTAAGCGTTTTTAATACCATAAATGAACTATAAATAGCAATTTTAAAATATAAATTACTTTATTTCGGAAGTATTTGGTGTCTGGGATCAAATGTGACATAATATTAACAACATAGTTCTAGTTTCAATGAATCGTTATATTAGAAAAAAGTAGAAAAATTAGAATATAATTTATTAAATTTTGTATTGTGTGCTTTTATCGAGACATTAAACAGAAATATGAACTTTTTACTTTCAATTACCTAATATGAAATATTTGGAACATTTAAATGATCAGTTTTAATACATTTCTGTTTTTGACAACGCTGAATGGGTCATTTCATTTAAAGTTTTTAAGTGGGACATTTCTGGTTAAGGCCTTGAAAGAGTCATTGTAATTATACATTTTCTTTTTAGATTGTAAGCAAAGAGGAATCATATTTTAAATATTTGTTAAAAATAAGTATTTTTTAAACTAACTAAATTTTAAAGAAAATATTCTACGAGATTTGTGTACAAAAAAGTTATTTTTCGGTTAATTGCAAAAAATTTATTCATATAATTGACACAGGTTGAGTTTCACTGGTTAAATTCTATTACTATTTAAATTCTATTACTAATAAATCTACCTTTAAAAATTTTAAATTAATAAATAACTAAATAGTTTTAGAACCAATTCCATTTTTAAGCGATGAAAAGCCTGTATGATAATAAACTATACTGATAACATACAGAACTATTTAAAAGTAAAAGTTTATTTCAGTTATGTGATGGCTTGTAACTGGAAACCATGTAAGGATGATATTAAAATAAATGGGTTACTCCATACAAATAAATGTCAGGCTTAGCTTATGAGGAAAAAAAATGTACTCATAGAAGGGAGAAAATATTTCAGTCATAGTAAATAAGTCTATTAAAATGTATAAGTAGAGCTAACAGGATGCTGAGGAAGGAAAAGTGTTCTATAAAAATTAAAATTTTGAGAAAAATGCTGCCAGGATAAAATGAGGAAATTCAGCATATTTTGGATTTTGTACTTTAGAAGAGAAAGTTTACTTCAAATCAAATTTGTGAAGGAAATACTTACAAAAAATATTTGTCATGTTATAAAGTAAACTAACACATCATAAAATGATGCAATCTCAAACAGCTCCTGCTTTTGTCATGCTTGCTCATCGCTCTGCATGCCTAGGCATGTCCGTATATATAATGGGGTAGGGTGGCTTTTTTGGCCAAAGATAATCGATCTAGTCATTACATTGATCATGACCCACTTCATTTTAAGACTCTGGAAGATTTCCAGCAGTGTCCCTGGAATTTTGAACTTGTGTTTTGACAACTTTTAATTCCTCAACTAATAATGTCCCTATAGCACTATTAACGTTACTCTACACATAATGTTTTTATGTTGTAATTAACTATTTGTTAATTTTATTATCAATTGGTTATTATATTGTGGGCACATTTGGTCTTCATAGTAAGTTAGGGAACTTAAAAGCTCTTGAACCGCTGTAAACGCGTAGCCGGCAGGTAAACAGCGTAGGGCAGCAGAACAACTAGGCAAACTAGGCTACATCATGAAGCTGTTCAACGTTTTTCACGGGCATTTGAGAGTACTGACTTTCAGTCACAATAATAAAGTATATATTGCCCGGAATGAAGAAATATTTTGGATTTAAGATTTTCTCAACAATCTTTTTTTTTATTTAACATTTTGAGCAAAAATGTATGGTTATTTTTTCTGCATAAGTTTAAATTTTAATTTTTTGAAATAATATATTAGTTTAAAAATTATGTTATTATGATATTGAGTTATGTTATTTGAACTTTTGATCTTAAAATTTTTTCCAGCTAAAAAAGCTCAGAAGGTTTAAAAAAAAAAGTCTATGAACTTCCCCATTATTAGTAGGGTTCACTGGAGTTTATAATTAAGAATGGGAAAAAGAGATTACTTTGCCATCAAAAACACATCAGGTTACAAAACTTATGCAGTGTTTTTTTATAAACTAAATATTTTGAACTATCTATATATATAAAAGGATGGTACTGACTCATTCATTCATTCATGTATCAACTCCCAGCCAAAACTACTGGAGGTACAGCTACCAAATTTTAGGACAATATTCTTTTTATATCGTAGGCGTCATTTAAAAAGCGATTTTTTTTTTTAATTCGAACGCAAACGGGTGTAAGAGGGCAAACATGAGCCGATTTCTCCATAGGAATAGCATTGTAAGATTAGAATTTATAATTTTTATTTCAATTCAAAAGAAATTTCAGCGCTTTCAGCGTGAACGAAAATTAAGTATAAACACGTAAGAGCATGTGGGTTTAATTTGTAAGATTGTTATTTGAATATCATTATTTTATTTATTGATTTTACTATTCTAATTATGTTTCCGAATTTAATTTAATTAGTGTTTACAACTGGTAAAAAATAAAGATATGGAGGAACATTTTCAGTGTAAATAAGGAATTTGTACTTTATCAAACTTTTCCAACCATACAAAATGATAAATTTCTGTTTGGTTTTCTGATGTTTAGATGGGCCCATCGAATTTCGGCATTTGAGAAATATTTAACGTAACTCCCTCTACACAGGGTATTATTTGTCGAACATTTTTGTATGCACGAGCCGTTTATAGGTCGGCAGTTATTTTGGCGATACCCCTACCCAAACCAGGGACCTACATCATGCAAACCGAATGGCTTTACCAACTGGGTCCCCCAGCCCTATCGAGTTGTATGAAATTCGGCAAGAGAGAGATTTTAGAGTGGCATGTTTACCACATTTGGGCAATTTTCGTTGCGCAAATCGTCAATTAGAAACCTGCCATTATATCATAGTTGTTCTGGCAATTTTAACAGGGGCCTATGGGAAAGCCTTTTAACTCCTGAAAAGGACTGAATACAATCAACCCCTCATATCAGAATGGGAAGAGATTTTAATATCCTGATGGAGTGCTGACCAGAGGACCAGTGAACAATTTGTATACAAAAAAAGTTTACATAAAAAAACAAACACCTTCATTGAGGGTACACCCGTGCAACGCCGGGCTAGTATTTTTATAATTATGATGTACAAATAGAATAGATTGCACCAAGGCTTAAACTAATCATTTTATACTTTAAACAAAAGGGACTAACATTAGGGAAAAAACTATTTTATACAAATAGTTACAGAACAGAGGTAAAAAAAAAAAGTGAAAATCGTAGCCAACTTGGGAAAAAAGTGACTCAAATTAAGAACTCATTCTGAAAAATATTGAATTCAAATCTGTATACTAAGATAATCTATATCTAATAATACTTAAATCTATATCTAAGGCTCTTAAACACAAGGTTTTTTAAGTATGAACCACCAAGGCTCTATAAACCACTAGATGTAGAACGGGGCAATTATCACCAAAAGTCTTTCTAATGTTCACACGATGAATATACAGTTATAAAAATTCAGCATTCATTTGGATTGAGTTTGGAAAAGTTATGATTTTTTTAGTTATTTTAACAAGGGAGCTGTTTAACATAGAAACTTAAAGCATATATTTTGTTTTTCAATTGTTGATCCTATAAATGTAGTTCAGGTTTCACTCTAATACCTATCACAAAAATGATAGAGTGTGTGATGTCATGATTTGAAACAAAACAATGCTATCCCATCAGATCCTCTTAAGCTTTTATTAAAATTCTCTACATTTTTTGGAATAGGGTCCTTTTAAAAAAAGGTACTTTAATAGCTATTCATTTATAAAAAAGTTACTTCAAAGCAAACCCAACCAGAAATTGAAATTATTACTAAGTATATTTCTCTCATTGAGACTGAAAAATACTACTATATTATTTACTAGGTTTAGGTAATGAAGTTGAAAATGAATACTGTTTCAAAAATAGATATTAGGAATTCATTTAATACTTGCCAAACATGAGACATTTTACTAACCCTATAAATTGTAATACAAAGGATTTCGATCAGAAATGTTATTTATTTTTAAAACATTTATCCCTTCAAATTCATTTGTCTTTTAATTTACGAATCCTCATCAAGGACATTTTACATGTGTGTGTGTTTCAAAAAGCTTCAACAAATGTCACTTATTATGTTCTCACCATACATTACAAAATCCTTTAACAGTTTGAACCGCAACAGCAAATAGAAAGTTCAATTGCTCACCAACATAAAAACGAAAGTGGGTGATCTTCTGAATAAATAATGCTTAGCAAAGAGTTACAGTGGCAAAATTTCAACACGGTACTTCAAAAATGTCTTTATTTATATTAAATTATTTTATTTAAATTTGGCAGTAATTCGCACCCATTTTTTTAAAAAAACCAGTGACGTTAGTGAGCAGTTTTGGCGAATAGTGATTTTTAATGGTTAAAGAAGAAAAAGTGATTTTTAGTGAGGATAGTGATTCAGTGAGAGACCTGTAGTTACTACTATTACAAAATTTATAACTAAGTACACATTCAAAAAAGTGACAAAGAAACAAAAGTGTGAGGAAAAAAGATATTTGCAAGTGCAAACACTTAACTCAAAGTAAACAAAATAGAAGGAATACAGAAAGAGGTATTAAAATTCGTGAAAGATATTCAAGATGAAATATGTTACTCAATAATTCATACCAATTTGAATTTATGTAACAACAGTGTTTCTTTTTCTTAAATGTTAAAGGGAACACATTTCAATGAGTTGCGTTCAATGATAATTTTAATATTCAATTTAGTCAGAAGCTAGCAGTATGGTGACATACATGAGAAAAATTATCACACATTAAAAGACAATTTTTTCCCCTGGGGCTAAGTCACGCATTTTGGGTTCCCAAAAAAGGCATTAAAAGAACTCACAAAAGTGATGCAGCTTAAAAGATTGGGCTAATGAAAACATGTACTTAAACATGCATTCGTTACATGTACAAAAATTTCAGATGACTCAGCAACTATGAATCATACGTTGAGGCGGCCTTTAAAATATTTTGAATTTCAATAGCATGTTATGGAACCCCCTGGGATCACTTTCATGGAAGCATTTAAACCACTTAAAAAAGAGAAATGTATGATTTAGCTATTGCTTTCATGATTTATATTCAAATGTCACTTTTGTATAAAATGAGTAGTAGACTGTTCCAAACTAATCATTTAAAAAATCAAATTGGACATGCCCTTACCTGCCGATAGTGTGACAGATTGAAATTAGGATGAAATTCATTTTTTAAATCTAATCCCATTAAAAGGCATCACAAAATGACACGAAATGAAGTAGCATTGATGAAGATTTCTTGCCACATCAGTTACAATTATAAGTTTTTAATTGAAACAGTGAACGAACAGAGGGATGTTTGAAGTAGAAACACATCTTTGCAAACAAAGGCCAATGACTCCATTTGGGGGCATTTATATGCAATATCTATGTGAATGGGTTTTGTCATGAGTGCATTCAACTTTACAAATATAGCAGGGCGTATATATTTTATATATATATATTAGTATATATTTTTGGGGCGTATATATTTGGAACAGTCTAATAGCATTCCAGCACATATATAAAAATATCTCCACAACTTACTCTTCAGACGTGGATCATTGTACAATAGTTTTGTCTGCCTCCAGGTACTGCAACAAAACTGACCCAATTAGTAGATTGTATTTTTAAACATATTAATCAAAACATGAAGTTACATAGGATTTCAAAATATCCCAATATACTTCTATAACAATGCAAGTTGCTAAAACACCAATGAAGTTCTTGCACAATGTGACTGCAATTACCTTACTGGACCTGTCTGAATTGACACAGGGTGGTAACAAAATCATTGAAAAAAAGTTCCCTGATATTTCCATGATACTTTCATAAAAAATTCCCTGATTTTACAATTACTTTTTAGTTAAGTTTAGTTTGAACTATTGTCATACTAGAGCTACAAGAGAGCTATTGGCGACGGGCGTCGTAATTTAGAACCACAGTCAAGTGACGAGCTGACACCTGAGTAGGCACCCAACGACATTATACGCAGCGCTGAGACTTTGGAGCATATTTGACGTTTGATAATAACTGACAGTTTTTTGCTTCTGCGTGATAGTCGAGTTTACTTTTGTAGCTCAGGTTCAGGCCAATCGGACCGACCAGAATACTTTCTTTTGATCAAGAAGTGTCCGCTAATATAGTGATCGCAAGAACAACCGAAACCTGTTGTTTAAATAATCCGAAATGGAAAAAATTCCCTGATATTTTGCTAAATTTGAAAAATTCCCTGAGATTTCCAGAATTAAAAAGTTCCCTGATTTCCAGGTTCTGTTACCAGCCTGCAGATCAGTTCAAAGCTGCAAATACATGTTAATATGAGTTTATTTTTACACACTCCAAATTTTATTATGGTTCCTTTGTTAATATTAAAATACAGGAGATATTTTTAAAGAAAAAACCCTTTCATTTCAAAGGGACTTATTACTTTAATGATTGCTAACTTAGTTCTATAAAAAAAACCTCATAGATATCATGATATATTTTATCTAAACATTGTAAAACAATTGAAAGAAGCATCAAGACCGCACCATAACTTGACATATTAAAAAGTGTTGAAAGATATTATTAAGGGTAAAAAGTGGATGAGGAATGGTTTTGTTCAGTGAACGAGAAAGGCAAACAAAGAGGATCGACTGAGCACAGTTAAACAGATCATTTAGTATCATAAAACACATTTTGACGAAATATTTAATAATCATTACATAGTTAATAATATAAAAATTCATAATGTAAGCCGACGCTATGGATTAAATAAATGTAATAATATAAATAATTTGACAGAAAAATTATTCGAGAGACGACTTTTATGTATAACTAGTTTTATGACCAGTATTTATCTGGTGATTTGTTATGCATTGTAAGTAATGAAACCAAAACATAATCAGATTCCCCTTAAAAAATGAGCAAGCTTACTTTTCACTATCGCCAAAAGACGCCTACAGACATTAGTTGCATCCAAAAAGGGAAACAACTCTGACCATCGAACTCTCACCAATCGAACAAAAATGATAGACTACTGTTTTTTAGACTCAAGTTTAAATAGTATGTGATATTCTACTTTAGTTTTTCATTTATGTTCACTAGTACTGATGTGTGTGTGTGTGTGATTCACATTTTTATATACATCAAAATGTTTTATAAATTCATGTTCATAAATCTATTTCTGTCTGCTATGACTTCAATCCTTTTGAAATGAAGAGAACTAACTCACCTGTCAATAAAAACTACTTTAGTGAAGGGGAACTTTGGAATGTCTTGCGCCTCATTCGAGGTTCTGGATTCTCCATTTTCGGGCTCTTCTCCGTCCATACGCAAACACTCCTCTAAAGAGACTGCTGATGGACCAGGAAATATTAAAAGCACCTAAGGGACCATTCATTAAATATATAAGAGATTATTAAAATTATAGTTTAAAGTAAAAAATCTAGATTTATATATTTTAAAATCATATTTATATATAAAAAAAAGAACTAACTAATCAAGTTAAACGTTTAGAATGATGATAAAATGATTGGATTCGTGTTCATATATTTGAACATAGAAAGCTCATTTACACTGTAAAAAAAGTGGGCCAGAACAGCATGTCAAAGAAGCACAATGTTGAATATCATAAGGAATTTTTTACTCCTCACAACTATGTTAATTATTTTAAAACTAATGTTTGACACGGATAGAAAATGACACCATTTGACATATTTTATCTTTCCAAATACCCATTAAAAAAATATGTTTCACAATCTGTGAAAAAATAAATTTTGAAGTTCTAAACCTAATCTTGTTTCTTATGACCATAGTTGTGTATAATGTATTTCATGGTAACCAACTTTGATTAGTTAAAAAAAAACCTAAAGCATCTTGCAGTGAAAAATGTGGGAAGTTTATAGAAAATAGATCTTTAAAAAGTCTTCATTCCATTTCAAGCTTTGCCAATTCTGAATGAATGAAAAAAATAACCTAAACAGACTTCATTTGAATGTGTGAAAAGCAACATTCTTGATCAACAAACCTTTCGCAGGTAAATGGCAATATCTATCTTGATGGCTTGAAACATAGTTATAAATACTCAATAACTCTAACCCATAGTAAAGTGGATTATTTCAAGACAAAAATGGTCCCATTTATTGTGTGAATTGTGGTGACTGCAGGATAATCCCGAGTGCAGCCGTGGCACAAACTAGGGCAAATGAGGCGTACATATTGCACGGGGAAAAGAGACCTATCGCAAAAATACTAGTTTTTCAGAAAAATTGGCTCAAGTTTATTTTATCCATTGCATTGCAGGATAGAAAAAATAAGGATCTGCTTTTCCAACTATTCTACCCATTGATTTGCTCTAATAGCTAGATATTTTAATTTTGAATATCATAGCATTTACAACTTGAAGTCATATTTGTGCGATAGGTCGATTTTCCGTGTACAGTGCGATATGTCATACACATGAGTGGAATAATGAAATGACTTCATTTGAATGCGTGACAAGAAACATCCTTGATGGCCAATCCTTGCCTCACCTTCTCGTGTGTGTAGTCCGGGACGTGCGGGTAGGTGTGCACTGTGACGTGGCGTGGGGCGAGCAGGGCGGCGTGGGCACACGTGCTCTTCCCCTCCACCTCATGCGCATGACGGATGATGTCCACACACACGGGCAGCTGCAAACACATTAACAAGATATGAGACATAACTGGAAAGAGATCTGTAGTAGCAACACGTACAACTCTTTGATATCACGCCGTGCACAGAAAAGGGACCGCGAACAGCTAGTTTTTCAGAAAAATCGCCTCAAGTGGTTTATTTTTGTTAGGAATTTCACGCACTTTGTGCCACAAAGTATACTTTTGTGACGTCGCGAGCAGTCCCGGGGAAGGCGCCGACCACGTGACTCTCTTGTCGTTTATAACTCCGTGGCGTGGTGGGCGTCTTCTCTTGCTCTTCTCGCCCGCGGATTTTAAAAGTTCAAATGGAACTTTTATAATTTTTTATATTTTTACATGAGGTAATTAGCTTTTCATCTCGCTCAATCAATAAGGTTTTTTGTTTCTTTCTCCAAATTAAAAAGTAAGATTGTTATTGCTTATTTTGTGTGCAGTATATATTTTAGAAGAAGATTTTATTAAAGTTTATCCATTTTAAGTCAACTGTTTATGAGCTATTGCTACTCTGCTACCAACCACGCTCTGCTATTTGAGAAGCTGTTTAAGAGGCTATTCATTTTTTTCACTGCATTTTAATGGAAGAGCTAAGTGGGAGAACATGCTAAGTGACATAAATTTGAAAACAAGAAAAAGAGGTTTGAAGTTTTTAACTTGCACTTAGATACATTAAAACTGGTATTTGCAAACAGTAAAAAATATACTTCAGTTTTTGAAAAATTGGAAACTTATTATCATTAAAGGATAGACTAATACAAAGACATCCATACAAATATCTCAAATTTTTGAAAATGTCGCTTAGCATGTTCTAATAAGAAGAGCTTAGTGGACTAAGCTCTTCAATTTTCATGAAAGAAAAAAATCCACTAACTATATTCAAACGATTCTACTTATTGATTTAGGATGCGTATACCTCTCATGATGCACCACACAGCTACGGTACCTGTTTGAATGTGCGTTCTGTTGCCAAGTCATGAAACCAGACAAACATTCTACTTCAACGAAACGTGTAGCATTCATTTTTCTCCGTTGTCAACAGATTAAAATCACACCATACTTTATATCATAGCTAGATTAAAAAAATTACAATTGTAGCAAGGAAGAGAGCATTAATAAGGCACAAACTAGAGATACGCTCTTTTGTAGCAAAAGATCTCAATATGGGTAACCATTTCATCATTTTTTAACTAGCCTCAGCACTGTATGTGTGTACCGATGCACCACACAGCGATGGTATAGCAACCACTTTGAATGGATGCGTTACATTGCCCAGAATGAAACAGATAATCATGCAACTTTATCAAAACTTGTACAAGCATTCATTTTTCATGCTTGCCAACCACACCATCCCTTATATCTCATCCCTAAATATATTAATTTAAATAGATTATAATACTAAATATATTAAAATAACCCTATATTTTATCCCTAAATTAAAATCAAAAAATGATATTAAAATTAAAATTTTATAAATTAAACCTCTGCCCAATACTTAATTTTAATGTGTTATTTTGCAAAAACCAGAATTTTTTTTAAACAATTGTTAGGTTTCATGTAAGTCTATGGCATTTTATTTTTTAAAAAATCAGAACTTTTAACTTAAAAATGCAGAAACTTTTAATAAATAACTTTTTATAAAAATAACTTTTCTGCACCATTAATCAAATAATTCCTTATCACACCCCATGCAAACGAGAGGTCTAGTTTTAGATGAAATTAAAAGCAATTGCTTTGACAATGTATTAAATACATTTTAAAAATAGAAGAAAAAATCAATTTAGCTCACATCTACAGTGGGCAAACGCTTGGCTACTTGCTCCACAGCTACGTAACATGTGTAGCAGTAATATTTTCTTGATTTGTGGCACTTGGGACAGGGACTGCGACTCGGAATCTCGTCTAAAAAACTGCAATCGTCGATCATCATGTCAGCGAAAGGATCCGCGGTCTCGCAATTCGTAAAGAAGGAAGATGTTTCAATAAACCGCTTCTTGGCAGCGGCAGGGTCCATGATGATATTTAGAAGCAAAGTGTTCTCAAAATAAATTAATTTCCTTTGATTTCATAAAGCCTCATGCTTACATATCCACACATTTTATGACCAACAAATGTTTTTTAAATACAATTTTAGAAAATATGTAAAGTCAAAATAATTAATAATCAGAATATTCGTTCGAAGATGTCTGGCAAAACAAAAACAAACCCAAACAAAGCAATTTACTGCCAGATTTATTTGAAAGAAATTTACACAAAAAGTTTTGTTTGTTATGTCTACATTGAAACAATTTCTGTGTTAAAAAGACTTTTTGACGTCTTTGCCAAATTTTGTGGACGCATGCGTTTACTTTCCCATCTTAACATATGTGTTAATAAAGAACGCATGCGCTTGAAAAAACCCGTTTGGGGAGCATTGTCAACTCTAAAATGTCACACATCTAAACACACTAATAGAAAATTACGGGGGAAAAAACTGATTTACTCGTCCAAAGAAAAACTAGTGTATTATATTATGATAAGTATTTTGCGTTTAAATTTTAATAATATTTCTAAATTATAACCGATTTAAAAAAATTAATATAAATTTTCGTTTTTATATGTGTTCCAGACCAGAAAGTATATCATTTGTTTGTGTCGGGCCAAAAAGAAACAAATAAAAATGCCGGAATTTTCATGTTATGTAAGTTTCAAGAACATAAAATTATACTCTAGTTGTTACCCCTACACTCTCTTCTGGTTGGTACGCATTTTATTTACTGTAATCAATATTGTTTAATATTTTTTATTGTATTTCAGGAACATGTATTAGTCAACTAACCTAACCTCACAGAACAGACTAAGTGGCAATAATTGTAAGCAATGTAATTTGAAGCACTAACTAATAAGCTGAATGATCTTGTGGTATGGAAGAAAAAAAGAAATTCTAACACTGTAACAATTATAAAGTGTGAATTTTTTGTGTATTTACAATAGTCTACAATATAGTCTTACAATTTTCTTCATTCATACTAATAATTATTCTGATAACTTTTCAAACTTACCAAATATGCTAGCTTTTTTGTTTTTAAAAGTTTAAATAAACTTCATTTTAAAATGTATCATTCATTTTCCCACTTCATTAGTATATTTCGAATTTCAAACCCAGTATTGGTTAATATCCGGTTAAAGTTATTACAATTATTTGAACTATGCTTCTTCCATACACATAATGATTACAACTGTGATTATATAAACAGAATTAATCACTCGCATGTTTTACAGACGTTTAAGCCACGTCTTACCAAAAACTCAATGTGTGCTCCGTGAAACAGCAAGTAACAAGATTTTTTTCTTTCAGAATGTTGTAGCTTGATCAAACACAAGACTGAGAGGAAAGTGGCTCTTTTGTCACACTATTTCAATATAGGTATTCAGGAGGCTCTATTGTAATTACAATAGATTTCAGCACACATCCAGTGAAACTATTGCATTGGCATTCAATACAACCTAGTCGTTATTTGCACATTTTTTCGTTGCACTGTTTTATCTAATCAGACATTGCCACCTACGCAATTATTTCCTCCTGGTTGTCCAACATGTCCCGTCCCATGTGTGTGCTCAAGCACTTCCGCCACGTGGGCTGCACGTTCAGGAGACTGCACCACCCAGTTGTGGCGACACACCCAGACAGGAATGTCGTTCGATGGCGAAGCTCCCCACCACAACAAGTAGAAAAAAAATCAGACGTGGACGCGATTCTGTCCAGGATGACGCCAGACGCAGACATGTCACAGGCTGTGGCTCTCCTCAAAGCACTCCGTGTTCACGTCCTCTTCCACGGCCAAACCCAAGGTTGGTTTGAATGGATTATCCAAGAGAGTAATTTTTTTATTACTTTGGTGTTACATATAGATTAAAATATGTGCTTCATTTCGTAAAAAAATGGGGGAAACTCTGTCTGTAATGGACTTTAGAACTGTGTTTTTATATGTCCATTCTACTATTCTTTAAAGAAGAAAACAGTCAGTTTCCAGTTACAATTTCTATGAATTATTTTTTCAAAAAGAAAATTAGATATTGGTTTTCTTAATTTGTAAAAAGGTAAGCAAAATGAAGAATGTACAAAAATTTAATTTTAAAAACTCTTGCAGTGAAAACATCACTGCAATTATGTTTTAGAAATTTAATTTAAATATTTTCAATATTTAAAAATTATAATTTGATAGTAAATGATTTTAAAAGACTTCTTCAAATGTTAAATTTCAAAAGTTATTTATTTTTAATTTTGTGTGGGCTTGAAAACAAAGAGACAGATGAAGGATGAAACGTCCCTCAGATAATATTTATTCTGCTTAACACATATAAATCTCATTGAACTGTTGTAAATAAATTCTTTTATCACCTTGCATTCATTTTTAAAAGGAATAAAGTGCACTGCAAACTTGTTTTATAGGTGTTTTTATAGGTTTGGTTACATTTCTAAACAATCCACCATTATCTTGTTATGAAAATTCTCAAATGAATATTTTCAAACTTTCTGTATTTGAAAACATTTGCCAAAATTGGCTCATTGGGTATGTCACACACGGAAGCTCTTGGTGCGCATTGTGATATATATTTCGGGTTAATTTCTTATTAAAATAAATACACAACAGTAAAATTATGTTTTATCTAATAGTTACGCAAGATTATTTAAAATATTTGAAACTCTATTAAAAGTTAAATCCTCTCTATGCAGCGCCCCTGCATGGGGATGCCCGCTTCCAGGGTGCATGCACGTCCTTTGAGCGTGGGTGCCGGGGGGCGGGCGCTGGGGTGCTGGTGTCAGGGTTGCGGTCCCTGCTGGAGCTGGGGCTGCCCCCCTCCGCCCCCTGCGTGCAGGCCGCCCAGGAGATGCTCTTGCAGCGCATGCACACCCTGGACACATCGCAGATGGTGGCCTGCCTCTACTACCACCACAGGTGAGCACACCACGTGTTGTTAACCCTGGATTTGTCGGTGAAGTAAAGTGAAACCTTTGTGGGTTTTTTTTGTTGCTTTGATTGAATGTGATAAGAGAGGGTAGGAAGCAATGGGGTGTTCGGAAAGCCGCCAATGTTGAGTTTTAGTTGAGAGATACGCTTTCCCATATTATGTTGTGACTTAAAAAAAAGTAGAAAAAAAACCCTTCAAAAGCTTGATAGTTATTGGAGACTGGTAATAAAATAAATTAACTTTTTGAGCAACTTTGTTTGGCTTCCCTCTCAGTTATTATAAATTTTTGTGCTTATTTTCCAAACCAAAGACCGATCTTTATTTTTGTCTATATCTGTACTGTAAAATAGTAGTGAAGTAGAATATTTTATATTTTTCAGAACTTCTTATATTTCTCTGTTTGTAATTAATACCACCTTCATTACTGTAATTTAACTCTAGAAAACCCTGTCTTTTTTTTCTTTCTGACTTGTTTTTCCTGCTTCATCCATTTCCCCCCTGCAGGTTCATGCAAAGTCCCCTCCAGCTCCGCGTAGTGAGTGCGCTGGTGGCGGGGGTCCTGGACAGGTTGGACGCCCTCCTCCCCTCGGACGCCCTCCTGCTGCTGCCCTCCCTGCACCTGTTCCCCGACCGGGCCTTGGTGGAGGAGCGGCTGGCCGACCTCGTGCCCCACATGACAGAGAAAGAGACACACAAGCTGCTCACCGCCATGGCACAACGGTCAGGCCCTCACTCAGTTCAGACGGAGGTTTCATGTCAAAAATGAAATATTATAAATTTATAACAAACGCTCCTAGTGAACCATAGGGCACCGCTATTAGGTCATCTACGTGGTGTCTTATTGGTGTCATCAAAGAAAGGCTGGTTTTCACACTGAACACAAACTTTTGTCTATAAAATTTATTATTTTCTTTTTACTTAACTGTAGATGTTTTAGTTGTAAACTAAGTGTTGTATTAGTGCAGTGCTTTTTGATTAATTGAATATTTTTTAAAGTTGCCCAGAGATTTTTCTTTTAATATGCAACCTAGCATTTACAAATGACATTTTTGTAAAAGAATAGAGCATTTTTTTAAATTTTCTTTTTGAGGTTGATGATTTTGTATAGAAAGTTTAACCAAAATTGTTAACATAATATGTTTATAAACATAAATAAAATTTTATTTTAAACACTATAAATGCTAATGAAATAATCACCAAATGGTAAAGAATAAGTTACAAGGTATTTCATGTAATACATTTACACAACTCGTATAGCCTTCCAAAAGCTGATAAAGCCTGAGCTGGCACCTATAATATTCGAATAGAGAAACATTTCACTCTATGTCAGAACTTAGCAAGACTACAACCTATTTAAAGTGCCCCAACTCTATATAGCATTATATGTCTGATAAGCCTCCTCCGTCTTTTCAGCTCATATAGCTGATCAGACATTCTGATATTCTCTATTTTTGTATTTTTTGCCCATATAATGGCTCTAAAAGAATGACATGGCCCAGAACCAGAAAATCTTTTTTTTAAAAAAAAAGCTCCATTTTGGTAAAAGGTTGAAGTAGCCACCCTGAGTGACCTTCCTTCCCTATCTCCTCACAGTTGTGTGCGCAGCGTGCCCATCCTGCGGGCAGTGGCCTCCTCCTGCGTGGGGCACGGGCGGCCTGACCTCAAAGAAGCCCTGGCCGTGCTGTACGCGCTGCGGGGGCTGCACTTCTACCACCCCCAGCTGTACGGGCACCTGCTGCACCACCTGCCCAGGGAGGTGGAGGCCTGTGCACACCCCACGCTCGTGGCACGACTCCTCACCGTGTGCGGTCACCTGCGCTGGAGGCACACAGGTAGGAGGACAAAAACAGTTCAGAAAAAGGACAATTTACTTTGGAAACCCCTTTCTTATGTGGGTGGTCAATGTTCACACCACAAGTAGGGAATTATGTTTTATCCATTACTACTTTAAAAAAAAAGGGTATGGACTAAACAACGGGCCTAGTACAATATTACAATCTGTAGGAAATGAAATTTAGGAGTTGAATGAACATATAAAATTAAATTATGGGTACAAGTGTGGCCACGCTGATGTTACAAAGTGAGGAAGTATGTCACATTAAGTGTAAAATACACGTAAAACAATTGTAAAGAGTGTTATGGAATTCTATTTCAATTGGTTTTAATATGGGAAGTGTAATTTCACAGATAAAGACAGATTCATCGTTTTAAATAACTATTGTACCACAACCTCTTTGGTTACGGTTAGTAACTGTCCCCTATTTCATCACACATGTCTGCTATGCTTGCTAGAGGATTAATATTCTGAATGAGCCTCCTCACGAGTGTGTTCCGTTTGGCAGATCTGCTGGACGCATGCTCTCTCTGGATCCAGCGGAACCTGTCCTCCTGCGGGAGTCGTGAGCTGGTCGCGTTCGTGCTGGCCGCGGCTGCACTCAACTACTGCCCGGAGGAGGGGTTGCTGGGGCAAGTGGTGCCCCTCCTGGGGGAGGAGGGGCAGCGGCCCCCTTCCGTCACGCTGGACCTGGCCTGGGCCCTGGCCGTCCTGGACAGCGTACCCAGAGAACTCCTGCTCAGGGTGCTCTCCAAGGACTTCTACAACACACTCCTAGGTGGGTACAGTCCACACTTGATCATCCAAAGTACAAGTTTGTTATGGCCATGACAGTCATGTTGCACCATTCTTGTCAAAATGTAACTAAGATTGCAATTTCACTCTTAAAGGCCTATTTTAATGCTTGCATACTACCAAGTTTCCGAATTAAAAAATAGTATTTTCCTTATTTATTAGAATTTCTCAATGACACTAAAAAGTCCTGTCCAATGTTTGTTGTCAATGTAGGTTAACGTTTTTGTTTTGTTGCTTCCAGTGCATTGAGTTGTTTTAGGCCTGTTATAGTTTTGCCATTTCATTTCCAGCCGAGTGTGGGTCCACCCCCAGCAACCACCTGAAGCTGCTGAACCTGAAGGGCGTCCTGAGGAAGGAGCACCCAGAGTGTGTCTTTGGATGCGACTTGTACTTGGAACCCATTAAAGTAAGGTATTTCCAGAAAAGTTCCTGTTTTACATTGTTTTAATTTAATTCATGAATGCCAGTACTGATTTGTATGAAATAACATTTACGAGTTTTCTTTTGGCTGAATAAAAGTTTGAATATTTAAATTTTGTTTCAATAAATATTAACCTATATTTGATAATACGAATTGACTCCTTCAGCTTTAAAAATAATTATCCGGTACACAAAATCATTGCTAATTTCTAGTTTTGTTCCTTTCTGTCTTGTGACACACAATTTTGTTGACATGTATGGGGGGGGGAAGTCATTTATAATAATCATTTTCTACATTATTTTGTAAAATAAGTGAATTAATAAATCCTTGTATGTCCCTTTGCAGCTGAGTGAGAGCCCCACCATTGCCAGCTGCCGCCAGCATGTGGCTCAGGTGCTGGCCAACTTTGTGCCCAGGGACAAGTGCCTGAGCATGCACCAAGTCACGGACACTGGGGTCTTTATAGGTAACAATTCAATCAAATAATAGTTGCGTTAGTTTATGCTAGATTTGAAGTCATGAGTACAACATTTTACTGCCGGTACCTACTCGGGTGTCGGCTCGTCACTTGACTGTGGTTCTAAATTATGACGCTCGTCGCCAATAGCCCTAGTGCGACGATAATTCAAACTAAACTTTACTGCGATCTTATAATAGCCATCCTTAAAAAAAAGGAGCTTACTACAACCATTCTATAAAAGCTACAGCGGTGTTATAACTGCAGCTTTTTTATATATATAATAATTATACTTCATTAACACACTCTTGAGGAGCACCCATTAGGATTTTTTTATATGACAAATAGTAAAGTGACTAAATACTTTAGTGAACCGTTAAAATATTTTTTCAAAATATGAGTCATTACTGAATACCAATATAAGATACCATTTTTATGTTATTAGTGAACTTTGATTCATGACTTTGATTCACGCTGACTGTGATGAGCCAAGACCTGAGCACAGCCCGACTACGATGTTAGTAGCTCTAGTGTAGCCACTTTAACGCAGCCGTAGTGGCACCAGCTCACATCGGAAGTGAAGAAAGAGCAAGTCGTGGAAACAAAACAAGCCCGGAGCTCGCCCACTCTGTTTCGGACCAGCATGAGTGAAGCCGCGGGCGACGCATTCGTTTAGCTGCATGTTAATTGTTTTGCGATATTGTTTCATTTAAACTAAATTTAACTTGTTTTACTTTATATATTAAATTGTTATAGTTACTAAAATGGAGTCTATCAGTTGTGGTTCTTTCGGGTGACAATTTCAATGTTCTCATTTTTTAAAAATATTACATCAAGGAGTCAGTCGAAAAAACTATGTATAACTAAAAAAGAATATCAACTACAAACAATCTGGGACATTTTTCTGTTTTTAGGTTTGTATGGAAAGTACTTGGAAAAAACTTAAATCTTATTTGGCTTTAGATATTTTAGCATAGATATTTTAATCCCTTAAAGCAAAGGAATGTTTCTCACCTGTCATCCCAATTTTCCTGCATGTAATTATATACCTTCTTCCTCAGATGCCGAGTTCATCATGAATAAATACATGAAACCCCTCTCATTGAAAAGTTATGGAGTATTATCCGAACCGGAAAGCACCCTGAAGAAGCTGCCTCCACATACTAAAAGGTGTGTAGTGCTGTTCAGTTTACCTGCCATTTTTGTGTATGCAATGTTTGTGGTGAAAATAATTTCTATCTTTAGTTATAAATTGCTTCTTTTGGTTTTTCTTTTAACAGAGAGAGTATTGAACATGTTACTTTGGTTGTCTGAGCATCTTTTTCTCTGTTTGCAGGCTGTCCCTGAGCGTGCTGTTCCACCGCGACCTCACCCTGTCCAGTCGGGCCCTGGGCGGGGCCCACGCCCTCGGACAGCGGCTCCTAACCCATGCGGGGTACACCCCAGTCACAGTACGTGGGGCCACTTTTAGTATATAATGCATGTTGTTGTTCTTCAAACTTATCTGCACACGTCAAATAGGTTTGTAAACAAATGTCAAGACCCATCCAGGAGTCAGTTGTGCGGCTGAAGCAGTGAATGACAGCCACACAAGAAATGAATGTTTTAAAGAAAACTTTAGAGATAGTCATTAGAGATTTATTTGTAAACAAGATGGTGTTAGATTTTAACATATTTTTTCTAATAAAATTATTTTATGTTTAGGTGATGTACGATGAATTCTCAGAAAATAAGACAGAGTTGCAGAAAGCCAAGTTTTTACTGGAAAGAATAAAAACATGTGCTGCCATTTCTTGATTTAAAATGTGTTTAGTTTTACTTAGACGGAAATAAATTATTGCTTCTCCTTATTAAATGAAATGTATTTCTCTGTAAAGTTTCTTGAGAAAGTATTTATCCAAATATATAAATTAGTTCCAATATAGTGTGATAATAAAAATGTGGTTACCTCACCTTTAATAGGTTACTTTTCATCATATTTTTTTGCAATGCCTTATATCCAAGCTCAATTTTTAAGGTGTGGTGTCCGTCTTTTAAACAAGGGAATGTTATACAAAACGAAAAAAAGGTTTAGGTAGGGGTTAAAAGTAGGTTTGTAACAGAATATGTCACTCAGCCTGCTTCCACACAACATTTGTATTTAACATGAAAAAAGTCGCCAAACACAATATTAATTCTAAACAATTTCACAATTTAAACAATTACACGCTAAATTTGGCTGGTTTCATTTATTTTATTTCCAAAATTCAATACTTATTTTTTCAATAATTACTCAATAATTATTAACGTTTGCTAAAATTAATTTATATTTCAAAGAATAAATACGTAATGTTCCTTTCTTTTAAATAGAACCAAATCATTTCAAATTAACATGCAAACAAAGAATCTCTTAGTATTTGACGTCGCAAAAATAAATGTCTTAATTTATTATTTCAAAGAATTAAAGTTTCTCGAGTGATTGTTGCGAATGGCAATGGTGATTTAATTCTAATAAAAATGGGTTCTTGTGCTTTTTAAATGAGCATTAAAGTTTGCAGTTTTTTAAATAATTAAAGTACTTTGAATTCGAATTTTTTTCCTGAGATTTTCAATGCGCCGAATTTTTTGACGTATCACACTTGCTTGTAGCATAAGACCCCAAATGGTAAGTACTTAAAGACACATTTGAAAATTAAATATTTTATTATTTGACCTAAAATATATATATAACATGAAAATCTTATCACATATTTACACTATATTCTTTGATTGATTTCAAATAGACATGTCCATTGTTTTTTTCATCATAATTTATAGATATTCTACAATTTTTTATAGGTATATGGGTCATTCTAAAAAAACAGTTACTATTCCCACTTTCAAATTGTACAAAAACATAAAAGTTTTATTTAAGCCGTTTGTTACTATTGCTCTTTTATGTAATGTAACTCAACAAAAGTTTATAAAAATATATATTACAAATTTAATTTATCTTTAGTTTCTAAATTTTGATTTTTTTTAATCGAAAAAATTTTACTCTGTTACTACGTTTTAAGTAATCATTTGTAAAAATAATTAATACTTGTATAGGCAAGTGTACGTTCCTAAATGCTCCATAATCCATTCAATATACGACTAGCGAAATAGCTTGTTAATTTATGTTTGCTGTTGCAGATGAATAATTTTCTGCTGATGGAAACGCTAATTTTTTTGCGGGATTTTAATTAAATGTGATTGATTGCGACTCATATTTTCGAATGTAGTGCAAACTTCATAGATAAAATTATACCTTTTATTTTTGATAACACAGTGGACATAGTCATTTTTTGTAGATTGACCCAAAAGGATTTTTTGTTCTATACTATTTTTCAAACACACATGGATGTTTTACCTCCTCCACAAGGTGAGTAAAGTGTTCAGTCTTCAAGGATGGTGAGGTCGAGGGTGGGCGAGCACTTCTGGATGAGGCAGGGGTGGACCCCAGAGTCCAGCAGGGGGTCATTGTGGCTGCACAGAATGTCCACCTTGTACGCCCCAGAGTGGAAGAACACAAAGCCACACGCGTGCAAGAACTCCTCCCCGGGCTTGATCTGGGGCATACAATAGTTAATCCTTACACATGTCATTTATAATGGCTTTTTTAAGTGAGACAAATTTATGAGACAATTTAACATAATATCACATCTTCTTTCTCATCATTATGGCCAGCCAAGGCTGTCTCAGTCAGTTTGAACCATCTTGACCTATCTGGCGCTATACTCTCCATCTGGTTCTCATTCTCAATAGTTTCTTTCACCTCATTTACTTTTTTCACCGAACAGTGACATTTTTAGATTCATGTATCAAAAAGCAGGAGTGACACGAAATGAGTCCAGGTTTGGGATTAAAAAAAATGCTGGAGGGTAATTCCATGCAACATTATCCTTTCGGTAGTGTAAGTCACAATTGTAAAAAGTGATTATCACTACAACTTTTAACATTAAATGAAAAAGTGGAATAGCTGATCTACACTTATTAAAACTAAATAATGTGACATGCTTAATTTAATTTGATTTATTTTTCAAATTTAAAAATATTTTAATGTCTTCTTCAATTGTGACTTTCACTACAGTTACATGGAATTACCCTGGAATTATTTTTTGTTTGGTACATTAAAATAATATCCTTTCATTTGGAGAAAATAGGGTATACAAACCACATTACTTGGATGTATTAGCTTTTACACAAACTGTAAAAAGTATTAACTATTGAAAGATATTTGCCTTAAGTTCTGCTGAGAATATATTAAAATCTTGCATCTAATAATAATAGAATTCTTAAAACAGATTGTAACATGCTTGCTAAAACTATATAAATCCCAACATGTTGCATTATCAAAACTAATACAAAAAAAAGGTCTGCAGAAATACTATTCTTATAGAATTAAATAAAATCTTAATAACTTAAACCTGTAAGCCATTTACGTAGCCCCTTTTATTCAAAAGACAGTGAATTTGGCAGGTGATTTTTTTGTGCTCAAATCTACTTACTTCTTCAATGTGGATTCTGTCTTTTCCACTCACTGCTCTTTTGGTTTCCAGGCGATAACTTTGGCGTCCATTTTGGTAGTCTTGATAACCTCGCACAAAAAGGTTCAAATTCAAAAGAGGCACATCTAGAAGAAGAGGGGAGACATTATCACATCAGAGTTTACTTCTTAATCTGTTTCATGAATTACCGAACTGACTGCCCAACAAAGATTTATGCATCAAGAAATGCATTTCATTTTTAATTAGGTTTGATACATTTTCCTTAAGTGATGAACATTTTTAGAATTTAATCAGAAAAGCCAGAGACAAAAAGTATTCTAAAATATAGGACTGTCCTAAAAATGAACTTATGGAACATTATGGAAAGGGTCCCTCAGGTCAGAGAGCATTCCAAAATTACTTCACCCCAGCTTCCTCCTCCTTCCCCAACAGCCCTTTTGAAACTTTTGTCAAATGAATAAACATTACAACAGCTTCTTATTGTGTATTAGTGTCAAAATGTCTGTACTGTCAACTAAAACCTACCAAATACATACAACTTTAATTGGATATTTGAGACAAAAATCTTAAAAATTCAAGTAAAGAAGTAACTATAAGAGATAAAAAAAATTTAATACATGATAAGCTTTTAAATAGGAAGCCAGTTGAAATTCACAAAACATAAAAGGAATGATGTTTAAAACAATGGTTTTATGACATGGAAGGAATGGTTTTTTAAATAAAAACACAAATGCACCTGAAACATTGAGCAGCTTAATACTAAACGTCACCAGTTCTCCAAGAAGAAAATTAAACTCCATTTCAGGTTGAAAATCTTTTTCATTGATGCGAACATCTGAAACAAAATATTAACTCAAACACAATGAAGAGACGTTTCTGATGTCAAACACATGCATTTCTTCTAGTCAATTGAACTTATTGCAATAAGACAAACTTTAAAATGCAAATAAAATGGGGTTGTGTGTCAATAGTCTCTACAAACTCACTACTACACTTAATTTCTCAAACCCCATAGAAACACAATAGCATACTGACTGACATGTCCAAAACCATGGTGATAAATTAAGATATAGAATCATTTGGTGTCATTATAATAAGTTAACTCGATTTTTTATGTTAATTTTCTTAAAAATAAATGGGCCTCAAAAGTATAAAACATAGTATTTTAATAATTAGGGAATATCAATGACAGTTAATTCTATCCTCCAAACATGTTTTGTTACCCCATCTGAGAGGAGACATCAGAATGAAGCCCAGCATGTCCTCGGTCCACGTGATTTCGGAAATGGAAGCCTTGCCGCTTATTTCTAAAGCAGGGTAAGAACATTAAGGACAAACTAAGCTCATTGAATGGCTTGCAAGTGAACAGAAATTAAACTTGGATAAAAGAGTGAAAGCATTTTGAGCTAAGCAGTTTTTTGTGTCTTATTTATTCACATTGATTTCTAAAAAATTTTTTAAAAATAAGACAGAAGTCTAAAACACAAAAACATAGCACATGCATATATAAATAGAACAAAGAGATTTCCCTTGTACAGAAAGTGGTCCAAAAAATTTGCAATTATTAAGATTGGCCAAAAAATCTATCAGTTCTGAAACCTTCCACCAAAGGGTTTTCTTTTTTAGAGAGTTTGAGTAAAAGGAAAGAATGTCATATCACAACATCTACACTAAATGAATATTGAGACACTGGAAATAATTATAACTTAATTTGTTTAGTACCCTCAATGTGGGTAACTTTGGTCCAATATCCTAGGTGTTTTTAAAAAAAATTTACAAGAGAAGAAGAAATTAAGCTACAAAAACCGTTTAAATACTGAAATCGCCATGCATTTTAAGTATTGAACTTTGAGAATAATTTGTAAGCAATTTCATTAAATTCTATAAATTAAAAAGGTGTTGTTTAAAAAACTATGACCCGGTTAGAATCCAGGGGGGTAACTTTGGCCCAAGCATAAAATACATAAGCAACATTATTTTTACCATCCTTATGGGCTGTGTTACAGAATTAAATAGTAATATTGAAATATTTAAACATAAAAATGATAAAGTTATAAGTTATTAAAAATGGTTTATAGCTTAACATTTGCATTGCATTGTATTGTAGAAGGACATACTGTGAATTGATCACCGCTTAAAAGAAATGTAATCTTCAATTTTAATATTGAAAAATTACCTTATTTTTAGAAGCAAGATTTAATAACAAATATCTTTATAAAAAGCAAACGATTTTATTATAAAAGGAAGACAATAATATATTAATAACCAGGATCATTTGAAAATGTTTACATTTCAACATTAGCAGTTTTGAATGTTGTAGGTTTCTTGCATGTTATCTTTTTGATGTTTAAAATCTTTTATTTAAAAAAAAAATCATCTCAAAATGAGTAATCATAAGATTAAGACTTGTTCAAAAATAGTTAAACAGAATACACTTTTATAAACATTTATGAAAGTTTAAAGTTCCATAAAGAAATCCTTACATCTTAGATCAAATTTACCTGCAATCATCGGCAAAAGTTTCCCAGTGACAATTAAATATAGCATAAAAACTATTCAACTTGGATTAAAACAAATGGTGTAATATTCATCCCCATACATAAAAGAATAGTATGGAGTGTTTTATTTAGATATTTTCAATATTTCTTTAGCTGTGCCAGACAAAATTTAGAAGATTTTGGTCATTAAATGCTTGTAAGAATGCAAACGTCATTTGCCCTTATTAGAATGTGATTTTATTTTAACATGAAATGAAAGACAATGATTTTAGCTTTCCAAAAATGTAAAACAATTTAAGAAAAATCTTTTTCCAAAGCTATGGCCAAAGTTACCTGCTTCTGTATGAATAACATAATCTAGCAAGTATTTCAATATTAAAAAAAAAAACATTTGTTAAATAAAAGAATTACATTAAGGTTTTAATTAAGGTTTACATTAAGGTTTTAATTAAGGTTTACATTAAGGTTACATTAAGGTTTTAATTATTACTACTTCTAATTCGTGTGTTTATCCTTATATTTAACGTGTCCTATTTTGTGTGTTTTGCTTAACAGAGTGAATGGAACAGTTGCCACTCCAGCTCTAGAATGAGACAAGGCTGAGAGATTTATTCATGGGTTCCATCTCTATGGTTAGGGGCACATAGTAAAAAAGGATATGAGTGTCCACTGCAGGTCGACCTCGTTGTGCAGGTGCCTCCTGCAGGCGGACAGGAGGGTGGCTTTCCGGGAGTCCGTCTTTTCGTCCGTCCAGAGGTGGCCGCAGATGTCCACCGACGCCCACTCCGCCCCCAGCATGGACGAGAGGGCGGCCAGGGAGCACCTGCAAAGAGAGGTCAACATGCACAAGATGCTTTTATGGAGAAACACACGCTCCTATAAAAAGGATTCATTTTACAACAAAATAAAGTTGCTGGTAGGGATAGGTCAAGACCTGCTCAGCCAAAGTTACTAAAATACACATCTGATCACGTAAAAAAAATAATATCTTTAGAAGGGGTCTTTCAAAAGAATAAAGACAAAAACACTCTTCAATCTAAAAATAAATTTTAACCATAAATTAAATAACTTTACAATTTTTACACATCGTCCAGTAAAAAATGCAACGAACTAGAACCAGCTAAAAGAGGGAGGAGGGGAACATCTAGTATGAAAACAACAAGCTTTTTAAAAAAAACCTGAGAGGAAACAGAACTTTTCTAGGAATTGACAGTTTTTAAAAGAGCACTTTAAAAAAAACTATAAACTTTATTTTAACTTTATTCTACACTAAGAATATTCTAAAAGCTTTTACAATTGCAACTTAATTTTTAAAATATTTATACATTGTGAATAAATTACACTTCATTATTTGCTTATTTCACTTACATACTTAACTTACGCTTATTATTTATTTGCTTAAGTAACTTAAACAAAACATATAAATAAAGTTCTTATGAAAGACATGCTCATATTATAATGGAGAGGTTCATGACTAGCACTTTGTACACAACAGCAAAGATACTAAACCAGTTACTAAAATATTCAAGACTCTTATTATCGAGTTGAGAACTATTAAATGACATCATGAGTAAATGTGCAAATAAGACAAACAAAGCATTACTAGAATGACATTCCTTCTTTAAAAAATATATTAGTATGTACATCCTAATAACCGGTAGTGTAATGAAATTAATATATCTTTAAAATTGAATATTTTAAGGCATATATTTGCAAATATTTTCCCCCAAAAATACAATTCCCTACTATGTGTCAGATTAGATCTCTACTCCACCTTTTGCATATGCCAAGAATTTTTATTGTCTCAGCCAAAGTAACAGAGTTTACAAACTGTAAGTAACCTTAAAAACACAAGCATTAAAATGTTTTAGAGCTTTTTACAAAAACGTTTAAGAAGTGGCAGCAAAGTGGACATTTCCCCTCTTTTCAATTAAAACACTTTTAGGACACTTATAAGAAAACAAAGGCTCTATAAAGAGTTAACATTTGTTGACTTTTGTTAAGTAGAAGAGTTCCTTAAGGGTGAATGAGCCTGATGGGCTGCAGGTCTCCAACCCAAAGTGCCTCTGTGTTCATCCAATGGAAAAAATTATTTTCGAAGCCACATTTCCGTATTGAAAATTTTTACAAATGTTTATTTTTACATGATAAATGTAGCTGACCTACAGGTTTTTCCCACTTTGTGGTTCGAATATTTTTTAAATTTTCCATCAATAATTTTACACAAAATATTTGAACCCCTTTCAAAGAGTGTGATTATCGAGACCTGTTTATCATATAAAAAACACTGTTAGCAAAAATACAGTCAGAGAAATGTGCCTTCGAAAATAATTTCTCCCATTGGATGAACGCAGAGGCACTTTGGTTTGGAGACCCGTCAGACGCCATTCAGGCACTAACAAACATGTCCACTCCAAACGCGATTGTGTACCTCTGGACGGGCACAGGGACGCGGCACTTGTCGCCCGCCTCGATGAGGATACGCTTGAGCTGGGCGTATGCCACCTCCATCTCCACGGCCGCCCCGTTCTGCATGTCCAGCACCAGGTAGCAGTGCGTCGGCCTACACAGGGCAAAAGTGGATAGGAGACTAAATGAGACTTATATTCATTGAAACACAAAACTGGATGACGTTCAAGTTAAAAGTACAAGGAAAAAACATGGGGAAACGACAGACCTCCAAAAGTAAGTCGTAAGCAGTCGGCATGCATTGCTTACAACATTAAATCGCATACGACAGTCTAACCGATGACAGGGTCATTCAAGGGACCTTTATGACTTTCAAAATGAGAAATATTATAAACAAGGTGGAATAGGAAGTATTGTAATAATCATGTCAAATACCTATTATGTACTCATATAAGTAATTAAAGTTATAAAATGACATCTATTGAAGGAATGTTAACCCAATGTGCTAAAAATTATTAACGTTTCATTTCTCTTTCTCCGGTCAGTAATTATTGGAGGCGGGGAATAAATTTCAAATGAGGGGACTTTTTCTGTCATTTGGCAAATTTAAATAGTGAAAACAAACCTTTTTAAGCATTTCTTTGAGAAGGCATTTCGGATATCATATAAACATTGTTATAATTGAGGTGTTAATCAAAAATGGCCGTTATGAGCAAGATATTATAACATCTATGGGCAATTTGTGGGACCAAACATTTATAGTGTTATAAACGAGTTTGACCGTATAAACAAATTGATAAACCTTAAAAAGTGCTCATTCGGGTGTGAAGCTACTATACAATAGGTTTATTTCTGGTTTAGTGTACTTGAAAGAATATGTTTTAACTATTGAATACGAACTTAAAAGGTGGAGTTGAGGTAAGTCTGTGTGCTCGCATAGTAGTTACTGACTATAATGCAACTCGGTTATAACCGAGTTGCGTTACATTTTTAAAATTGTATACTTTTGTTGTCTGGAAAGAGAGTAAATAAATGCAGCAAAGGAGATACTTGGCAAGCGTACAAAAATAGGAGGACACATTAAATACCTCTCTGTTGCAGGCAGTAAGAACGAGACATTTAAGAGACGTAGCTTCAACATGTCTCAGAAAAGAGGACACAACACTCTTTTAAAAGTCAGCTGTGAGGAGTAGAAGGGAGCTTACACTTCCGAGGGCAGGACGTTCCACTCTGTGATGACGAGGGAGGGCAGCACCTCCACCGTGAGGGCGACCGAGCCCTGCCTGCAGTGGCCCCCGCGCATCCCCGGCCCCCCAGAGTACTGCACCTGCAGCACGGCCTCCACAGTCTGCAAACACACACACACACTCAGGGGAACAAAGAAATAGTTTCACTTTGAACAATCATTGAATAATAATAAGTAAAATAAATAATTGAATACTAAAAAATAGTTAAATTCTTAGTACAGATCTTCTACTGGAAAAATGGAGCTAAAGAGAACTACTTAAAAAAATAGACTGTGCATTCTATTTTGTGAAGTAGTTCTCAGTGCACAGGACTACTGCATGTTTTACACAGTGCGTGTGGGGAATTTTCCTGCTCATAGGTAAAAGGGGAGGACACTTTTCCCCTAAAGATAAAGTATCATTATGTAGGGGAACGAAATGGACAATTTTCAACAAATTAAAAAAAAACATGTAGCTGTAACAGCATCAATAAACAGTTGTATTGTAACAGTTTTATTACAGTTGTATTGTAAATTATTCAATTTAAAGCCACAATAGATCCTTGTTAAAGAAAAACATGAGAGGAGCATTAAAATAATTGAAGAGCATTTTTGAAAATTTTGAGATTTTTGTGAACATATTATTCTATTCTTTAAAGATAACAAGTTTTCCCAGAAACTTAATTTAAGTATATTTCTTACCTTTTACAAGTACCGTTTAGAACAAGTGCAAAATAAAAACTTAAAAGCTCATTTTGGCCTTTTTGTCACTTAGCAAGTTCATCCACTAAGTTCTTCAATTCACAGCAACCATCAGGGAAAGTTTGACTTACAACTAGTGAATGCTTAAAATATTTTTAATTATTATTGTTATATTAATATAATATACACCTTGTTATTTTAACTAGAAAAACAACAATTGAAAAAATGGATAAAGGTTGGGGAAATTCTTTCAACTGTAATAGATTACCTACCAACACTGTGCTTGTAGTAAAAATGCTTTAAAAAAAAACACAAAATACATTAAATAAACATGATTAAAATTAATAAAGTTTTGTCTTAAGGGCAACTAGCCAAAGCTTGATTGACTAGCTGTTCTAATTTTACTGTTTCCCTTTTACTCAAAATGAAGAAAAATTTACTATTATAATACCACAATAAAAGTGGCCAAATTTGTACCTCATAACTGAGATTTTGACTTAAAGAAACACTATTTTACAATTATTGTTCAACTGAGGGAAATTACGAGGACTGTTCAAAGTTAAAGTTGGTAGTGACAAAAGGGTTTTTTTTTGCTTGATATAAGCGAGATTTCCATGAACTAATATTAACCAAAGACGGAAATGGATTTAAAGAATTTCAAGATTATGTTAATGACAGATTACATTTATGGCTCTACTGGGTTTTATAAGGGAAATTATTACAATGACCGCATGGAGTAAATGAAGTAACAATAACAAATGCGTTACCCTATAGCAGACGTATACTATACTTAAATGCATCAGATTGTTTCATTTTTTGAAGCCAATATGAAGAACACGTATTCATTTGGTAGTATGAAAAAAGAGTTACTTTGGCCGCAAAGGGTTCTGGCGGCTGCAGAACAGGCTCCCCTCTTCTTCGAGGAGACGCACTACTCAGGGGAACAGGGTTTCCTACAAAAAGAAACAATATTTTTGAATTCTACTAATAACACAAAATACTTATTTTTGTGTGTGTATTTGGTGAAATATTAGTAGGTGTATTTATAAACATAGATCATAGATGCAAAGCTTTAGAATTATGGATTAATTAGAGAAAGTTATGAAGCATTTTTAACTGGGTTATCTCAACTTCGCTTCGCAATGAAATCACTCATCTCAATGAAAAATAAAAACTTTAACTTCACTTTTTTTGCTCCATTTTATTTAGTTTGTGCAACTTAATGCATATTGTGTACTTAGGTTTCCTCTGGTTTTAGGATAAAGTAAGCTGGAGTTCTAATTTTTTTTAATGCAACAGTGTAGCAACAAAAAAGCTGATTAATGTGATAATATGTGTAGTTTACAAAGCTATGCATGGAAAAAAACCTTATGTTTAGTTTTTTTAATAAAAATTAAAAAGTTATTTAAAAAATCTTATTATTTTTTTACAATTTATACATAATTTGTTATAGAAATTCTGCTTTTCTTGCAAGCTTAATATAAATGCACACTTTTGTAGACAATTGTTCAAAAAACATATTTCATTAACTTCTTCTCAATTCAAAACTTTCTGGATAATATCTAATTTTTCTTTTAATGAACGTTTAGTAAAAAGGTAAACTTAATCTTAAAAACACTTATATCACACCATAATAACGTTGAAAGTCTCCAAAAAAGTTTTTGGGCACTGTGTCAACTTCCATTTTGGGTTTAATAGCAATAACTCAAATATTTTACCCGGCTTCTCCAGAATAAAAGGTCCGATGGCATTTATGTGTAAAGTGAGATGAGCCACGCCTCCAGCAGGTATGGGCAACTGGGAATTAATTTCCTCTTTATCCCAAGTGAAGAACAAGGTTTCCATGTCTAAACAAGGGTTTCAATCAGTAACTGTGCATGAAATGCCCAAAACAAAAGTTAGTCGAATTCAATTATTCTTACCTTTTTTTAGTTTGGAATGCATACTTATGTCTACCCATTCCACAGGTTCATTTCCAGCATTGGTGATGGTGATGACACACTCTTGACTGAGGGAAGAACAAGTTATTTATTACAAGGTATTGGAATCTTTTTATGCAAAATAAGGATGTTTACAAACAAAAATGTCTTAAAATAAAGCTTTTTTAATTCAAATTTTAATAAATTTGCAAATATTGTACATCAAAATACTTACAATCCAAGGAAAGTATTTATATATAGCCAATTATAAAGATGCACCTTTTTAAAAGAAACTAAATAATTAAACAAATCTAGGCCTCCCAAAAGAACAAAGCAGTTTTTTAAAATGTGTCTTTTAACTATGTTAATCAACACAATAATAGATGTCCAGGAACAAATTTTACTTTAAAATATTTTAAAGAAAATTATAATTAAATAACTATACCACTTATGCAGATCTTTTTCTTGGAAAAGGTAACTAACTAGAAATAAATTTACAAATGGATTGTGTTAAACAATATAGAAGAAAGTGAACAACTGACATGCTACCTCTGTCCGTTGTGGAGGGTGGTGTATGCGGAGGCGACCACGTCGCTGGCGTCCTCCAGGGAGGAGAAGGTGGAGGCGCGTGGCAGGGAGGTGGAGAGGAGGGCGGAGGGGAGGCGCCCCACCACCTCCACGCAGAAGAGGGGCGCACGCACGCACCCCACCTCGCGCAGCCGGCACTCGCTCCTCACGCCCAGCACGTGCGTGGTGTAACCTGCGCAGGGAACACATATTAGGGGAGACAACGTAGGGTGTCCTCTACCAGAGGACGGATTGTCCAACAACGCGACCTCCTATGAAACAAACCTGTCACACTCTAATGACAGCTTCTAAATAAAAGTATCATTTTCTCTTATTTATATAAATTGCAACAATGAATGAGTCATTACTACTTACATGATACACAGTAATAAAAAATACTAGTTATTAATAATTGAATAGTCCAATTCCTGGTTTCAAAATGATTACATGTGGACTGGGGCTTGTTTCAAGCATACCCGTCAATCTCAGGGTGGTCAGGACCCAGTCCCCCTTTTCCCCACTCTGTGACTACAGAGAGCCTGCTATCTTCATATGTTCATTTGTGTAAACCGAGCATCTGTTTTGCCTTCGGCTAATTTACTTCTAAGGCTTCTAGCTAAATAATGTGTATTATCGAGTAACAAACTTAAATCCACCACACAGGATAAATTTTTTGTTGGTCTTTTAATAGTCCACAGCTGATTCCTTGAAACTTTCTTACAAAAACGTATCCATTTTTTTCAGTAAGCGACTAACTACTTCATGTTCATTTCGAGCTGTTCATTTCCAAGGTTTGAGCTTTTATTGAAACTTAACAAGATTAGTTTTTTTTCCTTTTAAATTCCAGCCTGATTGGAATGAATTGTACTAACAAAGAATAAAATATTTTGATTATCCAAACGACCAAACCTCATAACGGGAGACTTAATTACTTTACGGCGTTACATTATAATATAATTTTATTTCAAAATGAATCGTTCAACCAAACTTCGACGCCTCATAATTATATTGCTAGTTGCGGCGTTACATTATAATATAATTTTATTTCAAAATGAATCGTTCAACCAAACTTCGACGCCTCATAATTATATTTGCTAGTTTGCGGCGAAATCATAGAAGTGGCTTGTTATTTTTATAGTTTTAGTTCACGACGAATCTGTCAACCAAACTTAACCCACATTAAATTTTGGTTATTTGCGGCTAAATCCCATTAGTACCCGTTATTAGTTTAGGACGGATTGATCAAGCTTTTACGCCTCGTAATTTTTGCTTTTTGCAGAGAAATCACTGTGGTGTCCATTATTTTTATAACTTCAGGACGGATCGGCCAACTCTACCTCAAAGCCTCGTATTCTAGTTTGCTGTGTAATCGCATAGTAGGGACATTTTTTTTCTAGTGCCGGACAAATTTCAGTCAATTGAACCTTTAAATATTTTCTTACTTCGAAGTTAGAAAGATGAATAAAGGCCCACAACCTACATCTGGCGAGCTCTTTAATTACCAAATAAACTAACGCACAAATCCTAAATTTAAAAAAAAAGAAATTTTGAAAAAAAGATTTTTGTTTTAAAAAAGATTATCGCGGTTGAATGTTTTTTGGTTGTTTTCGCACGAGATAATCGAAATTTGAATTTTATTTTTCCATCAGCATTCGGCGGCTGGAAGGAAAAAATAATCGGCTCGGCCCGACGGCTGATTTCATTTTTAAACAATCGGCTTCGGCCAAAAAGTGCAATCGGTCGATCCCAAAATATTCTTTTAAATAAAAAAACAAGTTGGTTTGTAACAGAATATGTCACTTAAACCGCTTCCACACATTATTTGTGCCCACCAGGGAACACACTTTTTATATACCTTAGAAAGAAATTCCCCAAACAGGGCCTTTAGCAAGTTTTAATTTCAGTTCTCTTTTAAACGCCAAAAGAAGATGTTCGAGTTAAGAATTAATTGTGCAATTTCTTTTGCTGTAAAAATGGAAACGAAACTATTATCATATCATTTTACTTTACATTATTTTCAAAATAAAGAATTTTCATGCGAAAACCGAACATTCTATCGTTTTTCTAATAAACATCTTTTAGTTGCCATAATTTATCATTTTTAATAACCTTCTTTTGAAATTTCAATTAATAATATTTATCGTTTGCTAAATTAATTTACAGTTCGAAGAATAATTAGTAAAATTGCCGCTTTAAAAATAAATGCGAAACTTTTCATATTTGATTTTGCAAAGAACTCTCTATATGCATCTTTATTCATAAATAAATAATGAACCATCAAAATAACTCTATTGTGATGTGATATCAATCCAAATTGAATAATACTTATAAATAAATATTTTTCAAGAGTTATTTTTATTTTAAATAAAGTTTCTCGTAATTTAAATTTTTAATGAAGTTTGGGATGTAGCCTGATTTTTTGCTTCAAAATGACGTATCCCACTTGTTTATAAGACTTGTGGTTCATTTTGTGAAAGTGGGTGACGGACGGACTGAACAATTAAAATACCTTCCACTTTTTACCGTTATAAATGTAGTGTGGAAGCTAAAAATTAATTTGTTGTACAATACTCTGTTAAGTCACAGGTACAACAATGCAAAAAAATATTTCATTATATTCCTAAATTTACTTTATTCAAAACTGCAACAATTAAAACACTTTTCAGTTTCATTGTTGTACAGATTCAATCTTTAACAAACTGTACAAGCTAATTGTGAAATAATTTGTCCAACATGGTAGATAACTTGTTTGCTATTTTTTGTGTTTTTAAAGCGATATTTATCATTTTGATTTTGACAATTGGCATTATTGTTTACGCTGTTGTCTGTTTGATCCATTACTTTGCATCGTTACTGAAGAATTGGATTGAAACTGAGCAAGATGTGAAGCGTCATTTGGATGATGCAGAAGATGGAATTCTGCCAGTTCTGAACTGTACAGATGATCGCATTGGATTAATGGCAAGTACAAGAGATATTTACCAACATCAAAATGTTTTTAAAATATCCTTGAAAACATTGGAAGTTCAGGAAGATGCTGTTATCACTATGGATCACCCAAATAAAGTTTGTGATATAGATTCTAAAATAGTATTATTTGAAGAAACTGCTACAGATGAGAAGGAAATCACTGATGAGAAGGAAATATTTCAAGAATATGAGCAAATGGTCCAAATGAATTCAATGCCTAACGCCAGAAATTGTGATCTAACTTTTGATACCAAGTACAGCAAAACTATGAATGAAAACTCAAGTATCTCCGATATAAAAACTGTTGTTACAGAAACTGATACTTCACAAAAAGAAATCATGTTTCTGTTTAAAGATGTCCTAACAGAACTTAAAGGAGTTTTTGATTCATCCCATAAAAGCGATGAACTGATACATTGTACATCAAGTGCAAATTCTAAAAAAGTGAGAAAGTCAATAAATAAGGACAATTTGTGCAATGCAGATGGCAAAGAAAAAGTTGAAACTTCGAAAACTCATTCTGCCTTTGGAGATGTCATCAAAGAACTTAAAGGTGTTTTGGGTTCAGCCCATAAAAAAGATGAACTCCTACAATGCACATCAATTGCCTCTTCTAAGAAAGAGAGAAAGTCAATAAATAAGGACAATTTGTGTAATGCAGATGGCAAAGAAAAAGTTGAATTTTCGAAAACCCATTCTGCCTTTGGAGATGTCATCAAAGAACTTAAAGGTGTTTTGGGTTCAGCCCATAAAAAAGATGAATTCCTACAATGTACATCAATTGCCGCTTCTAAGAAAGAGAGAAAGTCACTAAATAAGGACAATTTGTGTAATGCAGATGGCAAAGAAAAAGTTGAAATTTTGAAAACTCATTCTGCCTTTGGAGATGTCATCAAAGAACTTAAAGGTGTTTTGGGTTCAGCCCATAAAAAAGATGAACTCCTACAATGTACATCAATTGCCGCTTCTAAGAAAGAGAGAAAGTCACTAAATAAGGACAATTTGTGTAATGCAGATGGCAAAGAAAAAGTTGAATTTTCGAAAACCCATTCTGCCTTTGGAGATGTCATCAAAGAACTTAAAGGTGTTTTGGGTTCACCCCATAAAAAAGATGAACTCCTACAATGTACATCAATTGCCGCTTCTAAGAAAGAGAGAAAGTCACTAAATAAGGACAATTTGTGTAATGCAGATGGCAAAGAAAAAGTTGAATTTTCGAAAACCCATTCTGCCTTTGGAGATGTCATCAAAGAACTTAAAGGTGTTTTGGGTTCAGCCCATAAAAAAGATGAACTCCTACAATGCACATCAATTGCCTCTTCTAAGAAAGTGAGAAAGTCAATAAATAAGGACAATTTGTGCAATGCAGATGGCAAAGAAAAAGTTGAAATTTCGAAAACTCATTCTGCCTTTGGAGATGTCATCAAAGAACTTAAAGGTGTTTTGGGTTCAGCCCATAAAAAAGATGAACTCCTACAATGTACATCAATTGCCGCTTCTAAGAAAGAGAGAAAGTCAATAAATAAGGACAATTTGTGCAATGCAGATGGCAAAGAAAAAGTTGAATTTTCGAAAACCCATTCTGCCTTTGGAGATGTCATCAAAGAACTTAAAGGTGTTTTGGGTTCAGCCCATAAAAAAGATGAACTCCTACAATGCACATCAATTGCCTCTTCTAAGAAAGAGAGAAAGTCAATAAATAAGGACAATTTGTGCAATGCAGATGGCAAAGAAAAAGTTGAAATTTCGAAAACCCATTCTGCCTTTGGAGATGTCATCAAAGAACTTAAAGGTGTTTTGGGTTCAGCCCATAAAAAAGATGAACTCCTACAATGCACATCAATTGCCGCTTCTAAGAAAGAGAGAAAGTCACTAAATAAGGACAATTTGTGTAATGCAGATGGCAAAGAAAAAGTTGAATTTTCGAAAACCCATTCTGCCTTTGGAGATGTCATCAAAGAACTTAAAGGTGTTTTGGGTTCAGCCCATAAAAAAGATGAACTCCTACAATGTACATCAATTGCCGCTTCTAAGAAAGAGAGAAAGTCACTAAATAAGGACAATTTGTGTAATGCAGATGGCAAAGAAAAAGTTGAATTTTCGAAAACCCATTCTGCCTTTGGAGATGTCATCAAAGAACTTAAAGGTGTTTTGGGTTCAGCCCATAAAAAAGATGAACTCCTACAATGTACATCAATTGCCTCTTCTAAGAAAGTGAGAAAGTCAATAAATAAGGACAATTTGTGCAATGCAGATGGCAAAGAAAAAGTTGAATTTTCGAAAACCCATTCTGCCTTTGGAGATGTCATCAAAGAACTTAAAGGTGTTTTTGGTTCAGCCCATAAAAAAGATGAACTCCTACAATGTACATCAATTGCCGCTTCTAAGAAAGAGAGAAAGTCAATAAATAAGGACAATTTGTGCAATGCAGATGGCAAAGAAAAAGTTGAATTTTCGAAAACTCATTCTGCCTTTGGAGATGTCATCAAAGAACTTAGAGGTGTTTTTGATTCAGCCCATAAAAGCAATGAACTCCTACGTTGTACATCAATTACAGAGAAAGAGATAAAGTCAACAGATCATGGCAATTTATCTAATGCAAAGCAAAAAATCATTGATAAAAAGTCTAATTTAGTCTTGCCTATTGACCATATGACTTTGGAATGCAAAGTGCTAAGAGAAAATAGTAAAGATATAAAAAATTCTGAAGACGTTAAGCCTATTCCTATCTTGAAAGAAACTGAAATTATCGGTGATGTCCCAAATTTAAAGAAAGAAAATATTAAAGATATTTGTATATCGGAAAACGAAATGTATCAAGGAACAGCTGAAATTTTGAAAACTCATGAACACTTTGGAACTTTGTTGCAGGAACTAAAAGTAGTAAACGAAGAAAAGGCTGAAAATGAAATGCCAAAGAATATAAAAAAGGAAAGTATTGATGATCTACAGGGATGAATAAATTGAAGTTGTTATGCTTGCTCAAAGAAGAAATATTGTTATTTTGATGTACATTGCGAAATTCTATTATAAATAAAGAGTTTATGGCTTGAAAAATGACGCTTTCTTTTACTTTATTAGTTTTTGTTAATTGCATGAGAATTTCTTTAACTTAACTAGACATCAGACACTAGAGTCGGTTTAGTGTTTAAAAACCTTGATAGTTTTTTTTACAAATATTCCATAATAAATATATAGAAGAGCAGAGACGATATCGCCAATTTGTCATAAATATCTATTTTCAATTACTTTTAGGTTAAACTGTAAATCGACTTTATTTTTTCTCTTCATTGATAATATTTTTAGATCAATTTGGTTTTTACTTTCGTGTCCCAGTTTCTAATATAAGGTGGAGGTTTCTTGTGGCAATACACTCACCTATCCAGGGAGAAAATTTATCTCTAATGAAATTAAAAAGGTTCATGGGTGCCCACAAGACACTCCATTGTTTAGACCCATAGAGGAGGAGAAAAAAAGCCTTCAGTGGTTTGTCTGGTATGGTTGGTAACTACTATGTTGTTTCTGCCCGATGATATTCATGCAGATTTCCATTATTTTTCATATTAACTCAGCATATTTCAAAGAGAAATCCAGAGTTGATATTTTTAATCAGACTACTCTTCACACATGTTTTATTTGATTTTAAAAAATGCGGAACAACCCCCAGGGAAGTACTTGACCCTCCATGAAGTAGCAGGACCGATGGATTACTACGGCTAGGATTGATTTAAATCACTCAACAAAATTAGGTCAAAATATAGCTGATTTTGGTCAACAGTTTTTAACAGCACTGCTAATTTCAGCATCAGCAAGAAAGTGAGCAGCACTTGTCTGCAATGATAGTTTTACTTCCAGACTGGTGCATTTCAAGTTTTCTTTAATAAAAAAATAGACTAGGAACAGAGGAGATGTGTTCGTGTTTTTCAATACAGCACTAAATGAATAAGTATTTTATAAAATAGTAAATCAATCAAATGTATTTTTTCAAAATTTTAAAGCAAGTTATTAGTAAATCATTAATAAAAGTTGAAATATGACGAACAAGAAGTGTCGATTATTTTGTATACAACTGCTTAAACCCGTCATCTATGCTGAATCCTAATTGGTCAATCAAAGAACAAGCAATAATAATATGTAGCTGTGAATCACTTTTTAATTAGAACTCGAGATGTGGGGTTGTGTGCGGCCATCCCTTTCAATACTCTAAATCATTTCTTTACAATAAATAATCTTTGGATGTCCAAACTCTCTCCCCTATTTAGAATCAACTGCAGAAATAGTATGCTCTCCTGATGTTTTCTACTTCATGCCTATTTATCTTTCCTTTCCAAATAACTCATTAAAAAAGAAAATATTTTAATTTACCATTCATTATTAACATATACTTTTTATATTTTAAATGTCAAAATATTGTATATGGAAAATAAAGTGAACATCTAAATAGTTTTTTTTTTAAATAATTTTTTCCAACCAGAGTGATCATGTCGTGAACAGTTATTACTACTTGATAAGGAATTGAATTTAACCCTAAAAAATGAATAAAGTTTTCCACTTTGAAAACTGTCCATAAGCTTGATCCATTACATTTTTTTTTAATATGCTTTAAATACAGTTAAAACAAACAATAAGAATGGGTACATTTAGAGTTTGAGCTGTTTTATTTAAGGATAAAATGAATCTTGTGCAACTCACCCAGCACCTGCAACTTCCCCGGGTCGAGCGGCTTCCCGAGCAGGGTGACGGGGTAGGGGCCGGACTCCGCGGGCAGGGAGAGGCACGCCGGGAAGCTCTCAAAGGCCACACTATCAGCCAGGATGCCCTGAAACAAGTAGTAACAGAATCTGTCACTTAAAACAGCACATCCACACAACATGTGTGCTCAATAGGAAACGCATCATTTATACACCTTAGAAAGAAATTCGCTAAACAGGCTTTAGCTAGTTCTAGTTTAAACTCATACACCTCAACATTTATTATTTTCATTCTCCTTTGGCAGATTTAATTAACATTTGCTAAATTTGTTTGAAGTTGGAAAAATAATAATGTTATTTTTTGGGGCTGTAAAAAATGAAAGAGGAACCTAAAATAGCATTTAACTTTACATCATTTTAAAAAGTAGAAATTTCTAAGCATACACAAAAAATAAAAGGTGACTACAGGTTTGAAAAATGAAGGAAAGGACCTAAAAGCTGCCACCTTTGTTTCTTGAGGAGAGATTACTTGGAGGAGTGATTCAGAAATGACATACAGTATAATAAAAATGCTTGCCATGGTCATCCCCACATTATAAATTTCATCGAAAATATAACAATATACTTTATTTTCTTTAACATTAAAATAATTAGCACTTTTTTAAAGATCTTAAGAGCATTCACTTAAATAAATGATTTCCTAACAGTTGCATGAAATCAGGTTAAAACGACATGATCTGACGGAATAAGATCTTTTTTTACTCCTGTGTTGCCGCTGAGAGATTTTGAGAACTCTTTTTTCTATCCAGCATTTATTTTATAGCAGGAAGAAAAGACATTTAACAATAACTATTAAATATATACTTCCAAGAACATTATTAAACTTAATTTTAATTTCTCTAATTTAGATAATTTTAAAAGTAAAGTCGAAACACATTTAATATATTTTGCCATACTTAAAAATGGACAATTCCAAATATAAAATCTTAAACTGGTAGGAAATCAATCTTGTAGAAAATACTTTGTGATTCGGGTCATTCCACGTGAAATCAACCAATGGTCTGGACCTTGACCTCTTGGATTTCAATAATATTTGGTATATAGTTTGTACCAATGGAGTATATGAAAAATCCAAAATTTTAAATTTTTTGTCTCAGTCGTTTTTTTTAAACAGAATTTAGAAAATCGTAAAAACTGCAAAATTTGCCTTGACTGCCATGCAGGAATTTATTGATAATGGACAAACTAATCATGCTAGAAAGTTCTCATCTGTGCCATTTTAAAGCTGTTGTTAAGGGCTTTAATATGATATGTGACATGAATATATGTATAACATTGTTAAATTTTCACAAAGCAATTTATTTTTTAAATTTTAAAATTTCAAAATCGGAATTTTCAATTTTTTTGAAAAAAATATATGTTATTCCTACATAATTTGTTAACATGTGTGCCAAACTTCAAGATGGTATTCCTATGGTATCATATTAAAATAAATTCGATTATTCTGTTAAGTACAACATTCATCACATGGTCAATAAACATTAAACCTTGGTATTATAATGTGTAATGGAAACTTGGGGGGGGGGGGGGGGAACTGTAAAACCAAGATGGTCTTACTTTAGGACAAATGTTTATTACTTTCATTTTACATTTCAGTTTTAAAAAATTGCTTTTCTATATTAATAACGTAAATATCATTACGTATTTAAACCATATGAAAGAAAACTAAAGTAATGTACTTAATCTTCACATTATAAATACATTAGCCTTGGGAGTAGATCCCTTTTCTTCCACTAATTTTTTACTTTTTCTTGCAATGTAATTACTTACACCAAACTCTTTTTCGTGCACTAAGACCAACTTTTTGGCCATTGAAGTCAACACTAAAAACTTTTCTATCTTATTTGAAATACTAAATTTGTCTTTAAACTGATCAATCACTTCTGTTTGTGCATCATCACAATCGCATGATTTGGGATTTACAGTTGCTTCTCCATGAAAAAATGTTTCATTTAATTTACATTTAATTTTTTCAGCCTTGTCTTTACAATATTTTGTTGAGCTGCTACATTTTTTTTTTAATTATTGGAGATTCACCTATTGAAGTCAAAGAGGCATTAAGTAAATTGAATCCATAAACTTGTTGTCATCAGACCTGCTACAACTCGATTGCACATTTTCACCTTCTTTTGATTCTTTCTTTAATTTAGATAATTTTACTCGAAGTGCAGATTTTCATATTTTCCTTAATGCCATAGTTTAGGTCATTCATCCATGAACTGGTATTTCTCAGATAGTTACTCACCTAATGTGACTTCTTTTTAAAAGCACCAAAACTTAGACCATTTTTTATCCATTGTAAGATACAAGTAATTGAATGTACCAACTATATCCAAAGCACTCCATAAAACACAAGCCGAAACTTTTTTAGTTTGAGTTCAGCTTTACTCAAGTAGTAAAAAGTTTGTTTGTGGGTGCTTTGGATACTTTCAATGGTTAAACGTTACGATGTGTAAAAACTAGTCTGAGTTTTGTTGCCTTTAAAAGCTACTTGGCTAGTTACAATGCGCACCCAAAACAAACTTTTTTTAATAGGGTCGCTCAAATTACATTATTAAATGGATCAATGTTAAAAAAAGGCACTCCAACAAGTTTTGATTAGCATTTTTTATGGTTTCTGTTTTTAACAGCAAAACAAAAATTGAAATCTAAAAACACATTGTTACTCTTAAAATAATATTTTGAACAAATATTTTGATTTCATTGATTTTTTACCATTTAAAATTTAAATTTTTTCAAATTAGTTTAATGTTTATTGACTAAGTGATGGATGTTGTACTTAACAGTAGAATGGAATTTATATGGGATATATTATTATTGGGAATACCATCTTGACATTTGGTACGTTAACAAATTATGTAGGAATAACATATTTTTTTTCACAAAAAAATTAAAAATTCCGATTTTGAAATTTTAAAAAATAAATTGTTTTGTGAAAATTTAACAATGTTATGAATATGTTTATGTTGCATATCATATTAAAAACAACTTTAAAAAGGCATTTAAGATAACTTTCTAGAATGATTAGTTTGTAAAATATTGACAAATTTGTATATAGTAGTCACTGTAAATTTGACACTTTTTACGATTTTGAAAATTCTGTTTAAAAAAATCGGTTGAGTCAAAAAATTTAAAATTTTGGATTTTTTATATACTCCATTAGTACAAACTATATACCAAAAATTATTGAAATCCAAGAGGACCAAAATTGTTATTTAATTGGTTGATTTGACATGGAATTCACAAAATTTTCATGCCAATTGAAACATGCCTTAAAACTATACCTCAATGCTGTATAATTTTATGTCTAAAACATAAGAATGATTTGAAATGGCAAAAAAATCACACATTTTAATAGGGAGGTATTTTAATAACATTGTTTAATAAGAATAAATATTTTTTTTTACCATGTGTGTGACTTTGAGCTCAAATGGCAAAGGATTAAACACTTGCAAAACAACTTCACAAACATCTCCCTCCACCCATTTGAAATCTGGAAGAAAAAACAGAGATGGCTCAAATCACACTTGTCTAATCGAACTAGATTCAAATCATGCGCTGTGGTTTGACAATTCGAGAAGAAATCTGAACGTTGTGGCACTGCCCAGTCAAAAATAGTTGCTTTATATACAAAACTGTAGGTGTTTGACAAACATGCCTAAATTGCACATTTTGCTGCATGATTTAAAAATATTCATGTTTCAGGTTCTTCCAATATAAGATTTCAAATAGAAGACATACTGCATTTCACATTACATTATTATTCAAACATCGAGCTAAAAAAAAGCTAAATATTAGCAATTACTAATTAAAAATGCCTATTTTACTAATGACAGTATTTTCAAACAAAAGAAACTTAAATAAAATATAAATTATAAAAATTTAATGATACAATTTTAAAATGAGAAATTTTAAAATTGCTAAGAGATTTATAAAATAGTTAAAGAAACATAAAAGAAAAGTTGCATATATATCGTACATTTTTTTTAAAAAACTACCTTCTTGGTTCTTGTAGTAAAATGCATATAAATATATTAAAGGACATTTTATTCTGACAATTTTTAAATTAGAAAGTGATTTAAACTTTACATAGATGTTAATAGTTTTAAGAAAATATAAAAGAAACATTTTGTAAAGTTGTCAATATTTTATTCCCTCTCAAGAGCCATTGCAGTGGCAAATAAAATTAGAATAAGAAAATATTATAAAGGATATCTTTAGTATTTTCAAGTGGCATTGTGGAGAAAATGCAGCAGTGTATTAAGCAAAATAACCAATCAGATATTTTTTAAAGTACTGATATATAAAATTCAAGGGACCTAACGATAGATGGACAATGTCTGTTTCCCGGTTACCTGAAAAAACGTGTCTTGGAAAGATCCTGGGCAACTAAATAGCCTCCGTGAAATGTTTATACAATGATTAACACAAACAATGATGTTTTAAAACTGTTTGTAAAGGTTTAACACTAATTGTATAATATTTGTATTCACCCAAATAAACTTGACTAAATTAGCTTTTAAATTCTTAATGTTAGCAAGGTTTCCGGTAGTCAGCCGCTTACCTATATTCGAATTACTCTGAGCAGACTTATCCAAATGTCTTGGAATAGGAGAGAAGATGAATATGGATTCGTGTTCCGCTTTGAGTTCATGTGTGACCATTTTGACAGGTCTGAGGTGTGGAGCAAGGTTTTGCAATTTGAAGGACCTAAAATAATTCATTGTGTTATTGTTTTGAATGAACTAAGAGTAACAAATTTTTACAAATACAATCAATGGAATTTTAATGGAACAATTTGTGAGATTCAAGAATTTTTCGGTCAGCTGTGGCTCTCCGCGGCCATCGATATTCAAAGATTTTTCAATAACACATTGAAAAGTTACATTTATTCTGGTTGGGATATGAAAGTCTTTTTTTTTCAGTCATCCACAACCAATAACAAGAGGTGCTTTGTGATAGTTGACGCTGTGTTTAGTAAATTTAAACCAACTTGTGAAAACCTCCCCCAAACTGCCTCCAACATCACTTGGATTGTTGAGGACTCTCTAAAGAGGCCCCTGTCATTGCCTATCAAACAAGTTCCTGGTCCGACTCTGTTGGAGATAAGCAACAACAACAAAAAGTCATGTTGGAGTTGTTGAATATGAAATTTAAAACCTATATAAAGGAAGAAGTTGCGTGAATCAGTGTCGCACTTTCACAGTAGTGGCCACACAAATGTTACTTGACTGCCTACCCAATGTAAATAGTTGTCTGTTGCACACTCATCCAGTGTGCAAAATTGATAGCAGTTTAAATGTAACGTTTGACCATGTTACTTAGATTTATTGCACATTTCTGTTTGGCGTATAATCTTTTCTAAAGTATGAGTGATAATCGTAGTCAAATATCCGTTGAATTTGAAGTAAAAATGGTTCAAAGAAACTGAGAAGTTTATTCTAATATAGAAAATATCTAATTTTGTAAGTTTTATCCCTGATGCAAGCAATTTCTAGTAATACTAAGATCGTTAGTCATGCTCAAAGAACAGCTTTGTAAAAGTGCAGGGATAGAACTTGCTACCTTGGCTGTTTTCAGCTAGCTTGATTGGTAATTGACTTTTCGATGGCTTTATCACAGTGAATGCCAAATGAAGAGTCCAGGAGAAAAACCTTTTCATTGACAGGATATCTGTCTATATCAGTTCTCTTTGGCCACAATAGCGAGCCATTGCCTACACTGGTGTAAGGAAACCGGCTTCTCACGTGGTTCGTTTCTTGGGGCAACCCTGATTTTTGCGAGATACGAGTCCCTCGTTTGAGCCGCAAGATAAGAACTAAAGGAGAAACCGGTTTCCTGCTGCCAACGCCCACCCAGCAGACGTGAATGAGGGAAGTCCATTAAGGTTTTTTTTTCCCCTGAACTCTTCAAACATGAAGAGGGAGAGAGTTGCCCTCACCTGACTGTGGGCAGGTTGAGCAGGTTGACGGGGGGTATGGAGAGGCGCCCCCCGTCCAGGGAGAGGGGGACGGGGGCGCCCTCGCACCGCGCCGTCAGCTCCTCCAGCTGCCGGCACAGCTCCTGCTGCTGCTCCGCCCCCAGCACCCCCAGAAGGGTCTGCAGCACAAACGTGATGTGCCTGCACAAGAAACAAAAGAAACCTCATGGAGGTGAGCTGCTTGCTAAAAAAAGTCCCAAGGTTGGATTATCCACTTTGGGGATTAACCATGGCTCATCCACAAACCTCCCTCATACTTATTTTACGTCATGCAGGAAAATGAAAGCACATTTATTAAAAAACTTGTTGAAAGAGAATAATTTTAATGAGGCATAAAAATGTTTTTGTATAAATGCATAAAAATTGTAAATCCTCATATTTTTTAAATGTTGGGCTTGATGACTTTCTTCTCTAAATGAAATTACTTCACTTCAATAAAAACACCAATTAAAGGCAACGTTTGAATAAGCGGGAGGTTACTGTAAAACGTCTGAAAAATCATAACTAGAAGTTGGTCTACTACATTATTTAAAATATTTGAGGCATAAAATTAATGGCAATATATTTAATGGCTTAATCAACAAGTTTTTTTTTCTTGAATGTAGACAGGTAAGGGACCTTAAAATGTGCTTAAAAACAAAACATTTTATTGAATGAATGCTTGGGATAAACTAAAAATTCTATATTTAATATGCAATTGTTTGGATCAATTTAGTAGTAATGCTTTGAACCTTCAACCCCAATCTCCATTTTTAGACATCGTTTTAAATTGTTGCTCTTCTAATTAAACATCATAATTTGCATTTGATTTCATTCCAAAAATGACTCAACTCAAACAAATTTTGACATTTGATTAACATGAGCGGCTCCCTTCCAAATTATCTTAGAGGAGAAAAATCATTATGACAAAGCGCACGAAAAACAATACAAAATTATGATCATTGAATCATTTTAAAATGTAAAGAACATTGCTTGCACAAACATGCAACCCAGAAAATATTAGTAATAAATGATCCAAAATATAAACACCACATATTTTAAATAGAACAAATGACAATTTTTAACATATCAAAAGCTTAAGCAAAATATCTTTGAGAGTGTATTAAATAATCAGGTTATTCAGGAATAAACAACTGTTCCAATAAGTGAGGTCACAGTAGAGGAACAGGTTTGCCATTCATTGTAAAATGAGTTTAAATAAACAATTTTGCATTGCAAACCTATTCATGACTAGTTCACCGCTTGAGGAAGCCATTTTTTTCATTGAACCAGATATTACTGATCTACTAAATAGAAGAAAACTGAATAGTAGTACCTAACAGATATAGCTTGATTGTTCATCATTTTCGAGACACCAATGATATCAAATAGCATTTGAACTTGAATTGTTGGCCAGCCTACAGTAGTTTCTGAAAGAAAATCATAAAATGCAATAAGATAAACGTCTGAACTTTGAAAATTCTACTAGGTCACACAACCCAATTATCAATAATATAATAAGCACAACATATTTGACATAAATTGTAATTGGGCAGTTTTTAATAGCCAAAACATACAAAACTAATGAATATGTGTTAAATTTGCAATACATTTTTATGTCATTGTAATAGAATGAAAAATTACAATACAAAGTATAATAATATTTTACCATGGTTACTGATTTTATGTAAGAAGACTATTTAAGGAAGAAAAAACAAATTTGTCACACACCAGCTAATGAAGTAAAAAATCATAAATTAAAGAGATGCTGAAAGTGACTTTACTCATATTAACAAACAGCTTAAAAACAGACAGTTTTGGAGAGGGAATTGAAAGATGCATAGGATAACTTGAAGCTACCCCAAGTCGTCCCTTACAACTATAGATGTGGCCCATTATGCTAGACTTTTATAAAATGGGGCCAGGCCCAAAGAATTTTTTAAGTAAGTGTATTTATGTATAGATATTATTTTACTTTGACACCAATTTTAATCAATATTAAAGCTTTTATAAATTATAAACATTATAATTATTGTGTGCATTTTTTTTACCTCAATTAAAAATGAAATCTATTAACTAATAAACAATATATTTAAAGTTAAAGCAATTGCATTACTAAAACATAAGTTGCTATGTAAGTGCTTCATGCAACAACTTCTACATGATATTGGGGCCGTTCTTGTGACCAATTTTGTTTTAGTATTTGTTATACTGAGTGTTAGTTTATGTCTATCAGCATTCTTGCCAAAAGGTAGAAAAGAGGACTTGTTTAGAATATTTTTTCCTTTAAAAGGGCCTTAAAAAATATTGTAAAAGAACTTATTCCATTAGACTAGAATAAATAATGAATATTGCACATTGGTTTTTATCAATTATAAATAACATTTTATATAATTTTATTTGTATTAGCAGTACATTTTTGTTTAACAAAAAAAATGTTTTGCAGAAATAACTGAATTTTTCTCAGAAATTCATAAAAGTCTGAGCAATTTTGAATTTTGGGCATGAGCCGGAACATTTTAGGGCCTTTTACATCACTAATTCAATCATCATCTATCTACAACTAATCATCTATTTACAACTTAATATTGACAACAAAATATTTGATGGAGTGATTTTTTAAAGCTATAAATGTAAACAAAGAACCTACCAGTAGAAAACTCTGTAACATCGAGCGGAAGACGATATCCTTTCAAAGATTCAAGCAACAAATAATAACACTGTAATGGAAGAAAGTATCATTACTATCCTAAAAAGCACTTTAAGTGACATGTTTTGACAAATAAGCAACTTTATCGTGAAACAGAATAAAACCAACAGAATTCTTTAAACCAACTTTCATTTTACAAAATAATTAAAGCTTTCATTATAATAATTAAAAAAGCCAAACAGTCCCAAATATCATTGAAAACTCACACACATTTTGTTTGTGTTATTTTTTAGAAAATGTTATTTATGAGTATCACCATGTGCCTACATTTCAAAATAAGTTACTTATCCGTTTTAAATCATGTGAATTTCTTAGCGCAAAGCTCTACCTATTACAAAAAATAATAAAGGAAATCTTGTGCTTGTTGTTTTTCATCTAATTTTACTTTGATTGGCACAATTTATTTTCTAATAATAATGTACATTATTTTGTTAATTTTAAACTGATCAAAAGCTTCACGCCCATTGTAGTAAGTGATGCGTGGCACCTTGGTCCAGTTTGGCTTGGGGTTGATGGCCGACACGCTCCTCATGGCGGCGATCCTCTTGAAGAAGGACGCTTTCCGGTGGAAGCCAATGTCCGTGAACACCTGGGCCAGGGCATTGAAGCGGATCAGCTGAAACAACATATGGTGAGCATTTTTAGTATTGGGGTGCAAAAGAATACTTTGAAAAGAGAATCTATACAATGAAGAAAAGACCAAAACAGTATTTTCTCATGAAGGCGGTACTTTATGAGTACCAAGCTATTACCACAGTATTATTTGATCTAGTTTATTATAGTTGATAAACGTTTTGTGTAGATTGGTAAAAAGAAAATATGCATAACCAGGGAAGGTTTATTTAGTTTCCTTTCATGAAACTTCATTTATAATGAATGGATTTAACAAATATGAAAGACTTTTTAAGATTAATTTCTAAATAAGGAATTTATACTAATATTCTACATGTTTTTTATTTGAAAATTCTTCAAAAATAAAATTCTAATTTTTTTAAAAATAAATATAATATGTAAAAAATAATTTTGAAAATCATGCAAAGAAAACAATTGTAAATTTTTGCCGATTTCCAGGCTATTGCGAAGGTTGAAAGATACATTTCATAATCATGCTACAAATAATCTGAAACGTATGTATACAGCATCCGAAGAATTATAGTCCTTCATACGAATGACCCATTTTTCAAAAACAAGCCTATAAGCAATCCAGTAAAAAATGCCTCAAATTACAATTTTGCTTTATTTTATTTTGAATTGTATATTCAATATTTTCTTAAATGAAACTTAATAAAGTTTCATATAAGTAAAACAGTAAATGTATAATAGAACAACATAGATTTAAGTCTTTTAATGAGGAATTTGTAGGGGTTTTTTGTATTAATTTTTAGTGTATAGAGGAGAAGAGTTAAGTAGAAAAGAGCCTTTCTTATTTTAAGAGATGAAATGTTATTTTTTTAAATGTCAAAGCTTTTGGCACAACATAAAAGTCTGGATTTTCTCCCAGTTGTGCATGACATCTTACGATCATCTAATTTCAATGTGTTTAAGCAGATAGATGTCTGTCTTTCTGCCTTTTTGTCCATCTTTAGTGTCTAGCAATATTGATTATCAATAAAACCCCAAGTTTCATAGGTCTTATCAAAAAGGCAAAAATGTCCAAATGTTTTCTTTTCATGCATCCGCAAGAATAAATATTCTCACAAAATTATTCTTATCAATTTTTTATCCTCAAAAATATTTTATTATGGATTTTAACATTTTAATAAATCAAGGAAGAAGTAAGAAATTAATCATAGCTCACACACAAAAATGTTAATCGAAAATAAAGAGATCGTCAAATGTAATGTGAATGGTGTCAATGTGTAAAACTTTTTAATCATGACCACAAAAAAAAGGTTTTCTAATTAACATGAATTTTAAAAATTGTTCTTCATAAACATTTTTAATTTTTACTGAAGATGGTTTTAACTAATATATATTTTATAACTCTTTTATTTTAATTAATTTTTATGTTGAGGTCTTGCAGACTAGATAAGAAAAGACTTGATTTTCACAAACATTTTTTATTTTGTGGATAGGTGGACAAATCATATAGACAAAAGGACAAACAAATATTAAATAAAAATATGTGATGCCATATCTTTCTAACAAAAAATAAATAAATTTTAAAATTGCATAGTAAGAATGGAAGTTAACCCCAATTGTCGAAAGACGGATAACGTGCATGAAGACGGACGGACACATAGTGTAAAATACAGGTATCTGGTTGTCATATCTTTTGGATAAAAAGAACTATTTTTAATATTTGTTGGTTAGGAATTTGCTAAATTTGTTAGAATGAATTTTAAAACTTTTATGCAAATATATGTAACTTCCTGGGTTAGTTATTCAGGCCATGAAGAACAAGCTCAACAACTTCCTAAAACCAAATGTTAGCTTCATTCAAAAAAGGGACTAAAATCATTATAAAACATCAAAAAAAGTGCTTTACATCTTTTTTGGATTAAAAGATGCCATTAAATTTAAGACATTTTTTAACAAGGTCAAAAGGATGTAAAAGAGCCCATAAAAATTGCAGTAAGGTTTTTTAATAAATTTTGTATGATGAAAAAAGTCATCTGAAAATGTTCAGAATACCCATGTTAAATTTCAATATGAAAATGCCAAATTGTTTATCCTAAATAAGGAATTCACATGGTGAATTGGTGTAAATGGCATTAGTCCCAAAATTTTTACCAAAATAGCTTAACATGATTGAAATATAAAAATGAATGCTTTTAAGGCTGTATTTTAAAATAAAATATTAAAAAATTAGGAATTATAAAAGCGGTTGAAAACAATAAAGACTTGCTGCAGTGGTAGGATTGGCTTTCATGTTTTTGGAAAATGTTCAACATATCATTTTAGAATAAAGTGGAAGACATTTTAGCCAGAAGTACTTAGCCTAAAATATAAAACTAGTTGTTAATTATGAATGGGTCAAATCTCTTAATTTACTGCGCTACTATTTTATAGACATTATTTTAGGATTGCAAGGAAAGGTCGAGTTTGAAATCCCATTATTGCACGCAACTGAACAAAGTGATGAAGTATTAGAATGTTACCTTTTCTTCTTCTGTTTGAACAACAGCTGTAAAAACGACATTTTGTAACATCTTTGTGGCATCTAGGTATTTCTGAAAAGGGAACATTTAATAATTACAACTCTGGTCATTTATACAGATTTTCTTTAATATTAAACTTCTAAAAAATTACAGATTTAATACATTTTAATTTTTAAGAATTAGTAAAAAATATATTCATCTGTTACCCATCATTCATAAGTGGGGAAATTGTGATGAGGTATTCGATTTAGGTAGACATAGAAAATGTGTGAATCGAAATGTTCTGAGAAATTAATTAACACTTCTAAGATAGATTGGTTTGATTGTATAAAAAAAATATAAATAAAAGATACATAAAGATTATATTAAAAAATACTATCAAAAGTGCAATTCAGAGTTTATTATTTTTTTCATATAAATTTTAATTTAGCATGGAAATAGTTCGAAATTTTACTTACCCTAAACTTTATAAAGGCACGGACAGCTTTCATACAGCATTCCATTTCAATTATAAGAGCACCATGATACTAAGAAATGTTAAATAACATTATGGTAATCCTATGCAATTCAAATCTTTTCAGGAATCTCCAAGAGATCATTGAAAAATTCCTGAATATCAGTAAACTAAACCTAACTTTAGCAACAACAAAAAATAGTTTGTTAGATCGAAGTTTATGTAAGATGCAATAAAAAGGATTATTAAGATTTGACAGTAAATTTAAAGATTAATATTTGACAATTTATTTGACAGTTAGTAATTTTTTTTTTAAACTTAGTATTTAAATTTAGTAACTTAAAATAAAGACTATATATTAAAAAAGTGCAACTAAAAGGGTCATTTCAGGAATAGTGGACAACAAGTCTTTTTTTTTTTAAATATTTGCTGGTTAATTTTTAATTTGACTATTAAAAGATAGGAAATTTTGCAGTTAACTACAGTAATTTGTTTCAGAAAACCAAATTTTCAAAGAGAATACTGAAACTAATATTCAAACATCGTTAAATTAAGTAATATGACACCTGAGTTACGACAGCTGGAGTTACCAAGTAAACACATTTATAAAAAGTAATAAATATATATTTTTTTATTCAAATAAACAATTTACTAATAATGCTTGAAACCTATAGAATTTTTAAGACACTTCTTAGGAATTAAAATTTTTAATGAGAGCAGTTTGAAGTTAATGAGTCTTGTGAAGTTATGAGAGTTAATTTCAGTTACCAAAGGCAAATATTTTTAATTTCATTATTTTTTGAATAACTTGTATCATTTTAATATATTTCAAATTAAGTAAAAATCATTTGAAGGTAAAACAAATTGCATGTTTATTTTTGAAAATTTATTCAAGATTAAGATAGAATAAGTGTAAAACCAGACAACCTACTTTTAAAATGTAATCTTAGCTACCATAAAATGACCCAAAACTATTTAATTTAACAATGATAATATATTATTGATTATAAATCTATATCATATGTTAAAGAATATTTTTAATGAATTTAAATCTTCTTTTAAAAAAATAGTATATAAAGTTTAAAAAAAAACATTAAATTCAATTTAAATATAATTTTATTTAAATTATATCGAAATTGAATTTAGTATTGGAAATCAATACCATTCATCTAATGAATTTTTTTAAAGATGACCAATTGAAGCTAACATTAATTTTAATGATGCTACTCACTTTGTTGGTCATTGACAATCCCTTATGCATTCAATTAATAAACTGTAGCATAGTAAAAATATGTTTAAAAAATTAAATTCCTACACAATGTGTACAGTAACTACGAACAAGCTAGGATTGCATAAGTTGAAGTGAGACCTTTTGGTAGTGTGCAATGGCCTCCCCGTACTTGTCTGCCAGCTCCTCTATGCTGAGCATACTCTTGCCGATGTTCTTGACGTCCAGGGGGTCCAGGTGCAGGGGCAGGCTCCTGCTCTGCAGGCCTGAAAGGAACACCACAAGTCAGTCAGGGACATATGATAAAGCCTTAAGCATCCTTATAGTTGCTATTGGATAGGAAAGGAATTCTTATTATAGTAAAACTCATGTTTAACTTTTTTTTAACTCTTGTTATCCCATTTTTGCTAAATATCATCAATAGGTGGAAGTTTTTCCAGGATGATTGACAAACAATAAAACAATTTAATACCCTGATATTTTTCTTTCAGTATAACTAGACAGTAGAACCTCGAATCAGATCGAATATCAGATCTTATTGGGACCGCAGGTAGGTCGGATAAGAGAGAATTTTCCTTCCATAGTACAGCTCACTTTAGAATCGCCATGGATATCTGAGCCTGTTTTTTGTGAACTGATAATGAGGTCATTTTTGATTTGGCTTAGGACGAGGGTCGGTTAACAGAGAGTTTGGGATGAATGAGGTTCTACTGTACTTGACATGTTGTTACACTTGTTTTGTCAAGAACTCAGCCTTCTTCTGTAGACTATTTTTTGTCAAACTATTAGCAAATCTACACTATTACCACCCCTTAAATATGGCATTGTAAATAAAACAAAATATAAAGTACTGTACTTGAATTTCAATACACTAGTGTAACAGCATGGACGCCCAACTTAAGGTGCCCTTGGCACTTTCATATAGGCTGGGAATACTCTTTTATCAATACTACACATTCAGGGCAGTGGCAATGTACTGCAACAAAACTTAGGGTCAAAACCCATTTCTCAAGTGCAAGTATTCATGTTGCTATGACTAGGCGAAGGTTGTTGACAAAACTGTTAAGATTTACATTTCATTTATTCAACATGGTCATTGTGGCTAGCCACATCCAAAGGGCTGGTAAACAAGGCCTCACGATGGGCACCCCACAGTACACTGCACGCCACAGTGAGCACGCATCCAAAAGGAGAAAAATTGAAAAAATGAGTGTTTGTGTCCGCCAGATCAAAGTTTTGGGAGTGACTCGCTTTAGGTACGGCAAAATATGACTGTTGTGTGTGTAACAGACCAAAGGTTTTCAAATAAATATACATAAAGTAAACAATCAAGGTTGGGTTTTTCCCGCCCAAAACAAATATTTCCCATCCCAGTGGGAAAAATTGGTAAATACCGGGGAAAACTGGGAAATACCTCTTTCCTTCAGAAAAAAAAATGGGAAATACCATTTTTTCTTCGATATACCTTATCTAGGATTCTTTTTAATAAAAAAGTTTTATAAAAGTAAACTCAGTTTTTGTTTTGTTTACATCTTAATTTTTGTGTATTCTGGCTGTTACAGCAATTATGCCATTGTCTAGGTGGGGGAACCCTTCATGCATTTTGATCCCTCTCATCCCCACTAGAACCATTATAGTTTGCCAAGGCCTGGTTAAGCGTTTGATATTATTTCTAAATATAGTAGACAAACTCAATATTTATCCTACACAATATTTTAATGAATATTTACCACAGACAATATTCTAATAATTATTTATGGTTATGCAAATGGGACCCTTAAATAATAATAAACAAGAGTACTTGATTATTAAGTTACCATAGACGTAAAATAACTATTTTAAGAAAGGTTTGCCTATTTTCAAAAAAATTAAGGCCATGATAAATATTTATTACAATATAAAATTGAAATTATTTTAATTAGTCCCATCAAATAACATTTAGTAATTACTTGTTGTTTCAATATTTGAGTTTTTCCCAGGACGGTAAATACCGGTTTTTACTATGGTATTTACCAGTGGTGGTAAAAACCATGCCAACCCTGTAGTGTAAACAATACTGCCGTGGGCGAGTAAATGGCAGTCACCACAGCCATCCTCTATGACCCTGACATAATCTGTCTCTCCTTTCTTATGAGTCATTGAGCGCCACGCACCTGATTTCATCTTGGTGGTGGAGGGGTCTGCCTCAGGGAACTGCAGGAGGAGCGAGGCGGCGCAGTGCCCCTCGAGGGCGGCCCCCGCCCACAGGGGGTCCTCCTTCAGGGCGTCCGCACACGCCCCGTACAGGGAGAGCGCCTCCAGGGGGAGCCCCGCCTGCAGGGACAGGTCCCCCGCATGCTTCTTCAGGCGGCCCAGGCACCTGCGCTTGAACACCCTGCAACACAACTGCATATTGCACTGTGCACAGAAAAGGCAACTTTGACCCAAGCTAATAACTTCCCATTAAATATACTCTCAAAAAATGGCGGCGTCTTTTTCAATAAGTGGCGCATTGACCAATGGGTGAATAAAGAAAATATATGGGTGATATTCACTCATAACATAGCTTAGATTTTGGTTTAGTTTAGTTTCAATTATCGTCACACTAGAGCTACACGAGGACTATTGACGACGGGCGTCGTATTTTAGAACCACATAACATAGCTTAGATCATAGGCAGTTAAATAAATTTATGTAACTGTTTGCACATTGAATTAGTTTTCTTACACTGGTGCCTACTGTCAAGCTAAAATAAAAATTACTCTAAATTCCAATAAATCTAAATTTGTGGTTGTGATGTAACCAAACAGAATTTAGAAATTAGTTCACAGAATAAGGAGTTGGAAAATACTAGTTATTAAGACTTTTTTTTTAATATGTGAATGCTTCATTTTTTTACTTTTGAATTATTTTTTTGGAATATGTGAATGCTAAACATTTTATACACCTAACTCAAAAAATAAAATAACCCAGTGAAAACCAATACTAAACCCAGATATAAAAAATTTAAGAAAATTAAAAAGATTTTAAAAATACACAGCTAAAGCTGCTAAAATAAAATATTATTTGTAAAAAAAAACACCTAACAGTAGATATTAAAACAATATAATTCATTTAATAATTTTATACTTTGTTGCAACGATATACTAATAATGCCACTCACTTTGTATCGGTGTCGATGCCCACGAAGTTCCTCCTCTCGAAGGGCGCCATGAGGAAGGGCACCTTCTCCTGCTTCTCGTAGGAGCGGTCGAGGCGCTTCGACTCCAGGATCCAGAACACAGAGTGCAGGAACTCCCGCAGCTCCTTTTCTAACAATTCTGCACTCTCCCCACTCTGGTACAGGATGCAGTGGGTGGTGCGGGAGCCTGGGGGGGAGGGCACGATGAACTTCTTGGAGCTCACGGGGTCGGCAGGGGCGGGATGGCCGCTGTGGGCGGGGCTGCCGGCCTCCGTCCCGCTGCTGGAGGCCGCGTCCTGCTCCTCGAAGTGCTGCGCGTCAAAGGGGGGCAGGGAGCTGAACTCGGGGGAGAAGCTGGACGAGGCAATGCAGTCTCCTCCTGCCAAACAAACACAGTGTAAAAGGAGAGTCGTAAAAAGTGGCATAAATCTAGCTGTTTATTTAACTTACAATTGAATTGAAATGTTCACAAAATTACACTATCCTAAAACATGTTATCAATGAATCTACTCAAAATCATTAACATTTAAAAGACATTACCACAAAATAATATCTTAAATGGCATTCAAAATTTAAATAAGCACAGAAAAACTTGAAATGTGCACTTCCCAAGGGAACCAGTCATAAGCGAAGATAAAAAGTACAAGCAAATGAGGTAGCCTGCAGAAATAAGCTGCAATGTTACCACTCCGTATACAAAACTCAAATATAATTTTGCACGAGAAATTAATTGTCACTAACCACAGTAAGCCAGAGTATATTTTACAGATTTTGAGTTACTACATGAAATGAGGGCTCATTGCTATTGCTGGTTTACAGCTCTGTCTAACTGCATGGGATTGTATTGTTGTCCATTGGCTTAGATCATGACTAGGAGTCCTATTTTCATTTGAAGAAGTCAGAGTTTCCTACAGTTATGTAGACCTAATCAAATGGGAAAACTCTGCCATGGGTGGGGCTTGTCCCAATTTTATGCCAGTCCGGGTAAAAGCAATAGTAGGTTACTGAATGGAGAGAGTGACACTAGACCAGAAAGCTGTGTCCTCATGCACCCCAGAAGGAAAGACTAAAAAGTAGCCCCACCTCCTTCCTCTTCGGAGGGGGGCGGGTAGTGGCAGTGGAAGAGGTCCTCGTGGCCCAGGTGGCTCTGGGGCAAGGGCTCCACCCCTCCGCCCTGGAAGAGGAGGGGGGCGTCCAGAGGAGGGGCCAGGGGGGAGGCGGGGGAGCCTCCCTCCTCCGGGTCGGAGGGGGCCCCGTCCCCCGCGAAGAGCAGGCAGCGCGCGTCGTACACCGTGCTCTGGTACTGCTCCAGCAGCAGGCAGTGCTCCTTGCACAGGGCGCCCACACCATCCTCACTCGCACACTCCCCTGAAAAAGAGAAGAAGGAAGACATTTGATTTCAACTTGGCACTCATCAGCCACATTCAAACATTGATATAGATATTAATAAAGTTGCAAATAAGAAGGCAGCCTTTCTTTAATCTATTCACTCCCAAGCAAAATCGTAATTGTTCACACCAACAAGCTCTGTCAGTTTGTTTTTGTGCTAGTTCATTTAGTTTCTTGTCATACATAATGTGAGAAAACTATTTTATGGACATATCAATAATCTAGTAAAAGAAAAATATGAGTGACCAATCTAAGCAATTTTGAAGTGAACTAATGAAAACATTCTACTTCTATTTCCAAAATGTGAAACCAACTTTAATCTGGCTAGCTTTGTTAAACTATAGAAATACTTTAAACCTTACATACATTCTACTCACTTTTTAGAGTGCCGATTTTTTAAAGAATTATTATTTATGAACAATGTCAAACACACAACCACCAGCTGTTGTTATCTCACATTTCAACTGAACAACTTTTTTTTCTGAACATAAAAACATGCTAGGTGCAGTAGAACTGTCACCTACCACAGCTCACAACAATACTCAATATTCAACTACACAAAAATATAGTACAACAATATAAGGACATACCAATGGATATGAAGCCCAGAACTTTTCGATGTGCTTGAAAATCACCCCACTCATTATTTTCTGGAGGATAATCTGACTCGTACTTTATTTTAATGGAGCGAGTAGTCCCAGAGTCTGTTACTTTGAAAACCGTTTCTTTCTTGATATTTTCATATATCTTGTTGAAAGACTTGAGACTAATTTTATCTCCTGAAAGAAAAAGTTTAAGTAAAGGAAAAAATACTTCACACTGTAAAATTAAAATGAAATTAGTTATTCCTTTAAGGATTAAGTGTACTAGGTGTATGTAAATACTCAAAATTTAAATCTTAATTAAATGGCATTATTAAAAATTTTAAAAAATAGGCATGTTAGCAAAATTTACTTTAATTAATATCTTATTATTTCAACAAATAACTGGGCTGGACGTAATAGATGGTACATTAACTAATTAAAATAGTATTAAACTGAAATTTCATTTGAAACTTTTAAGAATTTTATATTAAACTTCTTAATACGTTGGAAGATTGATAATTAAAAAAATACATAAAAAATAACTGGATTTCAACAACATTAAAATATTTAACATTCAAAATTTTTGATTTGAATATAATTAAAATACAAAAAAAAAGTTGCAAACTTTAGATTGTAGACAGGTCATGACTGTTTGGCCCTGAATAGTGCCCGCTGGGCTGGAGGAATTGTGGAACTAATACTGAATGGAGTAGCTCAACAAGTCAACTCTATGGCCACATGTTACGGCAACGTTTTGCTTCTTTGGACTTACCCATGCAGCATTATTTTTGTTCTATTTGTACACATGCTCTGTTTAACACCTTGCATTTTAGTCAGTATTTTTTACTTTTTGTTCATCCTAGTCAGCAAAGAGAATATATCTTTGAATTATGGTTTAAATCCCAATGCATCCATATGCATCCTACAAACTATTTAGAATGATCCAAACTATAACTAAAAATAAATAAAACAATTTTATTTAATTAATTATATCAGTGGAAGATATTAAACTAAAATAGCCGAATGCAAGTGTAATCTGATTCGTTTCATTTTGTTATTCAGATATTCTGTGGCAGATTATTGATATACTGTGGCAGCGCGATAGTTACTATCAGGCCACTCTTGGTCTGAATAGATTACCACGAAAGAAGGGAATTCCATTGGAGGTGGGTTGTGAAATTTTGTTACATTTTATATTAGTTCTGGGAAGAAAGTAGTGACAACATTTGAAAAGGTGATGAGTCATGAATAAATAAAACTAGAGAATGATTATGAAGTTTAAAAATAACTTACGGAAATAAAAAATACAAAAGGAAGATTTCAAAAAGATATGAAAAACATAAATTGTCAACCAGTCAAAATAAGAAACAGTGGGCATACAGTGGTAAGATATCCAGCCGGCCAGATATTTAGTTAAATACAGTCAGCTGAGTATCTTTTGCATCACTCATAGAATTCATTATGCATTTGTGTAAATATATGTTTTTATAAATGTAAACATTCAACTTTTAAGTCCCATTTATTTTCCAATATTCTAATACTAAAGAAACTATGCATAGTTTTGCCATCAACGGCCATATGGTTATTATTATCTTTTTATGACATATTTTGTGCAGCATTGTGAAAAGCTATCCTACCAAAAACTGTATCAACACTCACCTATTCGCTTCACTACTATAAGAACATTTCTATGATCTTCTGAACAAACATTGTAGTCCGGAACAGGATCCGTGTGTGACGATTTGGTGACACTCATCTTCACAGTTCCTGCCAAACGCAAAGATGACATGCAGTACAAGGAAATACAGAAATCAAACTACAAATAAATAAAATTATTTTCGAAAAATATACATTACAAGTAGTAAACAAATGTTATCCCATTCCTTATTACCACCACTCGTTCTATAACAGGGATCGAAATAGCGATGGTTGATTGTATTTTGAAGCAATAAATGTGTTCTTCTATGAACTATGTGAAGCTCTATCTACAGTAAATATTTTATAAACATTTCTTTTAGATGTGAAAAAAAAAGTTTTTTTTATTTCCTATGCAGCCACCACCTTCTTTATGTAAAACTTTATTGCACATGTTTTGTCTTTTCGTAAATTACTTTTCCCTTGTGATGTTTTGTATGCTTGTGTCCTTGTGATGTATGTATGTTTATTTCATTGCTTTCAAATTTGTTTGTATTATTTTATATTCATTTTGTATCTCTGTTTAAGAAAAAAGATAACTGCCTGTAATTTGCTGGCTGCATTAGAAATAAAAATAATTAATTTTTAAAAAAATTAGATTTTTTAAAAAAAAATTATAAAATAGTTATTGTAGAGCTTCCAGTTGTTTATAGGAGAACAAATTTACTGCCTATAAATACAGTAGACCCTTGCTATTGCAATTCCCTGGTTTGTGCGTTCCTTTCAAACGGTCCCAACCAAAACTAATGCATTTTAAAATAGTTTTAACAATCAGACGCAAGATAAATGGGTATGGCAATAAAAAAAATCCACATTTCATTCTTTCACCCTTGACAATGCGATCGACAAACAAATAATAGGAATTGAATGTATTTTCAACTTATTTGAAATACTCTTTTCATTTTTGACTAAAATGTCAATGTTTTTCTAAAAGGACCACATAAAAAATGTTTCCACAAAAAATTCAACCACCCGGGTGCTGAGGATTTCGATAAAGCATATACATCCAAAACTGCAGAACAGAACAATTAGGATATAATGGCCAGTCTCAATTTGGCATTTGAGTTACGTTGGCAAGCAACGAAAATACACTAATGTGGTAAACATTCCACTTCATATTCCATATAATTCATTAGATATAGCAACCCTAGGTTAAATGTTCAAGCTTGACCAATCTTGCATATGAAGAGACCAGCCATTATATCATTAACATTTAACGTCGCCGCCCATTATATCATAGCTGTACCAAAACTGCTTAACATTGAATGATACGCAGCAAAAATAATAGAATCTTCCAGTGTCTTACTTTTAAATACATTCCAAATCTTTATGAACTATAAAATAGTATCAGACAAAAAATTCGATAACAAAGTCCTAATAAAGAAATAGAACCATATGTCAAAAAGAAATTTCAATGGATTTCTTTTGAGGGCAGTAATAGGTAATTGGCAGTAGATTAATATTGTATAAATTAGAAGTTGAAAATATTTTTATTTTTAATTAGAAAAACTTTCATTTGATCTAGTAAGTAAATGTATACTTTCTTCATTCATCTCATTGGATTAATGAGGGAAAAAAACATTAATTAGGATGTTCCTTAAATTTTGACTTGAACCTTTATTTTTCAATGGCCTTTTAAATATTGGGTTGTGAACTTGATAAGTTAAATAAGTCTAAAACTCTTTACTAGCCAACACTTTGTTCTGAGGGGGGGGGGATCAAATGAGCATTATGTTAGGTACGTCCTAAGCTTTTCACCAGCAGGGCGGTTCATTGGGAAAAATAAAACGATATTTGCAAGTGTTATATTTTAAGAAACAATAAAAATATTATTCGGATCAAAACAAAAAGTATTTTTTCTCGGGAGAAAATAGATAACTTTTTGGACATCAAACATATTACGAAACAATGGATTGTTGACTCGAAAACAATTTTTTAAAACTGCCGTTCTCAGCTCCGGAAGTAATACATAAATTTCTACATTGCTTACAATTGTTTGCAGTCATATTATAACAAATTCTTGAAGAGGTATCTGTCACACAAACATAGAATACTAGTCAATTTGGATAACAATATTAAATATTCAAATTTTTATTCCGTAGAATACAGACCGAACTGAAACAAAACACAAACAACACAAGACGGTTCTCGCAGATCGCAGTTACTATCTTCTAAACGATATTATTCGATATAAAATTAAGTCGTACTCATATCTTAATAATATATAATTTGTTTGAAAAAAACGTTCATGCATTTTTTTGGCCTGTTATGCATTTTAAAATTGATTTTAACCATAAATAAGTGTAACAATAATTCTTATTTTAGTAATTGATAATATTTAGTAATTCCTGAAGTGAAGCTAGCAACAAGTAAGCTTCAAAGTTTATGTCTTATAACCAGAAAAAACAAACAAACATTGGCCGATCTTGTATTCACATCTCCTCAACTATTAATTAAATTTAATTCCAAAGGCCATTTTGATGCGCAATATCTGGAGAACTACAAATCTTTAGCTGCTTACATATATGTTTTCAGTTACGTATTTTATATAATATTTTGTGGATACCTGATTGTATTGAGTTTTTAGTTTAAGTGGTATATTTATATTTTTCTCAATTTATGCATCAAAAGTGCCTATGGACAAATAGTATTTGAACATATTTTTAATAGCCTGGGTTTAAATAACATTCTGAATAGTAATAATGACAAATAGTTCTTTGAAAACTATTTGATCATTTAAATCATCGTTCCATGTTTCTTCATTTTTACATGATAGACTATTTTGAATATTCCTGTTCACTGGGGGTATAGTTGTTTTTAGCAAAAATTCAGCAAATATTCATGTTTTTTCCGGACCGTCCGCAGCAGAAGTTTGGGACTCTTCGAGCCGCTAAGGATTCGAAATGCGGCTTCCCAAGGAAGTCCCAATGGCCAACCTCCAGTGATTGCCTCCAACGAGCTTTCATTAGGGTTTGGCTTTTAGGATGGGTCCTTGCAAAATGGGTAAGTTATGTCAAATATCTACAAGGTATTCAAAAATCATTTTTCATGGATCCATAATTATTTGAATGATTTGAAGTGAACATGGGTTTTTTTACGTACAAGTTAAATGCGTTCATCTTATGTGAATATACTTGAACGTGCATATAAAGAGATTGTTAAGAAAAGAAGGAAAATTGGATATATTTTGACCAAGTATGTTTGGAGATATAGAGGTAGTGAAATCAATAGCATGTACTTTTCCGCTGATGCGGGTTAATATTAAAACCACTTTTAACTTAAGAGCTCTTCTTATCTGTACAAACTAGCCCTACATTGCACGCCGCAACTGAACATCAACTATGAACTTGAGAAAAAGGGGAGTCATTGATAGACCCATTTTCTATAAAATTAATTCGAAGGACCAATTGGATCAAGCATTACAAATCTCCAAAATCAATCCCTTGCTTACAACGCAATACTACATATTCCCATGGAGAAATCTGTTTTGTCCTCGGGTGGAAATTTCGAAAATCGCTTCTACCATGGCGCCTCAGTACAAAAGGAATACTTTAAACAAGGCCCTGAAATCCATACCTCCATTCGTTTACTTGGACGTGAGTAGTCAAGACTTCTTCCTTAAAAAAAAGATTAAAACGGTATCGAAAATGTTCCTATTTCTTTGACAAAAAAAATCAGTACTTGTTATGAAAAGATAATTACGAATAAAAAGAAAATAATTAATAATCTAAATATTTTTGATGACACCAAATGCGTTTATTAAACTAGAATACCAATTGAAAAAACTTTTCTTAATCGAATGTCCATTTGCAAGAAAAGTTCCTTTCAAAAATATTCAATTTTGGCGCGCAAAGGGAGGGAGGGCGCAGGCGATCGATGGGGCGCGAGTGGGGCGCCGCCCTGGTGTCTGTAGGATGCGCGTGTCGGGAGTGGAGCGTGAATCGCGGCCAGGAATGCGAGGTCAAGCGGACATCTCCAGAGAAATACGCACAAGCCATCTCACTCCTTCATTCAGCAGTCATGCCATCTCCCGCCAATCGATAGCACCAGGTATATTTTCCAACCCCATTTCCGATTGAGCCCATTCTGAATAGATTCAATCTCGCGGACAGCAAAACCGCAAGGACAGAGCCATCTTTCTTATCACTCATGCATTTGCGAAAGTGGATCGTTAAAATTAATTCTGCAAAAAAGAAATGTTAATGTTTCATTTTTTTTAATTTAAATCACAATGCAAACATAATGCAGGATGTATTCAGTTCGGTACATTCGTGTACGAAATGGTTAAAAAATATATCATAAAACTCTTATATGATAGATTTTTGTTGTATCGTCTATATTTATTACCTGTCTAAGAATTTAAAATAACCAACTAGCCATTCCATAAAAAACTGCTTGTCCGAATAGCTTATGAAAGTATTTCTGATTTTTCCCAAGAGAGTTTGTTGTGCAAAAATCAATGAAAATCTGAAAGTGGAGAGTTCTCTAAATATAAAAAAAAAGGTTAAAGCATTCCTAGGGCAGTTTTGAATGAATATTCATTCCGCCATATAAATAAATCGTGTGCGGCAAAATCCTCCTCAGACCTGCCATACATTTAAATGTACGTTTTGTAAGTTCCAGTTACTAGAGAATTTATAAACTTTAAGAATTAAAATAGTTCGATACAAGTGTATCTGATAATCCCTTTTTCTTTAAAAAGGATTTATCATATACCTTGTGCACTTGCGTGTGTCACAGTTGGGTGTATCACACCATTTAGGCGGCTCTAGCTACTCATTTTGACACTCAGATTATAACGAATCTAATCTCTCTGTAAATGTTAAAGTAGGCCGATATTTTATTTTTGCTGAGAGAACCATGACCAAATGGGTACTCCAGAGATATTTTATATGCAACTTAATCTTATGGCAAGTATGGACATTTCGCATGATGAAAATCTTGCTACTCGGCCGGAGCTCGAACCCGAGATTTGGGCTTATGAGGCGGCACATGATGCCTCACTGACCCGACGGTGAATAATACATTTGTATGAACTTGCTACTAGACCACTAGTCTCAGGAGGCTATAATTGCTGAGGAATAAATTAACTTGAGATTAAAAATGCTTAATATAAATCATTAACTTTTATAAGAAAAAGATCCTCTGTATCTTACAATGGATGCACAAAAGTGTTGTCATTTCGGTTTCCTTTAAAGCTGTCCATTTCACATTCTAGTCTTTGAGCTTAGTTAGTTTACATGCACAAAATAAATATGCGTATTTAGTTATCAGAATATTTGGCAGAGCTGATGCGTCCTTGTCGAAACTCTCTCCCACACATTTTAAACTATCCATTGGGAACGGGCAAATGAGTACATGAGTTTTTAGTGCAATAGGTAATATTTTTTAAAGTGTTGTAGGCAAGTGTGTGTATTATTAGTCACAAAAGCGAATGGTTTAAAGAAAAACTTCTGGTTTCAGAACATTACGTTAACGAGAATTAGTGTTTGTTTTGTCAAATTTGTTGAGCTCTTTGAAGAAAATCATGTTCAAACATTGATATAATATCGCAATAAGGCATGTGAATAGTTAATAGACTGATCGGAAATTTGTTGTTTTTTAGTTTGGCTCATTTCATGTACACTCTTAAAACAAACGAGCGGTTTTAACTCAGTCTGAGTCAATTTCCACTCCTTTCCGTGCCGAAAATGCACTTGTCCTATAGGAGTAAATTTCACTCTTTTTCGGAGTGGGTAAAAAGAAAACAATCTGCGTCCTACACTCTTAAAACGAGCGGTTTTAACTCAGTCTGAGTTAATTTCCACTCCTTTCCGGTGCCGAAAATGCACTTCTCCTATAGGAGTACATTTCACTCTTTTGTTTTAAGAGTGTACATGGGAATAATCTAAATTTTTGCACGTGTTTCCTGCCATCCACTGCTACTTGGACAGCTGTAGGTTATGTTTCCAGACGGAATGCAGGATGACCGTATTTTACTTTATTTTCCTCCGTCATTTCAACGAACTCTGTTGGGAAACATGCCTTACTGTGAAATCAGTTTTGTATAATAATTAGTATTTTGCATAAGTATTAATAATTCTGTGAACACCAAGATCGAGCTCAGTGTGTTCTCTGTGTTGCAGGAGGAGGATGAACTCTTCGTGCGTGGACGGGCTGCTGCTGTGGGCGTGGCAGCCGACCGCCAACCTGAGCCGGGGGGACGTGGTGGCGCGGGGGCTGGTCTACTTCGCCGCCCTCGTCTACGTGTTCGTGGGCGTGTCCATCGTGGCCGACCGCTTCATGGGCGCCATCGAGGTGATCACGGCCCGCGAGAGGGAGGTGGTGGTGCGGCGGCCTGATGGCACCACCCGCACCACCTCGGTGCGCGTGTGGAACGAGACCGTCTCCAACCTGACGCTCATGGCCCTGGGCTCCTCCGCCCCGGAGATCCTGCTCTCGGTGATCGAGGTGATCGGGTCGCGCTTCGAGGCGGGCGAGCTCGGACCCGGCACCATCGTGGGCAGCGCCGCCTTCAACATGTTCGTGATCGTGGCCATCTGCGTGGGCGCCGTCCCCTGCGCCGAGACGAGGCGCATCAAGCATCTGCGCGTCTTCTTCGTCACCATGACGTGGAGCGTGTTCGCCTACGTCTGGCTCTACGTCATCCTGGCCGTCTCCTCGTACGGCGTCATCGAGGTGTGGGAGGCCGCCGTCACCTTCCTCTTCTTCCCCGCCACCGTGCTGACGGCTTACGCGGCCGACCGACGCTTCCTCGTCGGGAGGTGCCTGCGCCGCAAGGAGTACCGCGCCAACCGCAGGGGGGTCATCGTGGGCGGGGAGGCGCGCGAGGAGGAGGGGGCGCCACCCGAGGAGGGGGCGCGTCAGCAAGAGAGGGCGGAGGAGGAGGAGACCTTCGGCCGGGAGGAGGAGCAGCGGCGCGGAGGCTACGTGCGGCTGCTGCGGGAGCTGCGCAGGACGCACCCAGACGCGCCCATGGCCGAGCTGGAGGAGCGGGCGCGCACCCGCATCCTGGAGGAGGAGCCCAAGAGCCGCGCCTTTTACCGCCTGCAGGCGACGCGCCGCCTCACGGGCAACCTGGGGCTGCACCGGGGGCGGGGGGCGGCGCCGGACCAGGAGGCGCCCGCCCATCCGGGGGAGGCGCAGCAGCAGGAGGCGGCGGAGGAGCGGTGCGTGCTCTCCTTCCAGCCGGCGCACTACACGGTGCTGGAGAGCGTGGGGCGCTTCGCGGTAGGGGTGGAGCGCAGCGCCCCCTTAGGGCGTGCCGTGTGCGTGGACTTCTCAACGGAGGACGGGACGGCGGAGGCGGGCTCCGACTACGAGCCCCTGCAGGGGACGCTCGTCTTCCGGCCGGGGGAGGCGCGCCAGCTCGTGTGGCTCACCATCGTGGACGACGACGTGTTCGAGGAGGACGAGCACTTCTTCGTGCGGCTGTCGTCGCCGCGGTACGCCGACGCGCTGCCCGACGGCATCCCGCCCGACCCCCCTCTCATCGTAGACGCGGAGGCGGGGACGGCGACGGTGGTCATCCTGGACGACGACCACGGCGGCGTGTTCGGCTTCGAGGCGGAGGAGGCGGAGGTGCCCGAGTGTTGCGACGCCTTCCCCGCGCACGTCCTGCGCAGGAGTGGGGCGCGGGGGCGGGTGCTCCTCCCCTTCAGAACAAGGGGGGAGGAGGGGGGAGCCCTCAGGGGGCGGGACTACACGCACGTCGAGGGCGTGCTGGTCTTCGAGAACAACGAGAACAGGCGAGCATACACCATCTTTTTAAAATATATTTATTAACATTAAGCGTTATTAATAACGTTATTAACATTATTAACGTTAGTAAATTATTATTTCCTTTTAATTATTAAATTTTAAAATTAATAAAATTATTTTTAAATCTTATTTATTTACCTGACAAATTTCCGTAGCAATAATGTTTCAGTTGTTAATGTAAATAATTCTTTCATCTTTAATCATTTTTCCACTTTAAATGTAGACACATTTTTTAATTGAAATGAAGATATATTTTTAATGGAGACAATTAATTTTAAGAAGCGATGGCTTTGCTGCGATTCCTAATTGGCTCGTCCCCTACTACATAAATGTCGATACTAATGTGGTATCTATATGGGACCACTTGTTTCGTGGGCACTACTCATACGGTGCTCAGAAAGAAATAAGCCCCTTTACATTTGGTTAAACCACATGGGCCCCCCTCCAGCCATTCAATTATATATTACTTACATCTGTCTCTCTACATAAATTATTCAAAATACCGAAACACTTTTTGCGGCAGGATGATACCAAATTACCAATGACACATAATTATACTTTTTTTCAATGTTCAATTTTATATTACGTTATGTCAATTTTATGTTACGTAAGTATTATTAACCAATACTTGCTCTCTCCTTTTGATAACATGGGCTTCAAATGTCTAGTTTATTAATATCCCTATGGTTTGCCCGCACTATGCTGATCGATGTGAATTTATTTATTTGAAAAAAAATTCAAATGGGATTCACATGGTTTGGTGATGAGAAAAAGAATTCTCTCATCGAAGAAGAGAAAAGAAAGGGAAGAAACAAAAAAGATTCTATTGGTCTACCCATATGAAATCCGAAAAAAGTCATCTAGGACACAGTGTTAGTTATTATTTGAATAGAGTAATTTTAATGTAAAATTATGTTTAAATGTTAATTTAAAAACATTTTACCGAATAGTTTATTTTTTAATCTGTGACTTATTTTGAATAGTTTTCTTAATTCTTAGAGTGTAAGTGGGACGAAAGTATAAATGTGCCTACGTTCCCAGGCTGGCCCATGTGGTTTGAACAACAATGAAGTTCTTTCTGTGTGGGGCCACATCATCCAAATGGGCTCATACGGATCCTACATTAGTGTGCCATGTGGGACATTTCAAATCATAGAGAATCTTTGACGGTTCAGCCATTTACTATAAGGGATATAATCATGAATATTGAATGAATATCACGTAAGATACGTTTGAAGAAAGCATTTGGAAATGACTTTGAGTGTTGCAGGAAGGACATCCCCATCCCCATCGTGGACCACGAGAGCTACGAGCGGGACGCCGTCTTCTACCTCGAGCTGGGAGAACCCAAGACGGAAGAAGGTCAGTGCATTTGAAGCATCTGTTAATAATGGTTTAGTTGGCTCTTATAATATTTTCAAGAATCCTTTTAATAATCATTTTCACCTTTTTTAATATAATGGTTGTTGTTCCTCTAAAAAATACTCGATCTCTCTTAAGAGTATTTTCCCCTTTTTCAATTGTAGCTTTTATCGAAGTCTTAATCGTTAATTTAAAAAAAAAATATATATATTTAGTGTTTAAGTAATGTTCGTTTCAGGACCTTGATATTATATTCGCCTTTTTTATAATAAAGATTAATGTCATGTGAAAATGTTGCCTTTGTTAGTAAGTCTCCCTTATCCAGCTTGTGTCACTGCTGCAACTAGTGAAAAACCACGAAATTTTACAAACTGAACGCATACGCAAGATGTGTTTCAAATGGTTATAGAGTAACGCCAACAAGAACTTGCCGAAAAATCATATCAAGAACTTTATAAATGTGCACTCTATTCAGGTTTAACCTGAAAAAAAACTTTTATAAACAGTCACAATTTTTAAGTCTTATTTCTTATAAAATTTATCCTTACAAATTAACTGACCAATTTGAATTTCGTTCTGATGATGAATGGGGTTTCTCCGTCAGGGGTGGGTGTCGGGATGACGGAGGCGGAGCGGCAGGTTGCGCTGCTGGGGCGGCCGCGCCTCGACGAGGAGAGGAGCACGCTGCGCCTGCGCATCAAGGAGAGCAAGGAGTTCAAGGTAGTCAATGGAGAGATTTTAACTCAGTACTTCAACTCATTAATTTTTTATATTTTTAAATCAAATTTGTGTAGTAAATAGTTCAAAAAGGTACTTTGACACTATAAATTAAGGGTCTTGTATGGTAACAGATCTCTATACAATTTCAATGGGGAAACTTTTGACCCTGTTTTTAAAAAAAATATACGACATGTCTCACGAAAACTTACCAAAACATACAGAAGAAACTTATTTTGCCATTAAAATAATTAATATGTTGTACTTTAAAGTTATTAATTAGTTATAATTAAAACAACATTTTTGTAATTATTCACAAACTACAGATGGCAGCACTAACGATATGTAAATATCTAAACAAAATTTTTTAAATTATAATTAATTATATCTTTAAAATTATACTAATTAATTATTTTATTGGCGAAATAACTTTCTTCTGTATTTTTTTGGTAAGTTTTCGTGAGTACATGTCGTACACTTTATTTGAAAACAAGGTCAAAAGTTACCCCCATTGGAATTGTATAGAGATCTGTTTTACCATACAAGACCCTTAAAAAAGTTGTCTAAGTATACAATTAATGAATTTACAAAATTACGTATTGCTGGTAAGACAGACTGTCCCCAAACAGGTGTATGTGCCTTCCAATGGTTAAAAGGGACTGTTCCACTCTTTCGGAAGCAGTGTTGTCCTCAAAATAATTTGTAACCATAGATAAAAACTGCAGACCATGCAGATAAAAACTAACTGGGTGTTAAGAAATATAATAAAATAAAATAAAAAATAATTCTTATAAAGCTGATGCTATAATAGCTTACATTTGAAATGCAACTCTAATGTATTTCATCCTAGCACTTCTATCTGTTATAAGCTCTCTTATCTCTTAAGTATAATGGAATAGATTTTATGACTTTAAAAAAATCAGGGGGGGGGGGGGGTATACAGAATTTGCAACGATTTTTTTAAAAAACCTTTTTATTGTAACCGTTTATTCCACCATGATCCCAGTCTCATTTTAACAAATTAAAATTTAAGTTATATTTTATAACATATTTTTTTACAATACCTCACCATGCTTGTCACAACTTTTTCCCGAAAGTTTAATTTTTCAAGAATTTGTTTTAAATTAAATATTGTGTTATAATTCTTAAAATTTTCTTTCCAATAGTAGCTTACACAACTCTGTAAGATCCATAGAACTGATTCAGCGACATGTTTTAACTCATCAAGTTACCAGAAAAAAAAGGACAATTTTTGTTAACCAGTTTTCGAAAATTCATAACTCTTAAAACTAAAATGAAAATAATTATTAACTTAAAAAGGCCAAAAAGTACGAATCCTAAAAGCTTTATCCAAATCAAAAATGGTCAGATTGTATGCCTTGTTGATTGGATATGGAAGGACTCGAATATGAAGTTGCAAAAGTTGTTGAATTTGAAAATGTCCAAGAAAAAAATATCGTTATTGATTGATGCACACAAGTTTATTATTTGCAAAGGTAAAATGATACAATTCCGTTTTTGTCGTTTTCTTTTAATACTTTTCTTCCTCACGCTTTTAAAGGTCGCATCTTCCAAAATAGAAAAATAATTTCCCACCAAACTTTTAGTCCCCACTCGACTACTCTGTGTATTTGTGGTAAATAAACTGTGCCTGTAATGTGTTTGTGTTGCAGAGCACCGTGGACGCGCTCTTCGAGAAGAAAGGGGGCGCTGCGGTCGGCACCTGTTCCTGGAGGGAGCAGCTGCTCGAAGTCATCACGGTCAGCGCTGGTGAGAACTCCTTCCCACTTTACAAAGGAATTTCAAATATGAAATAAAACGCCGAATTCGCCGAATCGTTTGCTAAATGTATTTTCAGTTCGAAGGAAGGATTTAAAATCGATTGAGTCAAATCCTAGCATCCATTCCGGCGACATTTGGTGGGTTGGAAAATGTCACCTTAAGGGGATACGGTACCCAAAAATTAGTCAAAATATCGATTTTTCAGTTTTTACATCTTTTTATTCAAAGTATCTTTCTGAACATTTACTGAAAGTTTCATAATGATATCTTCTGTAGAAAAAAAGTTATTAAGCCTTTTCTGGAGTCATACCTCTAAGTTTGAACCAGTATTTCTCATCTGCTTTCAATCTGTTTTCTCTGTCTCGCGTTATTTCAATTCTTGTGTTTAATAAATCCCTAAGGCTTTTTTGCTACTTAAGTTAGCATTTTGAAACTGTGTTCTTATATAAGTGGTGCACAAAATTGTGCATGGAATAAAGTCTACTATGTATAGTTTATTATTTTTAAAATGTTGAATTCAATAATTTGTAAACATTTTCGATTTTTTGAGATTTTCAGTATAAATGCATGTTATTTTTTTAGTGTAGCTCACATTTTAAAATCCATGCACAGTTCTCGAATGAATAGTTCTAAAAACAAACTATAAAAGTTTGGTGGATTTATTCTGTAAATTGAAAGAGGAGTAGCGTTTTAAAAAGTTTAAAATTGTAACTTTTTTTTTAAATGAAAAACTACTTGTAACTATATTTTGGTGGGAAATGTTTAGTTAAAGCAAACATTATACAAAAGCACTCTAATTTCCGAGTTTATTGATAAAAATAATATTTTGGGTCCCCTCAAATGACGCGAGCTTCGTATTCTGAAATCAACGCAAAACATCTGTAAAAAGATAATATGATCGAAAATAAAACAGCCTTTTATTCAAAATAAAGGCATTGCCGCTTTCCTAAGAAACAAATAATTCTACATTTTAAGACGTCACACAGTGCGGTAAAAATGGGTGTTTTTAGACCGTATCTCCTCCAATATTATCTGAAGTGCTTATTATTTTTGAGGATATGTTTGAGATATTATGTAGAGTATATTTAGTGAAAATAAAAGTCATATTCAAATTATTTTTTAATTTCAAAAACTCAAAAATGTTAAGTTTATGAATTTTTAGTAAAAATGAGTTACTTTCCCCAAATTTATTTAAAATCATAAATATCATATTCAAATTATTTTTAAATTTATGATCAAAAACTCAAAGAAAAAGTTGCGCGTTTTTAATGCAATAGCAGCCGAGTGAAGAGAACAATAAACATACGAGCGCTTTCTTTCTTCATTCGACTCGATGTTTTTTTAGGCGGTGCACCTGGAAAAACCATCTGTTTTTTTCTTCCAAAAAAAATGTTAGTAGTGATTGGGTTATTTTAAAGTTCCATGAATAGGTTAAGTGTTGTCGGCATGTTACTTTTTTGAATAAGTTATTTGCTCTTTAAAAATTTTATTATTTGGTTGAAAATTATGAAAAATTATCGTATACATTTAATTTCAACATGGCACTTCGTTTTACGACCCGTCTAGATTCCGGGATGTGTTTAAAATAATCATTAATAGGTCGCATTATTGAAATTAAGAGTTAAATATTACCATTTCGGAGGCTGCGGTGCAAAATATGTTGAAATCTAATTATGCGATTCACTGCGCCGCGTTATTTAAAAATTCGCCATAAATAGGGTCGCAGTGATTAGCTGCTAAAAAAAAAACTCGAATTAAAAGAGTTTAAAGACATTACATACAAGGTGGGGGTCAGTGGGGGATTTTTTGTAAGTCACTTTAAAGATGAAAAATGGTAACGGGTTTTGAAACTTTTAAAGTATACAAATTGCAAATATATAAAATTGCAAATATATAATATATGTACTGAAAAGTTCATATTTTAATGTAACTTTTTAAACCAATAAATATATTCAAAGATTCTTTAAAATGCTCAAAATATAGTAATTTTGTAACACTATTTTTCTTACCGCTCCATAAAATATTACTCTATGTGATTCTAACGCTTTTATTCTAATTACTTTGGACTTAAAAATACCGTGTCATGAAACCTATCCTAGATCAATAATAAACTTCTCAAATAAAAAGTCACTTTTTTTTATTTTTGTCCATTGCACACAGCACTATCCGTCATTTCAAACTGATTCATATGACAAAAATAAATTTTCCCTCAAATAGTAAATTTTAATTAAATTAAGTTTCTCATGCTATTGTTGATGAGCCAACAGCATTTGAAGTTATAAAAATTAAATTTTAATGCAAATTAAATGGGTAATTCGTTGACAGACATTCGTTGACAGATGTCCGTCCGGACGTACAGGCAAACGGACAAAAAGTAATAAAGATAGGCATCTGATGTCTATTAAAGCAACCTTTCTAACAAAAAAAATAAGAATTTTTAAGATCCGAAGGATAAACCGATTTTGGAAGCGGGGTACGCACGGCAAGACAGACAGGCGGACATCAGCATGGTCAATTGGTCAATACTTATACATTTTTCAAAAAAAATTCTTCCGTTTAACAAAAAAAAAAAAGGAATGTAGGCTACAACACACATACATGGATGTTGAAGCGTTTTCTTTTGGATTTTTTGTTTGTTTTCTCCATGGGCCTTAGGGCCACGGCCTTCGCCAAGTTGACCCTTGCCAAGTTGACCCGCGAATAAATATTTTCCCATGGAACAGGTTTCTCACGAGGGGCGGCTCCTGGCTCAGCGCCCTGGCACCGAGTCAAGACCGCAGCCCCGATCGATAGCCCCATTCACCCGCCATTGTTTGCCACGCACGAAAACAGATTGGTGTGTCTACGGGATCCTCATCCGTTGAAAGAGTTCATTCCTTTAATGGGAATTCAAAGCGATCATCTCAACACAAAATTTAAAAATCATTCATTTCCAAAGGTTATGCATACATTATTTGTATTTATTCAACATTGAGTCGTTATTGATCACTTGACCTAGTTATATTTTTATTCCTAACCGCTCCTAGCGCAACTCCGATAAACGTTTTGTGTGCAGCTGTTGGATCATAATAAATGAAGCAGTTTTTTAAAATTTCAGTCTAATTCAATATTGGCTGTCAAAGCAAGCGTTGGCCGCGGAAAAAACGCGAATTTTGTATCCTCACAGCATTGTGTTGATTAATTTAGAGTGGAAAATAAATGCGACAACAGGAACAATTAAAACTTCGTTTTGCAAAAATGTATATTATATATATATATATATATATATATATATATATATATATATATATATATATATATATATATATATATATATATATATATATATATATATATATATATATATATATATATATATATATATATATATATATATATATATATATATATATATATATATATATATATATATATATATATATATATATATATATATATATATATATATATATATATATATATATTATATATATATATATATATATATATATAATGCAAAGATATATTATATGCAAAAATGTCGTTATTAAACAATGTATATTATAAATTCGGCACAATAACAGCTTGGACTTTGAAACATAACTCTTCATGGACTCATCTAAAAAACACGAGTCATTCTTCAAGGATCATCATTGTCTTAAAAACAATTTCAGTAACTTTGATGTGGGCGGCCCGTTCTATTTGATTGCGTGACAGTTAGGTAACGAAGTTTGAAGCAAAACTCCTTTGACAGTTAGGCTGATATGGGCCAAAATTGAAAGCCGATCTTACTATAAATTCCTTCCTCATTTTAATCTCTTTTTATGTGTTCGCAGGAGAGGAGGACGGTGGCGGGATGCCGTCGTGGTCCGACTACGTGATGCACTTCTTCACCATCTTCTGGAAGGCGCTCTTCGCGTTCGTGCCCCCCACAGGTCTGTGCGTCAAAAGATCCATGTCCATACATTTTCCATACATTGACCATATCTGCACATAAAAGTTGCAAAATTAGAACTTTATTATAGTTTTTTAAAAATAAACTACCTTTATATACTTGCACTTGCACGGGTGTACCCTTCATAAAACATCTAATAGCTACACTATAGCGAACGACATTAATTAATGATAAGTTGCCAAGCAATGACACCGGACAAATCAGATAAACAGCCTACTTCAACAGTTGATATATTTAACGCAGGGCTTTCACTTTTTCGTGATAGCCAAAAAGTAGCCTTAACAGATCCGATAAACTCCAAAAGTTATACCATAGCTGTATCTAAAAAGTGCAACAACTTCAACAATCAAACTCGCATCAAATAAAAATCGAATCGAAATTATATCTTAGAATTGGACCTTTTGTTAAATTGTGTGGCATGGGGGGGGGGGGGGGGGGGTTAAATATCAAATTTTTGAATAAAACTTAATAATCACTCACGCGCAACTCACTCATTAAAACTAAACCATGGGGTTGTTTACAGTTGATGGCAACAGCTCCAAAGTTTGTTTTCATTTGTTGTCTGGAATTACTTTTGTTTTTGGTATTCGAAAATGTGTTTTTTAAGAATATTTTACTTTTAAAATTGTTAAGTGCCAACTTCTTGCTGTGATGTTGGTTGTTCAAAATATTTGTTTAACAAAGCTTGCATAGAAAGAAAAATTTCTTTTCATCTATATCGGTCATTTTGAGAGTGAAACCGAAGCAACCAATGAAATCGCAGTACGCAGAAAAATGAAAACAAGAGCCATACTTCATCAGAAACATTCCCATTAATATCTTTAACCTACATTTTTACAAATTAAACCCAAGTATACTTAATTTTATTTTTTAATTTTGAAAGACCAGAAATATATATAAAAAATCTAAAAAAATATTACTGTTTTTTGTTTCCATGGGAACCAAACACAATGTTTCTCAAGTCTATGAGATCGACTTCAAAAAAACAGAACTTTTGAACGAAAAACGCAGACACTTATAAGGTATCGGAATAACTTCCCCGTTCCATTCTGCGTATTTTGACACCCTTCCCATTTCTCTGCATGTTTCGTAGTTGAGATGGAGACAGATTTCAGACGAACCAACAAACAGATACACATCAGTCAAACGATTATGTAGATTTAGGTAGATTTTTACACCAATGTTACTTATCTGAACGCAATAATACGAAAAAAAAAATCTATAGTAATACATAATTAAAACATGATTTAAGTTGTGCTCCTTTGATTTGCAGACTGCCTCGGGGGCTGGGCGTGCTTCGTGACGAGCATTGTGGTGATCGGGCTGCTGACGGCGCTGGTCGGGGACCTCGCCTCGCACTTCGGCTGCACCGTCGGCCTCAAGGACTCCGTCACCGCCATCTCCTTCGTCGCACTCGGCACCAGCGTCCCGGGTACACTTTACTCTCCTCTTTTATACTAGTGCTTTTGGCCATGACATGATCATTTATATTGGCCAACAATGATCCTGCCCAGTGTTGATTTCTACACATTTCTCCATGGCGTGCAACTTGTAGTTGCATCAAGCGACACTTATAATTATAAAGAACTGCTTTAAATTAATCTTCTAATTAAAGAACTTTTGCATGATATGAGTATGGAGCGCTCTATCTACACTCACTTAAATAGGAATCACTTAATGCTGACAATCGCTTCTGTCGCGAGACTACTTTCAAACCCCGCAACTTTTTTGTTTGACTATTTTCCCTAGGTTTATTTTCTGTTCAAGATGCTTTTGCGACAGTATTGAATGTAACATATTGTGTTCTGACCGAGAAGTGTGTTCTCTTGCAGACACGTTCGCCAGCAAGGTGGCGGCGCTGAACGACAAGTACGCCGACTCGTCGATCGGCAACGTGACGGGAAGCAACGCCGTCAACGTGTTCCTGGGGATCGGGATCGCGTGGTCGATCGCCGCGCTGCACCACGCGGCCCGCGGGCGCCAGTTCCTGGTGGCGCCCGGCGCGCTCGCCTTCTCCGTCACCATGTACTGCGCGTGCGCATTTGTGTGCGCCGCCGTGCTGATGGCGCGCCGCTCCCTGGCGGGCGGCGAGCTCGGCGGCCCGATGCGCTTCAAGGCGCCCACCGTCGCGCTCTTCGTCAGCCTGTGGCTCTTCTACGTGCTCATGTCCAGCCTGGAGGCGTACGACATCATAGAGGGATTCTGAACAGCCCAACGGCCTCAAGAACCCCACCAAAGGGGCCCATCATGGGATGACATGACGTTTAGTACATTATATGACGTGTTCTGTATTCCATTTTTTACAAATGTGTTCGTCATAGTAGGATGTTCAACAAATACTCATTCATGGTTAATCATGAAGATGAACAGAAATATGAAAATTAGTTATATTTTAGTCGACTTGCATTGAGATGGGGCTCATCTGGCTTTTGAACGGGTGGTTGTACTGAAGTCTGGATCGAGCCTTTCTGCCTTTAGAAAAGGGATTTTTTTTTTGCTAAAGGTATGTCCTTCTTACGAGAACAAAAACTTCAAAGGTTCAAATACTAAAATCCCTACCAAAGGTACAAAACGATAAAATACGTGCATGGTGGCGATTGTTTTAAGGTTTTTTTGTGAACTTTCACAATAGTATTTTAAAATTGTCTTCGGATAACTTGGGATTGCGTTAAGTGCAAAATATTTCATCTTTGACTCTCTTCTTTTTTTTCGATTTGAATCATCAAATTCAAATGGAAAGAGAGACCGGAACATTAGTATTATCCTGACCTGTTTTTGCTCATGAAAAGGAGCAAGAAGGGCAGCCAGTTTAACTTAAACATATTTTTTAAAAATCGAAATTTTAAGAAATTTCTGAAACATTCTCCTATTCCTTTTCACTAGTTTAATTTGAAAATTATATTCGCTTTTCTATATAAAATCAAGAGTTTTATTTTCTTTTTTTGCTGGTGGGAGGTCCATTCGAAAGAGTTTCGTCCGTAGAGTAGGCATTTTTAAACACTTCGTGCCTGCGGGGATAGAATACATCGTTGACTTAGCATGCAAAAATGTCAAGTGAATAAATCGTATTTTTTTTAAAAATCGAAAGAAAGTGTAATTACTTTAAATTGTAGGACCTTGTAAGTGTAACTCTTATGGTTATTTTTTACTACTTAACTTGGAAAACATGCATTCGTAGTTTAAAATTACGGAGAAATATTGATTGAGTTAAAAACCTCTGAAAAGCCACTATTTACACGTTGGAAGCACATTGCGCTTTAAAAAAAAACTCAGTCACAATGCCTCTTATTTTAATACGTTTATAAAATAAAAACTAATTATTCCATCTCGAACTTTTTTATTCATAATTAGGTGAGAGAGGTGGACACTTTTTTGTATTTTTAATATACAATTTGGACGGGTCGGAGCGTGGTTTGTTTTTGGGATAGAAGAAAATGCTCAATGTTTGACGTAGGTGGGACCTTTCTAGTTTGGACTAATTGGCTGCCGGTGGTTTGTTTGCGAGGTTTAAGACAACTATGACGTCATCGTAGTACCTTGGCCTTTCCAAAAATGTCCATTTATATTTAAAATACCATTCAATCCAACTTTAAAATACTACATGTCGTAAAAAATAAACCGTACACCGTTTTCAAACTAAACCGCAGCAAAAGGGTAGAAAACAAAATTGTGTGGTAACCGTTCCTACCTTGGTATGTTCTATTAAACTATCGTGACGTCTTCAAGTCGCCAAAGCATATCACCAAATATTATCAATCGGTAATACACTTAACATTTTAGCATGCTAAATCAACGAGTCTTCCCCTAAATTATCTAGGATTATATTCTAGTCGCATTTTTATCTATGTAACTCTTTTAAATAGCGGGGATATTTAATCGAGGGTGTCCCTCTTCATTTGGGAATTGTGATATTCTCCGAAATGTGATAGATTGCGTCTTACGACTGCCCGTTATTTGTGTTCTTTCTATTTTTCTTTTAACGTTACGTTCAGAAAGTCCATTTACTCATTGGTCAGTTAAACATTCAATCCAAAAGAAGTACGTGTATTGCTTCGTTCATGTGAACTGTACAAAGTTAAAGTACTTACTTTTGGTCAATAACCAGAAATTGCTGTTAGCACAAGAGGACAGATCAATCCACTAAGGATTGACGCAGCTTCCAATACTTTGAGCAAGCCGATTAGCAGCATTTATCCGCGGCGCTGAATCAACAACGAAGAGCAGTTTTTAATTAGTGTATCACTCTTGATAGTTACAGAACATCGAAATATAGATAGTATGCATAATTTGAAACGACGTTTTCTGCAGCGTTTTTTTTTTGTCGTTTGAGGACAACGCAACCTTTTGATTTTGGTATCGGGCTGTGTAAATTTGTTTTAGAAAATGAATTCTTTTCGGTAATAATTTTTGTGGTGTTTATGTAGAACACAAGACCTTTGGAAATCAGTTGGGTGAACATTGTAAATTTATTACAAAGGTAAATTCTCCAATGAAGCTTATTCTCTTTGAAAATCAAATCTAACTGTATTCCTTTTAAATCTTAAACTTAAATATTTATAAAAGGAAGCTCTAGAAATGCATTGAGAGAGCTAAAATATAATTTTTCCCGAATATATGTACGTCATTTGCATTATTTTTGACTTCTTCCAAAAATATGCAATGAAAATAAACACAATAACATGAGTTGTTATATTTGCGAATACTATAGTTGAACGGCGAGTTGAGTTTCAAAGGATTTAAATGTGGAGGAGCGAATGAAATGAGTGTTCAGTGGAATTCACATAAACCTCTCTTGATCATGAATGTGCATGTTCTGAAGATGCCGAAAGTGTCCTGATTTCCCACCAAGGCTATTCATCGAGTTCAATAGTGTCTTTCTCTTTTGGAAAGAAAGCATTCTTTGACGACTTCTCCCGTTGACTGTACATATTTCAATTTTATCGAGTTGAAGATTACATATTTATAAACTATCCATTGTTCTACTGTTGTGAGAATTTATGTTGTCAGCCACCGAGAAGCGTGCCTCGCTTCGAAGACTGGTGCTATCGACTCAAATAACACATTGAAAATATCTATATATTTATTTATTACTTTCCGAATCGCTTGATTATACAGCAAGTTGTTGAAATGTTAATATCTTATTATCATTAGTTATTAAACTATTATGATTATAAATACTGCTTCAATCATTGAGTTCTTCCTACACAACTTTTATTTGTTAATTACACCCTACATCGAAAAAAGTACTTGATGGTTAAAAATGTGTAGTTTATGTATTTTTTAAACAAATTTTATTATCGGTATAATATTTTAATAATCCCGGAAAGACGTTCACTTAGATTAACGCCTTAAAATATTTGTGTGGGAAATTTTGACGTTTCGGTTAAAAACCATTAACCCAGAATCAATTTATTACGACAGGAAGATAGAATTAGCACTGTGTGTAGAATTAGAACTAGCATTAAATGATGTTTTTTCTTTAGTATATAGCAGATCTATTAAACCCTTGACCGCTTGATTGGATTTAGTATAAAAAAATTATCAAGTGAACTTCAAAGGGCAAACTGTTATTTTTTTCAAAGCAATTTTAGCAGGAATCCAAAATAAAAGGAAAGGAATATTTTTGGCTCATTCTTTAGCATTTTCAGTGTTGAAAATTTAGTTTGCTTGTATTAATTAGTTTAAAAAAACATAATTACGATTTAGAGAAGACTTACCTTTCATTTCAAGGGTAAGTCTTAACTCAAATTTCAATTGTTCTTCAAAAACTTTAACTTTTCATTCTAATTTTTATGAAAACAATAAAACGCCGCCATGTTGTTTGAAGCTTCCTTCCCAAGCATTAACCCTTTCACTGAGGCATGACGAGATTCTTGAGTCAAGCAACTTTTTTCATCGATAGAGAAAAGTCCAGATGAAATTTGTGAACTCTTTTTGCAATTAGATCTGAGACATTATTGTGAATTTTGGAATTCGATCGATTTAAATGTTTTCGATAGTGTAAAACCAGAGACATTGATTGATCAAGTCACTTAATATGTATTAGAATTTAACCACATTCGAATTTCATAGCATGTTATCAAAATTAAGTGCTTAGATTTGTTCCAATAGTCCAACAGCAACATTGGATAAAATGAACTTAATTACAATCTGTCGTAATTATTTTGGTTTTGTTTACTAACGTGTTTCTTCCTAGTAAACAATACCGAATACTGGTCATTTCAGATCTTAGTGAGATGCAGGGGACAACAAGTAAGCAAGAACTAAAGCAACCTAACATGGGTTCGGTTTTGCTAGTCAACGACACCGCATCTGGAATGATCACTCTACTGAAAGAATCGTAATTTTGGACCACAATCTTGTGGCAGGACTAGCACTCAAAACCAACTTAGACATTGCACTGCATTACAACTTAGACATTGCATGTATACTAGCTTATAAGAGAGCGACGATAGATAAAGAAATGAATGATCGAAGCTAAGTTTTGGGGATCATAGAAAATAAATAGTCACTTCAAATACACACACTTATTTCACTTTATTAAAATATTTACACGATTCAGTTTCTGCTCACAAATCATGAAATGTCGGAACGTCAAAAAACAAAGCTTTCTTTTATTAAAAAAATAAACAAATTCTTTAAAAATATATATCTATAAATTACGAAATGAAATATCGACACAATCCTAAAATATACAATACAGATTAAATCTCATCTACACAATATACAGGGGATTCATTTGGAATCCATTGAACCACAGCTTACAAATAGAATTTGTAATGTATGGTTGTTACTACTACAATTAATCTCACACATCATAATCTATAAATATTTCAATCCAATATAGTACAATATTAAATAGTCCAATTATTAAACTTTAAATTCACAATATATATACTCTTTTTTGTTTTAATTTGAGCAAAATATCACATTTTCCCTCCTTGCAGGGAAAATTTCTATTTTTCCAAGGAAAGGGCCCGAGAAGGGTTTTCGGGTCTCTCTCCGTCGTACGTCTGCAAAAGAGAAAGACACTCCCGTGAGAACCTTTTGTGTTCCACATTATAATCGATTGAACTCAAGACATTGTGTCTCAAAAATTAATATTTTTGAAAGTTTCATGAATTGCAGAAAAATATCAGTTTAACTATATTAAAAAAAATAGCCTATATATTGTTTATAAAATAGCTGTGACTAAAACAACAGCTGGAAATTATAGCAATTTAAATGTTTTTTTTTTCATGTTTTGAATCCTCTGCAATATTTTTTTTCTTTGAGGGTGATTGATAATCCTATTTTTTTCCCTTGTGATTTGTAATTTTTTAAAGAGACCGTTGACTCTTAATGGAAGCAGGGATTTAAAATCCACGGCAAATATACATGCTCTACAAAGGGTGACATAAAATTATTTGTGATGATAGAACAATGTCCAAAAAATCTCAGATGTACGAAAACTTTTGACTTCCGCATCATCTGCTGCATTGTGAATTTCTATCTACATGATCCCATCAAAAGAGAATGAAATAAGGCGCAACGTCCATAAACCCTTGAAGAAAAAGTCTTTACCTTTTTCCAATGTGAATGAATGAGTTAAAAGCAACCGGCTCACAATGAGGATGTGGCGCTCACCTTGTAGGTGGGGTTGTCGTAGGCGGCCTCGGAGGGGGTGCGCGAGATGGGCGCCGCCGCCCCCCGCCGCCGCACCACCACCACCAGGAGGAGGGCGAAGGCCAGCGCCGCCGCCCCGCACACCACGGCCACCGCCACCAGCGCACCCACGCCCCCAGCGCCATCTGGAACAAAAGAGGGTTTTATAAGATGAAATATAAGAGATATGGCACAGCGACATTCACAGAAGGGACTGCTCATTCAATCGAAAGCAGCCTCAAAAAATTCCAGCCTCAAATTCAATCGAAAGCAGCCTCTAAATTTGACGAGAAGGGTTGCTACATACAGTGTCACTCAAAAGTGTTCGTACACCAAAGAAATTTTTAGAAATTGTGCTATATACTCTGTTGTAAACAATTTTATCAGTTGAATATTTTTAAATAGTATCTTTAAATTGTGCTTAATAAAACTGAGCAATATTTTTTTTAAAAGCAAGTATTACTTTTCAGAAAAATAAATGAATAAATATGTCACAAAATTAGCACACAAAAGTCTTCGTACTCCCAAAACATTATTACTTTAAATTAATTATAAAAATATCTTTTCAGGTTTTTTTTTTTAATTCTAACTGAACAATACACTAAAATCGTATGATTTTAGCATTTAATTTCGCAATTATTTTTTCTATATTTACTTTATTTTTAGACATGAAGCGCGTTCGTAAAGAAACGAGTTTAGACATTTGAAAATCAATTATATTTCACTTTAAAGCTAGAAAATCACTTAGAGGAATCACTTATCATGAATATACCTCATTCAACGGTGAAAAGCACATTAAAACGTTTCAAAGAAGCAAAAGGATAGAAAACAAGCTGCGAAATAGTCGTCCTCAACTTTTGTCAGCTAGAGATCAATGAATTATTGTGATTAAATTTCTCAGGCAATTCCATGTCTCAGGCAATTCATTAGGCAAATCCATGTCTAAGTGCAGTAAAATTTACTTCATATTATAATGAAACGCATGGAACTTCTATTTCCTGTGAAAGTATTCATAGAATCCTTCGGAATACTGGTATAAATGGCTGCTATGCACATGGAAAATTCTTTGTAAGTTGGAAGAACAGAATTACTAGGCATTTTTCCCCAAAAAATTGGTAAATCACTCAGAAAGCTACTGGAAACGTATCTCATTTGCAGAAGAGAGTAAGTTCAACATATTTGGTTCTGATGGGCGTATAATTGTATGAAGAAAAATAAATGAAAAACTTAATTCCAAGAACTTAATTGGAACAATAAAAAATGGCGATAGAGGTGTTATGGTTTGGTAGTGTATGTTAGCGGCTGGAGTAGGCACTTTACTATTCATCAATGGTATAATGGATCAAAGGTTCTCAACAACATTTTAAAAGTGTCAGCACAAAATTTGGGAACAACTTTGTGTATTAGCAAGACAACGATCCCAAACATACAATCTCGAATGTTCGGCTCCTCTATTATTGCCCTCGTAAAATCCCACCTCAATCCTTGGATTAAAAGCCTATTTGACACATTTGGAAAGAATTAGCGGTGCTAATAAGAAATCATCACCATTAAATCGAAAATTCCATTGAAAGCAGTAATGATCGAATAATGGATCTCAAAATTGGTGCAGAAATTACCAAAACTTTACTTAAATCTATGCCCAGACTCTTAAAAGCTGTTATAAATAATAAAGAATATCCTACAACAATTATAAAAAATTTGAAATTTTCAAATTTAGTGATGTTTTTCTGAAGTGTACGATCACTTTTGTGCCATTTTATTAAATGTTATTATTTTAAAGACTAATTTAAATTGTAATTCGAAAAAATTCTATACTCTGCTTCGTTAAGAACTTTTTAAATATGCTACCAAAAAATTTTGGTGTCAAAATAAAAGTTTATAATGACGAATAGTGAGGTTTTTTATTGAATCTTGTTGGTGTACGATCACTTTTGAGAGACACTGGATATAGCAACTCATCGCTACCATTTCGTTAGAACTATGCTAATGGTCGCCAGACAATTCTGCCAAAAGTAGCAACCTTTTCAGCGAAATAGCGAGTCATCTTTATTACTTTCCCAATTTCCTTTTTATACTATTAGATTGTCGACCGCACGTTAGATGTTGTAAAAAACTCGCCAAATGGTGAAAACCACATGACTGGGATCCAGTCACGTGGAGAAGAACCTCTTTGAAGCACAAAGCTGAGTATGCTCACCTTCCGTGGACCGCGCCTCCTGCGAGACGGCCGCCTTCTCCGTCTTGAACTCGACTCGGTCAGAGGTGAGGGCGCGCCCGTCCGACAGGAACAGATCCAGCTGGGCCCAGTACCTGAAACAAACACAGCTCTTATCATTCCGCCATTTTGCTGAACTATTATAAATAATCACAGCAAAGCAACTAGAATGTTATGGCCTAGCTAAATAGAGTGCCAGGCCTGAACATCCAAAATATTAGCTTTCTCTTTAACAAGTCGTATGGAAAATAACTTCACCGTGTTTGTGACACCTCCGCTGAATTGGATTGGACAGGTCCTCATCGTACCGAAAGCTATTTGAGTGAAGCGGTAGCAAATCGTTATATACTAACTCAAACAAAGCTTCTCTGATTGAATAACCATTTCCACAAAGAAAATGAAGTGAAACGTTTAGTTGAACGGGTGATTTGCAACCGACAAAGCAAACAGAAAGTCCTAAAGGCATCTCGTTCATTTAAGGATTACGGTTAAGTTGAGTTATCGTCGCAGTAGAGCTACATGAGGGCTATTGGCGCCAGCCGTCGTCATTTAGAACCATAGTCAAATGACGATCCAACAGCTGAGTAGCAACTTTTAAGGGCGACATCATCATTGAACTGAACTGAAACTCTGGAATGAGCATCCCATGAAAAGCTGGTGAAGCCTATTTTTGGGTCACTTGGCGACAGCTTTAGGGAGAATATGTGCCACATTTGGCATGAATTCGTTGATCACAATCGACACTTGACTTGACAGTTTGCATTGGATCGTCAAAATCGCTCGCCAAGAATAGCACTCCAAGGAATTTAAGTTTTAAAGATTGTTCCAGCGATTCTATTTTTTTTAAAGTACATGTTTCCGAATCTTCATTATATAAAGAACCTCCTAAAGCAATAACATATCAATTTTCTGTTTGAAAAATTATTGAAAAAGTTGGATTAAAATACCTATTTTAACAGGTAAAGTATAGGATTGGCGGCAAAAGTTGGGTTGCTCTTACAGGGTTGCCGGGCTTCACAGAACCTATTAGCGAGCGTTACGATGATCATTCCAGAGTTTCAGTTCAGTTCAGTGGACATTATACGCGGCGTCGAGCTTTGGAGCATATTTAACGTATTGGCACTTTCTCTACACGGTTTAAGATTCGTCGAACTTTTTGGATGCATAGACTGTGATAGGTCGGAAGTTATTTTGGCAATGCCCGGGATGCATGCCTTACCGGCTGTGTTCCCGAGCCGAGCACAGTTAAAGAAGCAAACTACAGCGGCTTGAGATAAACTTAGACGAAGCACCAGTTTGTTTTAATATTTAGGCTTTCTAAGTTAAACACACTTTAGTTCAAAACAGAACAATGTCGTTCAAAAACAAAAGCTTGGTTTGGTTTCGGTTGAAGTAAAGGGCACTAGAACTACACGAGGGCTATTGGCAGCAAGTCTCATATTTTTAAACCACCACCACCAAGACGGCTATACAAATTGGGGACCACAACCACTTATCTTTAATACTTTACTTAACTACATGCACTGGAAGGGGCATTTCGATCCAGACGAATACCTCTAGAAAGCAAGCACACTCACAAAATTCTATAACAGTGCTAAGTAGGCCGATGCCACCGTTGAAACTTCCACTAAGTCTGGGAAATGCATCGATTTAAGCAGTCCGTGAGGGATGGATTGGTATTCGGAGCTACTGGTGTGACAGACCTTGCGTAGGCTTACTCTTATCTAGAAGAATGTGGCCACATTCCACTTACTTGGTGTCGGGAGCCAGCCCCTCGAGGACGGCGGGCTGGCTGGCGTTGGGGGGCGCCGTGTAAGAGGAGCGGGCTTCCTCCCCTCCCCCGCCCCACCGCACCCTCGCCGCGCGCACCTCCTCTTTCCGGGGGAGGGGCGAGACCGAGAAGGAGGCACTGGCCCCACCCACGCTCACAAGGCTCGCCTTCAGAGACGGCTCCTCTGCTGCTGAAACATAGCAAGAAAACATGGATTAGAATTGAAACGACTTTTAAAATAAATTTGAAAATCGCCACCTACTGAAAGATAATTTTAAATGCTAATGATAGATTTTATTACACATTTACATTTATCTACAAATATTTCATTCATTACAGACAAGGTCAAGCATAGTTATTTCATTCATTAGGATTAAAAAAATAGTTGATTATTTTTTATGGTTAAAAATTAATGGTAAGGCGGTGTGCACCTGTTGTGTTGGTGGTGGTGAAGCGCAGCGTGTTCCCTGGGGCTGCCTCGAGGGCGGGCGCCCCTTCCTCTCCGCGCAGCAGGAGGCGCAGTTCGTAGGCGGAGGCGGGCTGTAGGCCGCGCAGCTCCCAGGCGCTCGTGTCGCGGTGGAGGGGGGGCGTCTCCTCCCACTCCCCTTCCCCCTCCCTCCTCCACTGCAGGAGCAGGGCGTCCACCAGGCGGCGCTCGCTGTGCCCCAGGGGGCGCCACGTGATGCGCGCCCCGTGAGGCGAGGGATGCGCGTGCAGGGGACGCACGTCCACCCGCACCGCGGCTGCAACGGGAGCAGAGCGAGGAATGAATTCATGACGATATTTGTTTGTAGGAATTCGATTCATACAATGTACGCATAAGGTCTGTTGGCGAACTTTTTGTTGGACAATTTCCATAAAAACATCTGGGGCAATTGAAGAGCTTCGCGGAAGAACGTGCTAAAGTGACACAAAGGTGAAAATGAGAAAATTAGCTTAATTTTTCGTTTGCATTTAAATCCATAAAACTCGGTAATTGCATAAGGCCGAAAATAAATTTAATGTAAATTTTAAGAAAAATTAGAAACTTGTAATTGACAAAGGAGGGGATAATATATTCAATGACACAAAAATTTCAATTTTTTTCAAAAATGTCACTATGCACTTTCTTCCACTAAGCTCTTCAATTGTCTCTTATAAGAGACAATTGTCTTTATCGTCTTTATCTTTATGAATTCAGTATACTGAATTCATAAAGATAAGAGACAATTGTCTTTATCGTCTTTATCTTTATGAATTCAGTATACTGAATTCATAAAGATAAAGACGACAACATTTGATCTTCAATCACGCTAATATAAAATTAACGCATTAATAACTTAAATGATGCAACTCCTCAAAGCTATACACATAAACATTCAATGGTTGTTTGCATACGCCAAACCATGTATAAACATCGTTTGACGTACATGTTATAGAGAGAGAGGCGTTCATGAGATATTGTTAATTTCAGAAATTACGAAGCATGAACAGTTAAATATACATTCAAGATCATTACTGGTACATTAAAGTTTTCTGCGATAAGCCTAATTTAAAATAAAACTTCTTTAATGCATCAGGAAATACATAAAACGTTTACATAAAACTTATCAGTCACAATCCATTTAAAGGAAAAACTATATTCGATTTACTTGTAAGTATAGAGTTTGTTAAAATTGGTAATCTGGTTTTCTTATGCTTAGACCAAAGTCACACTGAACAGTCAAAGAAGCCCCATGGCAAAGGAGCAATCGAGCAGTGCTTACCTGGCGGCGGCATGGTGACCTTGAAGAGGGCTGAGTCGTGTGGGGCGGGAAGCGGGGGGTCCGGCCGCACCCGCACCCGCATGTAGTAGGTGTGTGAGGGGTCGAGCCCCGCTCCCAGCACGTACTCGATGTGGGGCGAGTCAAAGAGGCGGCGGGGGCGGGAGAAGCGCTGCGCCCGCCACGCCCCCTCGGCCAGGGAGGGGTCGGGGGAGAAGCGCAGCTCCGCGTGCCCCCGCCCCCCCACCAGCGAGGGGGGGAGGGAGAAGCGGACGCGCACCGCCGTCGCGTTCAGCGCCACCACGGACACGGCGCGCAGCTCACCCTGCTCCTCCTCGTGCTCGTTCTCCTCCTCAAGAGCTTCTCCTCCTGCAAAAGACATGTGAGACGAGTCAGCATACCGCTATTTTTTACCACTTCCGGTTGGTTCCTCATTGGGCGTTCGCCTATATTGCTTGTAGCTTCGGGCGGTGTTTTCCGGTTCTGCGGGGCGAAACTCCCTGTTTACTAGTATAGGAAGATATCATTCCAATTTGTACTTTAGCTCAGTGGACAGCACAGAAAAGATCAATTTGTTACTTTTAAATCCGATTGAGTTTCATGAGCATGGTTTTTTATTTATTGTTTCCATGGACAATCAAAAATGGCCTCGTGTGTAACTACACCCGCTAGTTCGAAGAAAACTGTGCTGTAGGGACCTCTCAAACTTCTGAAGCCAGTTTGCCACCATTGTTGTGCATTTGATGAATTATAACTACCTTATTTTGTGGTCTAAGAACTTTGTAAAAATTCTAGTATGTACTTGGAGAGATACCTGCATGTTCCAAATTATGATTATCTTAAAGTTTATAAGTACTTCGTTGTGATATTGTAATTTTCATAATGTGAATGTCTTTAAGTTTATATTCTTAAAAAATGTATTTTTATTCCATGCTTCGACTGCGTCATTCAAAATTCCCCACAACAAGTTGTACAGCAACAAGGAAGGTGGCCTCTCACCGTGTGCCGTGTTGTTGCAGACGACGTAGGGGCACATCTGGGGGTCGTCAGGGGTGACGACCACGGGCCGGGGACAGCGCTCCGTGGGGGCGAGGAAGCGGGGAGGCACGCGGGGGCAGCAACGCACGCGTCCCCCTTCGAGGCACTCGCACTGCCGGCCCCCCTCCTCCGCCCACTTCTCGGAGGGGCGGCGGCGCACGCCCTCAGACACGCACCCACCTGCAGAAAGAACGAAGGGTTTTCAAAGATGTCTCCCTTGTATATTAATCCCTTCTCCAGTATTGCCTAAAATGTCAAACCAAAGCTTCTTTTCAGTAGTTAGCATTTATGACGACCTTTGGTAGTCAAACATTTCTGTGTCTAGTTTACCCTTACTGAATTTTATTCTCTTTTACAATTCGCGTATAAATATTAATAAGCAGATAATCCATTACAACATTCATTTTCAATCGATTTTTGGTTCCCCAAATTATAGTGTATTAAAAGTGCATTTATTCGACTTCGCAGCAAACTCCACACAAATATTGAATTTAAGTTTTAATTCATTCTTTTGCCAAGTCAAAAATAATGTTTAATTCTGATTTTTTTAAAAACAATTAAAAAAACCCATCTAGGTTTCTTTTGCAAGCATCGCTCCCGAATCGCACTCACTGTGTTTGCATCTTGGGCAGCAGGGGTCTTCTCCTCCCTCGTCCCACTCGAGGCATCCTTCGGGGGTTGGGGGGCACTGGAGGGGGGCGCACTGGACGCGCAGGTCGGCGCCGCACACGCACCGCGCCGCGCACCCGTCGCGGAACTCGGCGCCCGCCGCGTACGGCACGCCGCGGAACTCGCACGCGCGCGGGGAGGCTGCAAGGAAGAGAGACAGAGGTGAGCTCACGACTTCGGCGACAGCCTTCGGTGAAATTGGGCACACAGCTTGATTCGAGATTTATGTTTTTTAATCTCTCGTGTGTGTGTTTATTATCTCTCTGCAACAACATATTAAAATTACTTCAATAAATACGCGGATATGTAAAAATCTTTTATTGATGCAAAATTAATCTCACACTGAATAATAGTTTTGCCCTTCATAGATAACAAAAAATAAAAGTTTTAATAACACTTATTGTGCCTTGTCAAAAAAATATCAAGTGTAGTAATTGAACAATTTTAAATAGTTTTGTTTAATTATCTGTCACATCGTATAATGTAATTTATTTAATAATGATTATTTTAATTAAGGATTCCTTGAAGGTTTATGCATAATGATTAAATATCATAAATAATAAATTATATATTTAAATGAGAGAGAACTTAAATCAGAGTACAAAAAAAAACTAAATGCCAAACGAGGGAATTAAGGTCTAGAGCAAAGAGATAGTAAAACCGCGCGCATTCCAGAAGAGACAAGTAATGAAGAACTACGTAGGAATTTTAGGCCTGCGCGGCAGCCATGTTGATCGAGGAGTTTTGTAGAATAAAACAGTACTAAATTTGCGCTTTATTTTTTTATAAGCTGTTATACCAGAGTCTATAGTAAGTAGCTGTTTAATTAGGTTTTGACTCTGCTTTTGGAATTTATGAACTGGGATCATTTTTAGGTAGTTCCATTTTTCTTCAGCGAAATTTTTTTTATGTCAAACTCAACTTTTTTCTATCAACACTTATAAATGAAACAAAATTGAGTATTAGTAACTAAAATAATAAAACATAATTAAATAAAGCAATAAAATTATATTTTTAATACGTAAATTTCATTTGAAAAGCAAATTCCGCGTAGCATTTATTCTCGCCTATTTAGAACCGCGGTCAAGTGATGAGGTTGACACCTGGCATCCAACGCGGTTGGCATCCAACGGTTGACACCTGACACCTGGACGACCGCTAACGCTGTCGGGACTGTCTATGCCAACAAATGTCTATGGATACATGATGTGGCCGGGGATCTTCTGTATGAGAGGCCAATGTTCTGACGGCGCACGTGTGATGAAGCTGGTATTGCTTGAAATCAGTTACCACAGCAACTTTTTGTAAAAAAAAAACTCTGGACGTTGACATGAAAATTCTGAACTTGGATTTGATAATGTCATAAACCGATATTCTGCCCTCCAGCAAATTAGGATCAGAGCAGGCGAAGAAGGGACCGGGACCTAGAATTTCCGACCTTCGTTCCCCAAGGTTGGGTTAAAATTCAGTTCAGGCGACGGTCTAGTCACTTAACCGCGGTTCAAAATTACAATGCCAATAGCCCTCGTGTTGTTTTTCTAGTGTGACTTTAATTCAAACAAAAAGGTCTCGCATATGGATTTAATAGCCTGAAAAAAGCACAGTGTGTGTCCGGGTAAATTTAAATATTGCCTTATTTTATGATTTGTTAGTTTTGCAGGTGATTTGTTAGTTTAATTAGTTTTAAACTTACTACTCAGATGAACTTGAATGAATTTCCAGATAAATATTTAATCTGGGATCATTCGAGTTCATCTGAATTCTGGAACACACTCGGCAATGATCCTATCATTTGGAAGATGTCAACTGCCACCAATTCTTCTCTGAAAGTGCTGGTACGTTTAACCACAACCCGGGGGCGAATGGTTCAAGAGATCAGCCTCTTGAACCCCAATTCATTATCTTAATCTCAATGACTGGTTTGTTAAAGCTGTAGAATTCATACAATTTCTTTCTGCACATATCGCGTTGTATCCAGAGTTTCATAAAGCAACCTAACTTGCTGATACTTTGAAACTTTGTTCTTTTGACTGTACTAAAAGTATAGAAATGTCGCATCCATTTTAGGAATATTTCATTTTATTAAGTCAAACTCGTAATGGACCTCGATTCGAATTAGAATATGGTCTCCCGACGTTTAATTTTTCCCCATATAGACTGCTATGGTTCTTTGCTACATTGTTGGACGAAAATTCTAATGCCAATATTAGTTTTAAACTCTATCTAAGAAACGTTTCCGTAGTTCTTTTTTAGAACACTGCACATTGGTCGCCGCTGCTTTGTGAGTGTCCCAGAGTGGACAGCATACCTGTAGTAGGTGGCATGGGCGGCGGATGATGCTCGGCTGCCGGGCACACGGGGCAGGGGCAGTCCGGGGTGGTGAGGAGGGGCCCGGGGCAGCGGGGGGGCGCGGGCGGGCACTCGGAGGTGCACTGCACCCCCTGCGCCCCGCACCGGCAGATGGTGGTGCGGCATCCGTCGCCGCTCTCCCAGATGTCGCCCGCGCGGTACGAGGCGCCCCCCTCACCCTCGCAGCGCGCGCCGTTTCCTCCCATGACTCCTCCTGAAACACACACGAGTCAGTGAGACGGAGACGCGCATTTATTTACAAAATGAAACAGAACAGTCCTATATGAAAATCTGCTTTCTCATGAAAAACTTGCTTCCATAGGCAAGTCTAACATAATTTTTAATTTCAGGTACAAAAAACTTGTGAAATTTATTTTTTCAGTCACTTTAAATGTGCGTTAAAATGCTTATAAGGGTTCTAGAATTACGAAAAAAAGTTCAGCAAAGCTCATTTAAAAATAATAATAATAATAATAAAGGATAGCAGTTTTTTTTTTTAAACCGATGCTAAAGAAACCGGTCTAAACCGGCCTTATAAAAATAACTATTTTTCAATGAAACCGAAGTCACAAAAAACCGGTTAGTCTTAAAACTGGTTTCAGTTTTCCATCCCTAGATCATTGTGACGGTAAGGAATGGAAAGCAAGGAACGGACGGTAAGAAAATTAACGATGTTTTCCGGTCTTTAATTTAATAAAAATGTTTTTTTTTTACTCCGTATACTCCACTTAAACATATTTATCGAAAAAAAATCAATTATCAAGCAAAAATTAACCTTAACCCTGGGGGAACCCTGTAAGGAAAGCAAAGAAGCCACGCAGCTTATTTTACTGAGGTTTTTTTTTTACTTTTGGGCTTATTGGTAAAGTATAGCAAAAAAATGCGGCTACTAACTGAAATGTGAGTTTTCTGCAATACAGTTTTCATGATTGAAGAATCACTGTAACTCCATCCAGTGCCTCTCTTCACTTCTTTAGCAATGAGGTCAGTGAATGTACCAAAACCCAAGGACAAAGTTAGGAGAAGAGCAATTCACATTATAATTATTAAAAGCCAAAATTTATGGCAGGAATTTGTTAAGATATAGTATTAGTTCAATTTAAAATACAAATAAATGAAATTTTTAGCTAAAAAAATGTATTAGTTTGAGCACTAAACTAAAAATTTGGCATTGTGACAGTATTGTAAAGAATTTTCTGCATTATTTTGTGACCTAAAATTTTTTGGAGTTTCTTTTCTTTAAAATTCCGTTTTGCAATTATATAAGGACCAGTCTATTACTATAATAAGAAAAAATCGAAAAGAAATATCATTTTTTTCAAAAGTTGTGCCCAAGGGACATAAAATTAAAAATTATGGTAGAATTGCCCATATATGTGGATTATGAGTGTTACATCAGTGTTTCCTGAGTATTCAATGAAGTCACAACCTATTTTTATAATCAGGTCTATTTCAAGAAACAAAATACAAGGCTTCACGAGGTCAGCTCTGCCGGCCAGTGCTGGTTGGTTAAATCTGCCTGTACACGAGATCATCTCTTAATAACAAATACAAATTCTGAAAAATCATGTAAAGTATATATTTCAATGTAAATTTTTGTTAAAATATATGCCAAATAAATTTATATAGTTTAATCCAGCTCCAAGAGATTATTATCTAAGAATTTTAATTCAATGGCTTTTTTCAAATTTTAATTATGGAGAGCTCTGCATAACTTATTTTGACATCCATCCTATGTAAATTAGGCTAACACCTGAGTGGGCATCTAACGCGGCATCGTACGCTGCATTAGTTCTTTGGACCACGACAGATTTACCGAGTAGCAGTCCCTTATATACGGAATTATTTATTGCTGACATATTTATATAGCATAATTCGATTATAAAATGACTACGACAACAAAATCTAGGAAGGTATCCCCTGTAACGAGAGAAAACAAAAGCACACAAATATTAATACTACCAATAAAATACTTAGGAAGGATTGGATGCATTTGCATACCCAAATCATTAGCTAAACATAAAAATTCCATTTTGATAAAGACTTTTATATATTTCTTAAAAATTGTCAGTGGAATAAAAATTCTGAAAAATAAAGAAAATAAAAATAATGCAATTTAATGGTAAAAAATCAAAGCCCCATTTACAGTGTGTTCATTCCACTTTGCGGAATAAAATAACTAAGTTTTCACGACACCTCCTATTTTGATTTTAGGGTTGCTTTTGAATAAAATTCAGACAGTGAAATCAAATGCAAGATATTTTGGCTACAAGAAGTGCTATTGTTCAATTCAGGGTAAGGTGAGCTCACCTGTGGGGAAGGGCAGCAGGTTGGGCGCGTGGTGCGGGGGGCAGACGGGCACGGTGCAGCAGGGGTCGTCGGGGGCCGGGCGCCACTCGCACCCCTCCAGCCCCACGGCGTCCACCCACACCTGGCAGCGGTCGCGGCATTCCAGCAGCCCCCCCGCGCGGCACACACACCGGTGCTCGCACCCCGACTCCACCTCCTCCCCCTCGGCTAAAGGGCGGCCCTCGTGCACGCACACGCCCGCAGAAGAACCTGCAACATAAGTGGGTACGTAACAAATATACGGGCGGCTTCCACGTAATTCATGCTCCAAACAAATGGCACTAAACACATCATTTAGTTCGATACTAAAGCTTTCATGTCAAATTGAGACGAAAAAATTTTCTTCGAAATTTCAAAGTGTTCCTTATCTTTTACTAAATTTCTTCTTATTTTGAAGAATAAAACTGTAGCTAATATTTAAATAGAAAAGCAAAATATTCCATACAATCATAAAACATCGAATCTATCACTTTCAAAGTGAATAACTTTATGAATTAAAAAAAAACACTGGGTGTTAAGGAGGTGTGATGAGGAAGGGGCATCTCACCTGGCGGCAGGGTCCTGACTTGTACCGTGTTGCTGGTGTCGTTATCGCGGGTGACGCGCAGCTCGTAGTCGGTGGCGGGCTGCAACCCCTCCACCTCGAGGGCGCCCTCCTCGTCCGCGGCCCCGCCCCCCGCCGACACCCACTCCGCCCCCCCGCCGCGCCGCACCCACGCACGCACGGGGGAGGAGGGCGGGTCGACGCGCACACGCACCGAACTCCCGCTCAGCGCCTCCACAGACACCACGCGCACTGCAAAAGGGAAATAACGACATTGGTTTGGAGTGTTCTAGAAAAAAATGGCTTTATGGCAATGTAATGAATTGGAAGTGAATTTGAACTTTTAAAAAAAAACATTTGCTACTTTGTATTAATTCTGTTTTTCTGGAAGAAGCGCGTCTTTAGCAGAGCCGAAATCCAATTAACACCACGAAATTCAATTGTTTGTCTCTAAGGTAGGTTACTTATTACAGATTTTTTGGTCTGTCATTGAAGGGAAAAAAAGCTTAAGATAATTCCATTTTTGAGTATTTGGCACTTCAATAGTGTTTGAGTACATACACTCAAAAAAAAAGTATGTATAGTAATGTGTGTATGTAAAATAGAATAATGTATGAATTAAAATAAACTTTGAATCCATTTTGCAAATGATAATTTTTCTCTAAAATGTAAATTCCTCGCATCCGGCACATGATAAGAGTCGTCTCGTACCTCCGGGGAATGCGCACACGGCCAGGGTGCAGCAGTCCGGGTCCTCGGGGTCCGGGCGCAGGCGGCACCCCGGCGCCGGCTCCTCCTCCTCAGGGCGGCGGCACCGCGGGGCGCACGTCACGCGGCCCCTGCCCTCGCACACGCAGCGGGCCTCGCAGCCGGCCTCGAAGCGGACGCCGCGCGCAAAGGACGCGTTGCCGAACACGCACCCGTCAGACAGGGCTGCAACAGGAAATGGGATTCAGTCGGGGAGGAACATGCTGCGCACTCATTTCAAATATTGTTAATCAACTTACTTTACATGAATTCGAGACAAAGTTGTCAGTTAGATGCTTCTATACAACAATATCTATGCAAGATAAGAGTGTCCATGATTGGATTCAAGAGCTTCCCAGAATCTGTTGGTCTGAAGACCCGGCGATCTAAAGCTCTTCTGTTATTCTGGCTACTCTAAAACTACTAGAAATGTAAGCTAAGGGTGCGCGCAGGGCGTCAATAACGTTTCTAACTGAACTAAATCTCTAACTTGTTCATTTCTACACTGCCAAACAAATATCCTAGTTCATTATCATCCACTGATAGTCCGCCTACTGCACAACCCAGTAAAAATGCGTTAGGTTGTCTCAGGAATTAAGCAAAGTTTTTTAGCGGATTTCTTCGGCAGGAAATTAATTTAAGAGTCAGATATTCTAACCTAACGGTTAGACAGATAAATTGAGAGTTAAAGAGTCATGTACGGATCCATACACAAATGACAGACTTCTAATTTAGTTCGTTTCATTAAAAGAGGTCGAATTTGTCGGTTACATCCTTTTTTCGAGCAAGGATTTCTTTATTTTAAATATATAAATGCATTGTTTTTCTCGTGGAAGGGAGGACTACTTCTACCTGCGGCTGTCTAGGTTCGCTGCGGCGGTGGTGTCTCGGCGTTGGAAGTTTTCCTCCAAGGAGGCCAGTGCAAACGTGGTGCATCGTTCGCCTTCTCTCACGGCTGCAAACAAAAAAGAGGACACTTCTCACTTACAAAATACAGAATGGTATGCAAATAAGTTAGCATTCATAACTTAACCTATTTCGCATTCCAACACTTAAGAACACTTTTGAACTTTAAAGACAAGGTTCGGGAGTGAAAATCGGATTCAAATTAATGTCTAATACCCGAGTCCAGCATTAACAATTCAGTAACAATAGTGCACGTACATATCACAATTTTGCGATATAACAAAATGCATGTCATACTAACGTTGATCATCTGTTAGTCATCGGTGTATTGAGTGGAACCTCTCACGAGTCCAGTTGATGCGGCGCCTCGATACCCCCCCCCTCCCCCTATTACAATAAGAAGTACAATAGTTAGTCTAACTAATATTGCAATCAAATTAAGAACATTTTGAATTAAAGACAAGTTCGATGAAAATGATTAAATTAATGTCTAATAAGTAGATTAATCAATTATAAATATATAATATAAATTTATATAAAATAAATGTATGTATAATAAGTTGATATTGTTAAGATTGAGAATACATAGATATATATGGGTCTATATATTATATTCAATGATTTAATATCAATTATTAAATATATATATATATATATATATATATATATATATATATATATATATATATATATATATATTATATATATATATATATATATATATATATATATAATATATTATATAATATATATATATATATATATATATATATATATATAATATATATATATATATATATATATATATATATATATATATATATATATATACTATATTATATGATATTATAATATGGTTTGTTCCACTGAACTAAACATGAATCCTACCCCATTCGACACATTGCAACCTAATCCATTTAGCCAATTCGACATTCACTATCCCCTTCCTTCCATCTGTTTATGTTATCAAAAGGATTGGACTACTCATTGGTTGGACTACTCACGCTGGCACCCGCGGTCCAGGTCGTGCGGGTCCCCGCGGAATCCGAAGTCGCACGCGCACTCCCCCCCGCCGCCGCACGCCGCGTTCGGGCCGCACACCACGTGGTCGCACGCTGCAACGAAGTCACATAACATTCATAAATAGAGCACACATATTCAGTTCGAAATGATAATTCAATTATGTATTAAAATAATCAGTTGTGGATATAATGTAAAATGTGTGGATATAATGTAACTATAATGTACTATAATCATAAAATAAAATCAATATAATATCACAACACTTTTCCAGACAATTAACATAATTCATCACATTAGCCTGCGATGGTTCAAACATATATAAAGTTTTAAAGTTTTATATAAAGTTATTTTCACAGATATCGGTGATACTGGTAAAATAAAAGCTAAAAAAACCCTCCTATCGAAGATACAACTACGATATATTATAGATAGATACAAGTTTTTAAAAAGTTGAAATTATCGAAATAATATTATAGAATTTTGAAAAATATCACCAAATGCTTTGCATTTTTAAATTTATTTTTAAAGCTTTTTCAAATTTTTTCTTTAGCATTCAAGCTTTATGCCTACTCAAGCATTTTTCAAAGCTGTTTCAATAAATATGTTGTAAGTGCATTAAATTTATTAAAAAAGCTCCTGGGATTAGGTAGAATTTTTAAAAAATTATATCCCTTTAAGACCCCTTCAGATGGCGCTGATTTAAGTTTATGGGACTAAATGTTAAGAGTTTTATAGAAAAAGTTGCTTTAAACAGCTGGTAAAATGTAACTGTTAACTGGTAAAATAAAAACTAAAAGAAAAGTTAAGACTACTTAAGAACACGTCATTTTTTATACAAATAACGACTGGTACAAGTCAGATAGATGATGTACAATGAGACAAGACAGCTTCGATGTCGATATTTTAAAAAGCTTGAACATTCTCTTTTTACCCGCACGATCGTGATAGCTCGGTCTTAAAGGGTTAAGAGCGATTTTCCAATTTTTCATCAATTCCAATGAGCTCCCAATCGCAGGCTAGTGTACTGAAGAGAACTCACGTTGTGTCGCGGGGGGCACGCAGAGGGCTCCCCCGCACGCACTCGGGCAGCACTTGAGGTGGTCGGCGCAGTCGGCGTCACGGTCGCAGTCCGACAGGCACGACGAGTCGGACACTAGGTCGGGACACTCGCCCGACTTGTTGTGCGCAGCACCCCCTGTAAAAACACACGCCCACTTACAGTCATACATAATGAAGAGGCTGCAGAACAGAAAGGCGGCGATAGTGAGTGTTGATTAAAGGAGCCTCAAACCAGCGCCCAAGTAGAGAAGAAGCCTCATACTTGTCTGGAATTGGTCGTGTTTTCTCACTAATGAGCAGTATAGATCAGTGAACAAGAGGACCCACCTGGTTCGTCTCCGTAGAACTTGCTCTCCGGGCACCTGAGGTGTGCGCAGCAGGGGTCCTCCTCGTGGGGCGCCTCGTAGCAGGAGGAGTCGTGCGGGGGCGGCGCCGTCCTCAGGAAGAGGGGGGCGGCGCAGCGGGGCGCGCACTGCGTCCTGTTGCCCCCCGCGCACGCGCACTCTCCCCCGCACTCCGCCCCCTCACTCGGGATCGTCTCCCCCACGGACACGCTGCGCCCCTCCCACACGCAACCGTCTTCAGAGAAGAAAAAAAAGAAATGTCAGAAAAAAGGAGTCCATTTTTTAAAATACTTGCACTATACAGCTTACTGTCTGTGCCCAGTTCAGTTAAAAGGAGTTTTCTAAAGTTTGAGGGAAAAACTAAAAACTAAAAAAAATTTATAAATATTAAATTACTAAGATTTAATTTGATAAAGGGAAAAAAATCGAAGCATTTCATGAAGTATTAGAGATATACCCCGTGACTTCAAATGTGTTTGAAAAATTATGTAGTTCCGTGAAAAATCTATTTTAAGGATATCAAACATACATTTCGATAGAAACTTCGAAAGAAGTTTGGACACACTATTGTCCTTCACCCCAAGATGACTCCATTGAAGACTCATGGATAAGAAGAGAAAGAAGTGCGAGTACCTTGTGTGCGGGCCGTGACCTGTTCGGAGGCGTCCACCCTGCGTCCGCCGTCGAAGGCGTCCACGCGCACCTCGTACGCGGAGTCCGGCGACAGCCCGCTCAGGCTCACCATGGTGCGGGCGCCCGCCTGAAAAACAGAGATGCCACCATCAGCGCGGGTCCAGCAGAATGGGAACTCATGTACCCTGATTTGAAGCCCCCACAAAAAAAAGCATATACTCCCTGTGGCACAACGATAGTTCTTTCAAGATAAAGCAGGAGTAAATTAAAGCACGTGATATTTTTCGAGATTGTTCCAAACCGAAAAAAGACAACGCCTATACCCATTTGCCGCACATGTTTTTTTAGTACTACTGTGAAACAAACTCATCATTATGAAAAGTCAATGAAAATGTATAATTGGTAAGTATTTTAAGGCAAAGAAAGTCAAGTTAAGATGTAAGGATCGTGTATAAAGCGAATATTGTTCCGAAGAAACTTGGCAACAGCACGAGATAGTTTGCCAATTTAGCGAAAACAGTGTAAATGTAGCGTGTATTTGGCGATAGGCCACCTGTTTATTTGTTTTTTATGACAGGTTGTCGCGGATGGACTGTAACATTTTTTTTCACCATTAGTATAACGAACTTGGGGACCAAACATTTGTAAATTACGAAAAAGGAGGTGAGTAGGTTGTTTGAAATTAAATAAAGTTTTATGCAAACATTTGTCGAAAAATGTATTGTTAATCTGAGTTCATTTTAAACTATTTTAATAAAATTGTCAAAAAACAGCGTCGATTAACCACCACCTCTGTCTCGAAATTACCCAAAACAAAGACCTTATACCTCGTTTTAAAATGTAATAAAATGCCTTGCTTGCACGAAAAGACTGCGTTTTCTTTGAACTTAACCGACTTCGGATGGATACCACTGTCATGGACAGCCATCCACCAAACCACCATATTACAAACAAAATATACACATTCCGGACTTTGAATGGATTTGAAAATTCGAAATATCATGTTTGAATTGGAAAACCAACCAATTTACCAATAAAAGTGTACGGACTCTCAAACCTTAAATTTTTTTTAAATAATATTGTTAAATTATGATTGCTAATTCAAACTCGTCATTTCGAGGCCCCATGTATTTTTAAGGTCCACTTTGATCTAATGAGATAGGTCAGATCAAGGCCAGAATAGTAAGTGTGGTCCATTTGGCTCTATGAGCAGGCCATCCTACACAATAGTTTCTGTAAGTTATCTGCAGATCCTGACCAGGAGTGCTTTTATAAAGAATGAATGGGTGCACTCACTTGCACTTGCTGCCAGTCCTCGGCCTCCCCCTTCTTGTACAGCAGCGTGTAGTGCGAGTCGTGGCTGGGCGGACGGAAGTCGTCCCACGCCACGGTCAGCGAGCTCGGGCCCAGCGCGCGCACAAGCACCTTGGGCTCTAAAGGGAAGCACACATACACACATGAAAATAAGCATCGGAGGAAACAAAGTTACGAAAACTAACTCTTGCCTCTCTTTCAAACAATAGGGAATGAATCCCTTTCATTACTTTGCCGTTTTTATGTACTCGGCTATTGTTAGAAGCCTCTCAACCTTACAAAACCATTACAAACCTTAATACCAACACTTCAGAACAAGGACAAAAAATAAGTCCACAGAAAAGCAAACTTTTTTTTTAAATTTTCAATACATTTAGATTTAAAAATATTAAAAGACATATAAAAGATATCAAGATCGTCAGAGAAACCGTTAAAAATTCTATAATATTTAAAGAGGCTGAAGTTAATGAGATAGTTGTATTTGGTAAAAAAAAATAACTCTCTTATAAAAATATTTATGTCTTAGAGATCTATTTGGAACTGCTATCTCAATGCAATTGTGGATTTTAGCGACATCAAACGAATTACTTGACTTAAAAAAAAAAACCTGACGAGATCGATTTTAAACTCAAAAAATCAAATTGAGTACGGAAGGAATATCCTGATGTGATAGCTCTTATAAAACAGGTATCTAAGAAAACAATTTTTAACTTTCTCCAGATTTTTATATTTGTTATCAGAGAAGGGGTTCCAAATTAAATTGCACAATAGTGTTATTTACTGTCACTACTAAGGGAGGTAAAAGGTACGCTGCAATTCGTGATAAGAAGGTTTTTTTATGTATAGTTTATGGCCATACATTTGATTGAAAAAAAGGGAGGCATCTCGAAAACTTAGTCTGGTTCAAAAGGGCGGCCTTTTTAGTGGGATTATTGGCAATAATATCGGATATAGGCATGTTTTGTATCTATTTATGTTTTTTTATATCAAGCTCAAGCTAGTAATTGAAGAAAAAAATCACTATTTTTTAATTTAAAGGAAATATAAGAATCCTGCTAGGTTTAAAAACCAAATGGTTTAAAAAGAAATTGAGATTACAAAAACTTTTGTTAATCGGAAGAACATTTGTAGCAGTAGGGAATTATGATCTAGCCAGTATGGGTAATTTTCCAAGGAAATTGTTGCTAATTGCATTTTAAAACTATTTAAAGGTTTTTCATACAAACAGAATGTACAAAATATGTTAAAATATATTTTTAAAAATATTTCCAACGATAAGATATCTTAACGGTTGAGTGGTCGGCACGTGGTCGAATTTAAGCCAATTGACCGTATATAGCCGATTTTAAACATGAAAAATGAACTTGATGGTTTTAAAAAACATATCGACAACAAACCTGCATGTATACAATGTTTTTGTAGAGAATGAGAACAACTGTTCGAAATGCCTCCTCTTCTTCGATTCAAATGTATGGTCATAAACTACATTTGCGCCAAAGGAAATCTGGTTGTCTTGTCGGGAATCTTATCAGTTGAGGTGCTAAAATCAGCAGTTAGCACCTCAACTATACACTTTATAAGACGAATTGAACTTTGGACGATTTATTTCTGTTGGTACCCAGGCTGAACGAGGTTTGGCAATAATGACTACTGTACCGAGTGCAGTGGTGAACTCCGCCGCCTCGTGGCGCCCGTCCTCCTCCACGCGCACCCAGTAGGCGTGGCCAGGAAGGAGATCACCCACCGACACGCCCCCAGCACCGCCGCCCTGTAACAAAAGAGGGATGTTTGAAGAAATGCAGTTGAACAATAATTTGATATGGATGGGTTTTTTTACTAAATAAAAATACCATCCTAAAAATGTATCTTTTTTTTTATCACCACAATCTGGTGTTATTCTTGGTAATCTAGTTGTAAAAATAAGAAGAAACAGCCCCAGAAATAATAAATTGAATACATTTGCTTAGGAAATAGTGAGAGTGCAATTTTAACGAATTTCCATTTTAAGTTCACGGATGAATCATGTGAATGAAATGAATCATGAATTAAAATGTGATTAATTATCACGAATGAACGCTCTTTTCGTCCTTAGTTTAAAATGTTCTTTTATGCAACCTCTTTGAGAAGTTGTGCCTTTAAGAAGTGAAAGAAGTCTCACCTGGACCTTGGCGAATGCGCCGTGTGCGGGGGCGATGGAGACCTGCGCCTGGGGCTCGAGTCCCGCAGACGAGCGCCAACGCACCCTGGCGGAGCGCGCCCCAACCTCGCTCACCTCCAGCGACAGCGGGCCTGAAACACAACACGCATTCTTATAGCAACCGAAGGTTCTCTAATATTGACATTTTTCTCCAACATTGTCATTTTTCTCCCGTGACATTTTTTTACATGAACCGGATCTTCAACGCTCTCCCAACTGAGCTATTTGGCTACACAATGTCAACAAACAGTTAAAATGATTTTTCGGTTGCAGTCTCCATAAAAAACTGCTTTTACTTTTTAAACAGCATATTCTTACAAAAAAAAAAAAAAAAAAAAACTTTGAAGAAAGTTTCTATAAGAGTTTTTTTCTATAAGAAAGCAGTACTTTTTTGTTAATATGTGTTTTTCCCTGTAAAATTAGCAGATTATTTACAGTGAGGTTTATTCATGAAAATTAAAACATTAATTTTACAGTTTGGATATAATTTTTTTTACACCTGAAAAGTATTTAGTGAAGAAAGAAATACACCCTTATTATTTAGGGCCTAACCACGTGGGCTGCCCCAAGCAGCCCTCCAAAAATAAAATGGATCGTTTCTTTCTGGGGCCCTTATGGAGGTGCTACTTAGGAAAGTTTCAAAGTTTGGAAAAAAAGGGAAATTAAGGTTATTAAACTTTGTATTAGGTAAGTTCGTGTTAGAAACTTTGAATTAGGTAATTGTTGAAATGAAAAGGATATTTACTTAAACAAATGTCACGTGTGTTTAGACTCATAATTGTTACTGTTCTTTGAAAATTAATTACGATGCAATTACGAATGCAATTACGTGAGCATAAAGATTTGAATGCTTGAATTTTTGGATATTTAGTAGATTCCCCAAATTCGCTGTTGTCAAGCCCAAGTTCACTCCGATTATGGGCACAGTATAGGTAATATGGGTCTCCTTCCGAAAAGAAGTATAGGCTGGTCGAGGCAATTGCAAATAAACTTGTTAAAAAAATTGATGCTTAAATAATTTTTTGATGGTTCTTAATAATAGTATAAAGAAAACAAAAGTAACTTATAAGAAAAATACACACACAATTAACACACAAATTCTTATATGATTCTTATTCTATGATTAAATTTTACATTATAAGTTTAAAAAAAGACTATGATGAAAGCTGCACAGTAAAAGGCAAGAAAGCAGTATGCACGTGCCAGAGATGCGCCGCGCCGACCCCTCCCAGATCACGACCCCCTACTTCACGACGCACCCCCCCCCCCCCCCAAAAAAAAAGAATTATATTAAGAAAAGTAACACATGGAGATTTTAGAGTACCTAACCTAAATAATCTACAACCACATCTATACGCTATACGGTGTCTACACCTTTAGTAAGTACCACCGAATGGGGTAACTTAGTCCCAAGAAATAAAGCTACTAAGAAATAAGCTAGTAAGAAATAATAGCTACTAATAAAGCTAGTAAGAAATAAAGCTTGCTTAAATGTAAAAAATGGAATTTAAATTTTGTTATGATTGTTTTGTTATGTATGTTATAAAAATCTGTAATATATATTGAATATTTAGTATATTTCCAGAATAAGGTTATTTCACTTCGAATTGTTTGTTAAATAACAACAGAATGGAATACATAATTGCCTTAAAATTAACTTCTTAGTTCGTAATTTTTTAATAATGGACATTAAATGCCCCCCCCTCTGTGAAGTAAGTAAATTCAACAAAGGTCTGCGTGCGGACCATTGCAGAAATGAAAGAGGTTGATTAGGGTCATCATTTTTTCGAAATATAAAATCAAAACAACAAAGGATCGTGTCACCCGAGTCTCCCAGATACCGTCTTGCTGAGCACTTGTTGGTGCTGCCATCTCTTGGAGAATTTATTTAGTTACTATAACGATTATTTCTATTTTGTAATTAGAATGTGTAAAAAAAAAATATCATAAAATAAAATTGCCAATCACAACGTTTATAAAAGGTATAAAAAGCTCTTGTCGTTTTGAAATGTGTCGAAATGCCATTTTGATGGTTATTTACCTAATCAGAGTTTTAATTTGTAGTCAAAAGGAATAATATCGAACTTTTCTAAATGAAGGCAGGTAATACTTTTTTTATGACTAGCAAATTATAGCAAAAAGTGGGAGGGGCATGTCAATCTGGCGCAAAGAGAGGGCTCACCTTGAAACAACATCATTAGTGAAGCCCCCCAGGGATTTGCAGGGACGGAGAGAAAAACATTTGGAGTTCCAGGTGCTAGTTTGTTTTGGTGTTTAGTTTTTTGTTAGTAGATTTTAGTTCGTTTATAGTTTTTTTGTTTTTTTTTTATCACATTATAATTCATAATCAAATTGACAGGCATCAATAGTGTATTTACGGGAGGTTAAGGAGCAAGTTTTTTAAATGAATTCACAATAATAAAAAAAACCTAATTGTTACTTGTAAAACTTAAAATAAGGCAAAAAATAATTTTAAAAAACATTTTAATAGATAATGATTAGTTTTAGCTCAAGGAAGAGGTACAAAAATCACAACGAAAGGAAGGTGTGGGTCATTTTTCAAGCATAAACAGAAACTATTCTGTTCTATTTGTCATTACTGGAGAAGAATTAAAATATTAAAATTAAAGAAGCTTTCATGTTTGTTCACAAAATGTTCCGATAGATACCTATGTATAGCATTTTTTCTCTGATGTAGCTTTAAAAACAATTTTTTTAGACACACACTTCAGATATCGGAACGGTCTTCTGCCACTCAAAAGCAATTGAGTTATCTTATTCCACTTCCATGTATCCCATTATACCACACACCCTCTGGACTCCCACCTGTTCATGAACATTGGACAGCTTTACGAACAAGACACCTTTCGTCCCTTCCAAAGAACGCGGAAGCATTCCCTTCCCCCCCCTTGTGTGTGTGTGGGAGTGCCCCCCCCCCCCCCCCTTCTACTGGTCACGAGTTCGTGAGCGGAGGGCGCGCACGAACTGCGAGGCTCATGTCGTCCCCTTTTCGCACTTCATCTCCTCCTCAAAGATCGCGTCACTCCACATTGAAATGGGAGCTATATAGTATCCACTCAGTCCACCGTGTGCGACAAGAGCGACTGCCTGACCTTGTCATGGCATTCCTCGCGCGACAGCCGGATGCGGCGACCGGTTCTCTTGCCCCCCCCCCCCCCCCCCTACTTGGATCAGAATTCCCAGGGACTGGAGGGGGGGGGGGGCAGAAATAAGATCCCCCACTTGTCCTGAATGAATAATAAAGCGGGTCCTTTTAATGATGGGACACGGAGATGAAACCTCCATTTTGGGACCATAAATGGGCAGATGCTAAAGAGTGAAAACCAGAAAGTTATTTGCCATTTTATGCACAAACTGCTATAGGACGACCGGGGATATATTTACATGCTGACTGACTGACTTTGACGGGTGACGATTCAGCTATAAAATAATAATTAATAATATTTTTGATATTTTGTGAATGTATAAAATTCTTCATGTTATGGATAATGTGGCAAGAGTGATTTAAACGACTAAAAATGTAATTAAAATGCAAATTAAATGGTCGTCAGATAGGTAGACAGATATCCGTCCGGACGTACAGACAGACGGACAAAAAGTATGATAGGTACTAGATCTCTGATTACGACCTACTTTTAATACCTTCTTTTCCATACTTTTTTTTACTCTTTCGGATTAAAAAAAAAAAGGAAAGCATGCTAAAAGTAGGATTTGCTTCATTCACTTTAAGAAACTCTCTTTGTTGAAAACCTATCAAATATTTGAAATTATTTGAAATTAAATCCCTTTTCAGTTTTGTCTTTTTGAAATGTTTTAATACATATTTTCCATTCAATCCTTTTTTTTCGATTCGAAGTTTTTGCAAATCTGCTGCATGCAAGAACCAAAAAAATTTGCCAAAGTATGACTCGAAATTTTTAGCCAGTAGGATTCAAGAAATGGAAAATATGTTACCGATGCATTGCGAATAATAGAAAAAACACAAGCAGAGCCGCCAAATGAGCTCTTTCGGTCAATGGAGTGGTGTCTCTCTAATCCAAGTTTGTTTTCCGGCTGATCGCCCCAAGGAGGGGGGGGGGGAGAATAAGAAAAACACTTTCCAAGAGATGCCACCTGAGAGAAGTCATCTCCGAGGAGCAGCGATCCGAGGAGGGATTCCCCCCCCCCCCCCTCTGTCGCAATTATACCCCGCCGCACGGTAGCCGGGGCCGACGCACCCTGCCCAAGGTCACCCGGGAGTTTTTTGTTTTTTCAGGTTGGGGAATCAAGGTACTCTCTACCGAATAAATGGAACATTTTCCTAGCGAGGGAATCTTTTCCTTTCAAACGGACGGCTATAAACTTGTTTTCATGGCAGGGGATTGTAATGAACAACTAAAGGTCATGTTAGGTTTTTTTTACAACTTTTATTTTACTAATTAGTTTTGGAAGACTTTCCAAGACTTTACATTTTAAAAATGTAAAAACGTCTTTTCACATTGCATGAGTTTAATTTAAAACTCATTAACCTCTTCGGCCCTAGTGTCCATTATTAGCAAAAAAAACCTATAAAATACTAATCAAGACTTTTTTTAAAAAATGTTAAGTAAGAAAATGAATGTTTTACTAATAAAACCCAGAAAAGATTACTATGTAGCAGCAATGTACTGGTTTGACAAATAAAAACCTTTTCATATTTCTTTTTTTAAAAAAAATACTTTTGAAAAAATGTTTTTGATGACTTGTAACGCGCGTCACTGCTTATATTTTAGCGCATAACTTAAGTTTCTTCCGTACGGCGATACTCAGAATGGGGGCCAAATATTATAAAAAAAAACCTGATCTTAAAAATGTATAAAAAAGATTTGCTCTATTAAGAAACTATGTACCGAAACGTAAACTAAGTTTATGTAAATGAATAAAGATCTAACTTGCATCTAAAATATTATAGGAAATATAGTCATTAAAAAATAACAATAAGTTCTTAAAGGTTAATATTGTTTATAAATTCTCTATCTCATAAATTCATAGATAATAGAGGTATTTTAAGGTGCTGTTTCTTTAGTATCAACAAATGTCTTCTCCTTGAATTAAAAAGGTCGTCTACAAAGTGAGCACAGGTAACGAAACTGTAATGTTTTGAACAAAACAAACATTTGGTGTTTATTATCGAGCAGTGTCTTTTAGTTAGGACAGTTGTTAAATATTTTTCTAATTAACCAAAGGCTACAAAATTTAATAATTGAGTTATTGACCCATCATATGCACATATGGCACTTAATGATTTTTTTTGTCTGCAGAGTCAAAAATTCCGGGCCGAAGGCGTTAATTATTTTGTATTTTTTACATTTCATTTGTGCACTAGTATATGGCTTTTCAAGTGAATAAAATAACATACAAAGTATGAGTGTTGCTAGAAACAATACCAAGACGGGTTTATTCACCAGGTGTTCGTTAACCCACATTCTCTCATCACATTCCACATCCCCCAAACTTGTTCTTTTCGGGATTTTTGCCGATTCAAAGTAACGGGTGTCACTTTGTGTGTGCCATCCTTAAATGAGAAAATACTAGGGAACACAGGCGACTTGTCAAAAAATACATTTTCATCGCTCCACATCGCGCTCACGGAATGAAAATTCCAGGAGATCATTGAACTACGCAGAAATACGAAAGGATTCTGAGTAGAAATACTCATATAGGAACTCTGCTATTATATGTTTAACAAAATAAGCCTAATTCAAAGGCGATATTTGAATATGTTTTAGGGGGGAGTTTTAAAAAGGGAAAACAAATTCTCATTCAACAAAGTGTGAAATTCAATCCTATTTCAAACGTTATATTAATCATATTATTAATTTAAAAAAATGTATTAATTTTTTTCAGTGTGTTCTGGGGCCCCTCAAATTCGTTTGTAGTCCAAGGACCTAAAAAAAAAAGTGTAGGTCGGGCCCTGACTCCAATACGTTCTACCAGACCTCCTATCGTAAAAAGATCGATTGAAAGCAACAATCACTTCTTAAACATCCGTTCTTTTCTCCAGCAGGTGTTCCAAGTGCTTGATCTTTCTGACTCCATTTGCAATGAGCCACAAGCTGATTTCATTCATTGAATTTGTTTCGGAATTCGCTCATTTTTGGCGAACGTCGTCCGATCATTGTTTTCCCGAGAACAAAAGAGGAAGAAAAGGAGAGTGGTTTCGTATCGAGGACAACAAAACGAGCGCGGGTTGCGCGGCCATGTTCGAGCACAACGGGGGGGGGGGAGAGCCCGAACGGGGTTACGTGTGGCCGCAGAAACCAGTCTCCGAACTGGGCCAAGGAGCCCGCAGAACGCGGAACATCCCAGAACACCCCCCCCCCCCCCACCTTTTTATTATTATTAAAATAGCATTCAGAAGTAAAGCTCTTCTCCAATTCCCCCGAACATTCGAAACGTTGAAATATATATATTTAAATGACGTATATAATAGTAAATAAGAATATAATTATATAGTATATTTTATAGTATCTAGTAAGGATAAAATATAATAACATTATTGGACATCGAAATGACTCCTTAAGATGTCAAAAATGACGTCTTTCAGACAGGATTTGAAAACGCGCAAATGACATTTTTGAGTGAATAAAAATATGACATTTCGAAGAGGCAAAAAACGGCAAGTAGTCAAAGAGATATAGTCAAGTATTATTTAGTCAAAGAGAAATGGACCATTTAGAATAGACATAGTCAGATAATAGATAAAAAGGCTAAAAATGTGTAACAAAAATTTTAAATTTTACAAATATTTCTCGTTTTTCAAGAATTTTTTTCTTCAAATAATAGAACTCATTAGTATGCTATTTAAAAGAACTCGAACTTTCATTCTTTTGTTTTTGCGTCTAAAAGAAACATAACTGGTGCATTTAATTATGTGTTATTTTTTATAATTATAAACTACACTTACTCTATTACTCCTTTTAAGTTGTTTTCAGATTAGGTATGCAGAATCTAATTTTGCATTGAGACGCAATGTTTTTGTTATCAATTTGAAAATAAAACATTCCAAGTTATTAATAATTAGAGTTACAGTGAAGAATTAAGCTTCATATCGTCTGCCGGTTCCAAAGAGAGGAAAATAGAGTAAGAGTTGTCTTCTTTGCTTTGGAGGAATAAAAATTGTAATAATGATTTAAAAAAAAACAACAAACTGTTTATCGTTTGTTCATTGCACAGCTGCTTCAAAAGGGAAGAAAATATCTCTTGCATTTCTAATTTCATCTATGCAATTTCTAAAGATTGTTTTCGTTAATGGCAACACATTAATTCAGTTTGAGATATGTTATTCGAATTTCGAATTTATTCAGTGCATTCGCTGCTTAATCGAATTATATTGGAATAAGCAAAGGATTAAAAACCCAGCTAAAAATCCACAACCAAGTCCTTGCTTTGGGGTTACGCTGATGTATTCGAAATCTAATGAACATTTATTGCTCTATTCAGTTGTATTGACCGTTTTCTTGTGTAGACTAAACTTTTTAAATCATTGAAGCCTGGTAAGTTATTCTTTTTTTAGTAAATTGTTTTGATAGAATTCCTCGGTTATCTTGTGTTATTCTAAATTGTACTTGTTATTTTGTTAGCCTTTTGTAATTATATCCATCATTTAAATTTAGAGAAAAAAAACGGTGAACTTGACTTAAAATTGTATGACATGTTCGAAATGATTCATGAAATTGTATCGCATAATAAGTTAAAGATAGATTTATAAACTTGCTAGATTCAGATCGTTACTTAGTTTTAAAATTTTAAAATTCTTATTCCATACAAGAAATTTCTAAGAAAGTCCTAAGAAATTTTAACTACTTGCATAGTCAAAATTTAAATAGTTAAATTGACAGTTTATTAAAAAATTTATGAATACAATGTTCTTAAAATTTGTGTGAAGTTTACATGAAATAAAGTAAAAGTAAGAAACCCCGATATTTTTTAAAAAAAATTCTACGATATTTAAGTAAATTATAAAATTCCAGTTCAAAGCTTGGATTATTGGGGGAAGGGAGAGTGCAATTAGTTTCATTCGAAAGAATATGCGTTATTATGTGTGTATGAATTATGTTACAACATATTGTTTGTTAATAAAAGTTGGCTGGAAGCAACTCTATGCCGTTTCGCCTTCATGGAATGAGTTCCCGATGACACGATCATTCTTTTTTTTTCGGCAGTCATTTAAATTGCAACTTTCAGTCGGATTTGTTCTTAAAATAGACATTAATCAAATAGTCCAATAATTATCGATTCCTGGAAAAAATTAAATAATAAAAAATAATAAATGAACAAATTAACTTATTTTTATTTTGTATTAGCCGAAGATACGTATTATCAGTGATTTTTTTTCTCAAGAAAGTTCAAAGCAGTACAAAACCGCGAATTGAATGAAAAAGGGTTTGTACACAGATTGACTGGCATGGATTCCGTCACCAATGGGAAGGAAGCGACCCGCCACTCGTGCGTCCATTATTCCACTCCACCACGCACAGGGAATTCGGGAGAAATGACTCAAATCGGTACTCTGAGGGATACTTCATTTGCATGGAGTGTCAACTTGTTTACACTAAATGAGATAATTTAACGGAAAATTTAAGTGAGTTAAAATGTTTTCAATGTTATTTTTGTAGCAGATGTTTAATAAAATTAACTGCTCTATACTTTAAATTTTAAAATTTAGTAAAAATTATAACATTTTTAATTTGTAAAAAAAATATGAGTGTAGTGGAAACCTGACACAGACGGGTTTATACATCTGTATCCCTCAGGGGATGATTTAATCCATTGGAAGCGGCCCGATCCAGTACATGGGAAGCCAACCTGTTATTCGGGGCCTTGTCGCCCATTTCAATAGAACTCATTTCCATGGCTTGGCAAGACCTGGGGCGTCAGTACCGGCATTTTATGCGGTGGCTCCCTCGCCATGTCACGGACGTCATTAAAGTGTCAACTTCCTAAAATAATTTGGGGCCTCTTAAAAATGGGAAGGGTAAGCCCGGGATGCTCGGGCCCTGGAGGCGGGCCTGGCTGCAGGGGCGCCCGCTTGGCCGTGAGCCATGCACGGCATTATTTTTTTAGCATGACTTTTTAGTGTTGTCTTAAAGCTATTTTTAATAGTAGTCCACAGGCCAGAATGGGGGGAGGGGCAGCTCGTATATCTGGAAAGCTTATGATCTACTGATCCATAATGATTATAGTTTCACAACAAAGTGCCTGAAAGTAAAAAATTGGCCGAAATAGCAATATTTTTTCTGAATAAGTTGTGTATTTTTTTAAAAAAATCACCCTCATTTTTCACAGAGCAGTACTTTTGGTGTCGATTGATGAGGAATTTTATATAGACAATTTGGTTTTTGAACGCCTAAATTGTAAAGTTGATAATTTTACGATAAAATGTTTAAAAAAAGTGTAAAAAAGGAGTTTTGAACCCACATTTTTAACTAAAAACTACCCATTCAGCTGTTTGGCAAAATTTGCCGATGCTGATGTGGGCCATAAGCTTTCCAAAATATACCAATTTATTCGATCGAATCCAAAGGAATGAAAACCTTGAGACAGAAGGACGTACATCCTCGGGGCGCGCAGAAAGAGGCGAAGGGTTGGAGTCGTTTCTCCCGAACGACAGCTACACTCATCTGTGCGCACAACTGTAGCAAATTTTTTTTGTTTGCATTACACTCAAATTTGGGATTATTTGTTGCGTAAGTCCGGTAACTAAATTATCATAACATTTTTTAAAAAACCTAAATGCACTTTTTCTATACTATGCAATTTCATTGCAATAATGCAATCGAGTTTTTTCATAAAATCGGAATTGGGAGAAAAAATTTGCCATAAACAATAAACATATATGAAAATATTAATAATTTCCCCAATATTTGCCAAGAAAATCATTTAGCTAACAGTGGGACCTCCTATATATCCATTTTATTTTATCCATCCATTTCCTATCTTATCCATTGAATATCCTGGTAATTATTCATCAAAAAGGAATTAGTTTGATATCTCTAAGCTTTTGATAACACTTGAGAGTTGCAATAAAAAGAGATATGAGAATAATAAAAAGGTAACTATAGGTTGAAGGAAGTTCGGGTTAAAATTGAAGAGGACGACTTTTTGTGTCCAGCTGCACCTGTCACCTCGATGCGTTGGGCCTTTGGATGGCGAGCAAATTTAAAGTTTCCATTTTTTACGTCCTTAAGGATTCTGACGAGGGAAAGGACGGGGAAAAGGGAAGAAGTGTCTCACCTTGGCATGTGCGCGTGTCGGGGCTGCACCTGAGCCCGAAGTCCGGGTCGCAGGGGCAGGGCGCCCCCGACCGCCGACCCCCCGCGTCCGTCTGCTTGGGGCGGCGGCCCTCGGCTGGGGGCGTCGTCGTGGAGAGATACGCCTCGGTCGAGGACGGCGTCGTGGGGACGGTGAGATCCGTCACCTCTATTGGGTGGTCGACAGCATCCAGTCCCAGCGTTGTGTTGACATCCGCGTGTCCATGTTCGGACACCGTCGTGTGGACCAGAAGATCCTTCCGTCGCCGTTTCGTTGGCGTGCTCCTCGGCGAGTGCCGTCGTGTTGACATCCTCGTTCTTTTCCGTCGTCGTCTCGTTGTCGTGCGGGACGAGGGTCGTCGTTGGGGGGCTGTGGTCGGGGTGCGCGCCCCCGCACAGCAGCGCGAGCAGGGCGACGGCGGCCACGTAGTCGCGGCGCCCCATTTCGGGCAGCAAGGAGAGAACAGGCTACAGAGGAGATAGAGAAGCGCGTTCACGACCTCCGCAGCATCCTTCTTCTTCTCGTTTCTGGGCCTTCCAGCAGGAGTTCCTTCGCACGCGAGCAGGGGGAGGGGAGGGGGGGGGGGCAGCAAACCAGTCGTGCGACTCTCGGGCTACTGCTCTCCGGCTACCTGCTCGCCCCCCCCCCCCGCTCTAGGGCTTTTCCCCCCACCTGGTGAAGTGAACGCATTCTAAACACTTGTTTTTCGGCTTCTGCTTATTTTCCTCACCAACGGATCGCAAACCTGTTACCATTTTTTTCTGCCAGTCTTTTCTGCCATAAGTAGTCTTATAAACAGGTATTCTGGATTTGCGGTAGAAAAAAATAATAACCAAATAAATATCCAAGTGCTTATTTAATGTGTATCAGCTTGAATGGAAAGCGGTTTTCAGAAGCCTGCACCGAATTTCTTTGGAAAAATGAAGCCACATATTTGGATTTTGCCCATCGCCTGTTTTATGAGTTCTGCTTTTAAATTGTCAATGCGCAATTTACAGAGTATAATATTTGATACATCCACAATAGGCCCACACATAATTAAACCAAGAAATAAAGAACGCACATGAGCGTTTACACGTCGCATTCCACATTATTACACTTATGCATGTGTGTTTTTCGATTAAAAATTCGAAAACTAAGAAATTAATATGTTAAAAAAAATTTAGTAAATAGGCACTCGTGTGAAGTTTTTATTCTCGAACACATGTAAAAAAATTTTAAAGTTAAAGTTTTTTTTTAAATACAATAACAGAATGAACATTAAATTGTGCTATATTTAAATTCATATAATTCATACTTTCTTTAAAGGGTGGAGGTGATGTGATAAAATGGCAGACAATAACTACACGTCTATTATTTTACACCTCCTCCCTCTTTTTTTTAAAAACAAATTGTTCACTTTTAAAGGCCTTTCTAAACTAAACTCCTCGGCGCAACAGCCCATTAGTGGGCCAAGGCCTGCCGTGCCCATTTCAGCTTTCGTGACCTAGGGCTCTGGGGTGCTAGGCATATGTCCCGGTAAGGTGGTCAGGAAACCCCAGTGTCCCAGTTGAAAGGCCTTTCATAATTTCTAATTCATTTTACTTCGAATATCTCTTTGGTTTCACTTCCTATCCCTCCTATATTGTCAAAAGTTTATCAATTAATGCAGCACATTTTATCTTTTTGTTGGCTTCTCTTATTAAAATATTTCATATTTAAGGAAACTTCTCGCATCTACTCCATTGCCTTTAATGTGAATCAAACATTTTGACAAACCTGTTTTTGCATTGGTTGGATTAGCATCACATTAGAGCTACTCATGGACTATTGGCCAGTTCAGATCGTAGTGCGTCAGTGTGAGTTGTGACTGTGTGAGTGTAAGTTGATCAATTCACAGGAGAAGATGAAACTCACAGTACAGCAGAGAGTGTTCATTGTAGAAAATTTTATTAAAACGAATTCGTGGAAAAAAAGTGGCCAGTTGTTTGTTAAAGAATGTAAAGGTGTAAAAGTGTCAAAAAAGAGTATGTTGCGTTGGGTGCCCATTCAGATGTCGGCTCGTCACCTGAATGTGGTTCTAATTTATGACGCCCGTCGTCAATAGCCTTCGTGTAGCTTTCAACGTATTCCTATCTCTAGCCGGGGCCACTTTTATTTGCCCCACCCTGTATTAACGAAGTGCATCGTGAATAAAAACGTGAATAAAAGCATCGTGAATAAAAACTGTGAAATAATAATGTGTCATCTTAAGTTCAATCGGCTGGAAGCAGTCTCCCCAAACTTCAGCGCATGTGATAAATCCGATTTTTTGTTGTGTGTGCATTGTCCTCTAGCAATACTTTAGCCAACCTCTAGAAAACCTTACTACTGTTACACAAAAGGGAAAATTGTACAATTTGCTCAAGTTCAAAGTGATCCAGTTGATAATCTTGACTTTATTGAAATTTGATAAATTAAAAAGTTTTGGTATACAAAACTGGCTCTTTTTAAAAAAATTTGTCTATAATCTAGAAAAACTCTATTTTAATTTAGAATAAAATGTAATAAAAACAACGGATTTTTTTAGTGTGTTAAAAAAAAAAGAATATTTTGGAAATTTGCCCCGTCCATTTTTGGGAAGATGTATCTTGCCGGGGCTCCGTAGCCCATTCGCAGAACATCGGCATGTCATAGAGAGGGTCCGGTCCCGCGTTCAAAACCAGGCCACATCCAAGAAACGTATATATGTTGGCATAAAAAAAATCGACTTAATTATATACGGGGTTCCCCGTGTACACTTGGACAGATATGCTCGTGAAATCTGTGTTGTCCAAATTCCCAACGGCGTTAGCGTACGATGTCGCTCGAAGTACAGTTAGGTGCCAGCTTAGACGTTGACCTCGTCACTTGACCGCAGTTCTAAATTAATTGGCTACATTATAGCTCCTAAAGGATGTTAGAAATAGAGAGCTGAAAGCGATAAAATTACCTTTGGGAAAAAGTAGAAATTCAAGCACACAAACCTGAATATATATGCACCAACCAACCAAGTAGTAATGATGCTACTTTGTATATATAAACGTGTGAGAAAAGCAATGATTTCTTATTTTCTGCAAAATAAATCAAATTTAAAATATATACAATCCAAAAGAAAAAAAAACACCTGGAAAACTCGAGCTCCCCTACCTTATTAAAAAGAACGACTTTATTGTAATCACTCTATATAAGGTAATTCATAACAATGAATTAGCCTTTTCCAGTGAAACTTTTCATAACTTAACTAATTAAGTTTCGGCTAAACCGGCAACTTTTTGTCCCCCTGGAACGGCCCCTGCAACACTACTCGAGAATGATTTTATGCGGTGCCATTCACTTTATTGGAACTTAAATTGGGTTCATTCTAAAAACTAAATTTCGATCGACTCAAAAGGTTGAATTCGTTGTTAAGAATAAATGTTCAGAGTTTGGCGTTGTTCCGACGACTTGCGCGATGACGGCACTTGTCTTGTTTTGTCTATCTTCGATTATACGTCTTAAACATTGGAAACGAATAAAATTTTTAAACTTTCAATTTTTTTTAGCAATTACGAAATAAGGATACTTTTTTATTGACAATTGATACACTCGGTTAAACTGATTTCAATATTAAACTTATTGAATACTTACTTTAAAAAATTAAACTTTTATCTGTCATATTTTCGATTTTAATATTTTTTTTTGAGTTGTAATTCTTTATATAAAAGTTTAACCAAATTTCATAGGCGTGCTTTTTCGCCTCGTATTACGTACGTGGCTATTGCTCGTGGTTTGTTGGACTCTGGATTGTTAAAAAGCAAAGGTTTGTTAATCAATAGCAATGCGAAATTTTAATATTAAAAAATCATACATAATTGTTAAAATCAAATAAGGAATAAACAATACATTTTATTTGCATTAAAAGTGAAAATTGCCCCAAAACTGTCTAAAAAATAGAGAGAAAATCAATTTAATGTACGTTTAATGGCCTAATTTCTCATTTTATTGCTTGAATTCTATTTATTTTTGATATGATAAATTAAAAAAAAAACACGATATCCGGTGAATTTAAAAGATTTAGTAACACTCTTGGTTCAATTTTATACCATCAACTGAAAAATCGAACTCGAGGGAAAAATCGAATTCTATACCATAAACTAATAAATTCCATTACGAAAGTTCCTTCTTTATACTGTGGTTTGCAATTTCTTGAGAGAAAAAAATTGTTTCTTTGAACCAGTTCAAATTTAACCGTTTAGTGTTATTTAAATAGGTTCGGTGTAACCGAATATTGAAAAATAAGGTTTTGAAAAAAATGTTTTTCGCCTAAAAAACTCTAGCATCAAGGTATATAATGGTGTGGAGAGAATTAACGTTGACGGGAAAAAGACTTTTTGGTCGTTTTTGAAAAGAAGGCTATCTCTGCATTGTATACTAAAGTGCAAAAAAGAACAACATGTCGCTATTTAGTGATTTTATATGGGAAAGACTGCACGTTTCATCAAGAAAATGCATGCCTCCAAAACCTTAAGTTGATGGACTGGTAGGCATCGTGTTCGAATTTAGAGATATGTTAAATTACAAATTTGAAGCAAATTAACAATAATATTTCTCGTAAAAGAGTAAATGTGGCTATATTGGCTGTTTGGTATAAAATTGAACCAAAAGTGTTACTAAATCTTTTCAATTCACCGGTTATCGTGTTTTTTAACTAATCATATCAAAAATAAATACAATTCACAATAAAAATGCAAAATTAGGCCATTAAACCTGCATCAAATTGATTTCCTCTATATTTTTGAGACAGATTTTTTTAGTACTATTAATTCAAATAAGATTTATTATTTATTTTATTTGTTATTCACGATATTTTTTAATTATTTATACCTTCCTGATCCTATACTTACTATCACCACTTTTGTCAACCGAACCTTTTCAGTGAAATTTTGCAACTCAAAATGTTTTTTCTTTTGACACAGACTATACCTGTGAAATATTTCCTATTACTTATCTTCTTAAGAACACAAATGAAACCAAAACTGAAAAACTTGACTTTGAATATTGCTTAGAAAGGGGTATTAGGGGAAAGGGATAATTAGACAGGAGATAAATTTTACACGTTTTTTTTCATTAAAAAATGGCAAATACATTTTTTATTTTAAAATTAATCTTCACCATTGTATCATACAAAAATTATTTTTTTGTTAATGTTTTTTGTAATTACTTTCTGTCTATACATTTCCCACTCTTTACTCTATTAAAGCATTTTAAATGACTTAAAACCTTTAAAAATATCGGGAAATTTATAAATAACCGGGTAATTTAGATAACTATCCCAAATAATAATTTTAATCGAGTTTATTACTATATTGATAAACATGTCATGTCAGCAAATGAAAATGACCATTTTCAATGAAGAGAAAAGATTCTATCATTACATTTAATATAGTTAGTTTTGTTTATTGAGTTGTTGCAAAAATAAGTGAAATATTTCTGAAAATAAAAAGTAGTTTCAACTCCATTTATAGATAAATATTTTATTGATATAAAACACGTCTAACCATCAGAAGTGCAAAAATAACAACAATTAACCATATAGTTAGTAAAGAAACAAAATTACAAATGCTGTTAGCTTGTTTGTCTGTTTTGATTGGGTCGGACTGGACAGTTTTCGTCTCAATTCTTGTCCCGAGGTTGCCAGATGCGCCCACGTGTCTCAGGTGTGCCCCCTCCTCCTCACCATTCAGGAGAGCCGGTCGAGGAGGAACCTGAAAAATGACACAGTTTAAAAACTAAGGCACAACTGAAAAAAAAATCATTACAGATTTCAATTATATAAATTACTTTTTTCCATTGGTCTAACATGAAGCGACAAACCTTTTTTTTATACTTCCTATTCATTTTTTACCTCTGTGCCCATAGCACCTTTACGGATACAGCAGCTCTGCCCAGCATAAGACATGGCAGGGTGTTGATTTAAAATTTAACAGGCTAACCTTGGGAAATCAGAGACTGATAGTCAAGAGGTGCAATTACGTTAGATGTTTCCATAGTCGACTTTCCAAAGCTCAAATTACATTTAAAAAAATCCCAAACTTTTAGTTTACACAGGGCGAGATTAATGTGACCAGAAGTACCGATTTTGGGGGTCCCGCCAAAAAACTATGAAATAACGCTTAACATTGTATCATAAGTATTTTAGATTTGACTGCTTAGATAATGTTAACTATTACTTATTAAATATTACTCAGTTATTAGCTTTTTTATTTACTACATTAATATGCCATTGTCTGAAATTTGAAGGAGAACACAGTGGGGGAGGGGGATGGAGTTCCCTGATTTTTAATTTTGAAAATCTGGTCACTTTAGGTGAGATGTCATATCAAGTGCTTTTAGCTTTCATGTTAAATATTCTTCTGCATTAGTTTAAAAAGCTTAACAGATCAGAAAAGGCTTGCAGTTAATCTCAACAAATGTTCAGATTTATGGCTGTATAAAGCTATGAATTAATTTTCAAACACTTGAAATTTGAAAGCTTTTCATCCATAGTTTACATCCAAAATGGCACCGAAATTGTAAAGTAAATTAAAAGAATATTTTAATATCTCTATAAGATAAATCTGTTTTTTGGTTAAATTCAGATGGTGAAATGAATTTCAGAACATTTCATTTCTTAGATAAAATTCCCTAATAAGATAGATATTTATGAAAGGATAATAAGAACGGTATACATTTTAACTGTTATTGTTTAAATAAGTGTAAAAAATAGTAATAAAAATTGTATCGTCACTCCATCGTCGCACATGCATGCTTGAACATGTTTTTGAATACTACTATAGTTATTTTTATATAGAAAATGCATATTTGTGTTTAAAAAAAGTGCATAGTTTTTACTTAACAGTATATTCAAAACATTTACTTCAAAATTGGTTTTTTAATTGTAGTTCCTGATAAGGAATCTGACATGGCTGAATATTCATTACTCAACAACTATTCTACACTTTCATTCATATATATTACTAGCTTTATAAACCCGGCGCTGCACGGGTGTACCCTTAACAGTGATTGTTTCTTTTTATGTAAACATTTATTTCATACCAATTGATCCCTTCTCCACTGGTCAGCACTCCATCGGTATATTATAATTTCCTCCAATTCTAATATCAGCATTAATTTTTAAAAAGAAATCCAATTGTATCCAGGCCCTTCTAGAAGTAAGAGGGATTTCCCATAGGCCCTGTTTAAATTGCCAGAATAGCTGTGATAGAATGGCCAGTTTCCATTTGCTCTTATACACCCGAAAATGTCCAAAATGTAATAAACATTCCACTCCATATTCAAACACTCAACAGGGCTGGGGAGCCCAGTCGGTAAAGGCGTTTGCCTCACATGCGATAGGTCCCAGATTCGGGATTGTCAAAATAACTGCCGACCAAAAAACGGCAAATGCAGAAAAAATGTCCGACAAATAATAACCCTATGTGGTGGGAGTGCACGTTAAATATTTTTCAAAAGTCCCAATGATGTGTACGAACTCGCCCTTAAAAGCTGCATTGGGTGCCTACTCAGGAGTTGATTCGTCACTTGACTGTGGTTCTAAATTAAGACGCTCGAGGCCAATAGCCTTCGTGTATAGCTCTAGTGCGACGATAATTCAAACTTACCCTAACCCATACAACTGGATGGGAAAAGCTACCCTACGTTAAATTTTTTACTTTGCCAAAAGCCGCACAATGCCAAAAATTCAATTGGCCATTATATCATAACTGTACCAAATTGACATAAGGATATCATAAACATAAAGTTTGTATACTATATGTACAGGGAATTAACATTTCTTAGAAGTTTTCATTAGATCTAGAATAGTTATGAGACATTGTAGCAATATCTTCACTTCTTACCATTTTTAAACATCAATTAAATTAAATTAAATTCGGAAACCCAAAAAAAAATAAAAAGATTTAAATTCAATAAATAAAATAATGATAATCAAATAACAATCCTACAAATTAAACTCACATGCTCTTACGTGTTTATACTTAATTTTCGTTCACGCTGAAAGCACTGATTTCTTTTAAATTGAAATAAAAATATATAAATTCTCATCTTACAATGCTATTCCTCTATGGATACATCGGCTCACGTTTTGCACTCCCACACCCGTTCGGATTCAAATAAAAAGTATCCTATGTCTTTCTCCTGGTTCTAAGCTACCTCCCGCCAATTTTCAGACAAATCAATTCAGCCGTTCTTGAGTTATAAATAGTGTAATTAACACGACTTTCTTTCATAAATATAGATTTTAAAAATTATTCAGGTGTTTGCAAAGAGCAATATTAAAAATGCTTGAAGATGTTAAATTTGGCTAACAACTGAATTTTCCGAACAGAAATGGATGTATAGAAGTTCTCTTAGATTGAGCAAAATAACACCCCACCCCCAAGAAATAATTTTTATATATATAATTTTATAATTAATTATTTTAATAATTAAAATATATAATTTTTTGAAATTAATTTTGATTACATTACAATAAATATTCAATAAATATATTTCTAAAGGGATTAATAAATTATTTCTAGGGATGTGTCATGTTGGTACCCCTTTTCAGTTTATTGCATTAATGTAATTTCACAAAAGAATATATTTTTTTTAAAAGAAGTAGGACCAAAAAGAAACCATCAAGTTAATGTGGGTCTACAGTTATAGTAAAACTTGCTAAAATTTTGTTGTTGTTTACTTATATGTTAGATCACTTTTTTCTGCTTGACAATTGCTATTAGTAGCCTGCATAAAAGAAACTTTAGTAAAACTATCAAGTTTGAAATCGAGGTCGTGATTTGTTGCAGTAAAGATTAGGTTAAATGCTATGCTATTCGTTGTGCATGCATAACGAACACAAAATAAGGTTAGACTTAGCTTTTCCTTCAGACTGTATGCAAATCTGCCTAACGAGTCGGAAAATGGATTAAAAAATGTCCTTTTTTAATATCACACAATTACTCACTCTATGGTGATTCACAAGAAGCTGCACAGCAGCTTAAGCTATTTTTAAAATTTAAACATACCTCAAACAGTCTAGAAATTTTTACCCAATCACAATACTAATATTTTAAAAGGATGGATCCTCAACTCTTTAACTCATTAAGAGGAAATATCCAATTACTATCAATAAAAAAATTTTAGCAATCATAATCATAATGAAAGGCATTAGTATTTAGCATCCAAGCCTGTATTAAATGAATTGCTTTTTGTAATAAGTTGAAAAGTTTATGACTCTATACTTATGAACATCGAAAAGAACCTGTCACAATAAATAATGTGATACAGGTAAGAGTAGCAAAAATGTATGCTTAGTTATACATAATAAAAAAAAGCAAATAATTTATATGATTCACAATTTCTCAGATGCGATGGAGGCATTGAATAAAACTAACTATTGAACTCCATACTTTTATATACAATAAGACACAGGCACTTAAAAAAACTTGCCTTGGATTTTTGCTGCAATTGTGGAGATTCCTTCTCTGGTTCTTTCAGGACATTTCTAATGAACCCACACTCATTACATTTCCAATTTTGAGATCTGAAAACAATTGCATTCATCATTTGATTGCAAAGTATGACAAAAATGTGGCTTGATAAAAATTTGCATTCAGTTTTAAAACAACTCGCTGATACACAAGAAAATTTCATTCTTTATTTCGGTTTCCTAAAGTTCTCCATCTCCTTCCTGCTATATATTCTAAATAAAACTATAATAACTTTGACAATCAAAAACTTTCATATATTGAGACCATTTAAAAACTTTGAATCAAGGTTTTTCAAGATATGATTAAAAGTATTCTAATGTAAAACAATAGTTTTTATCGCACTTTGTAAAAGTAAATTATAAACTACTTTGAACTGTTTACACTAAACTGGTTAACCATCAAAAAGTTGGAAACAGTACACTAGAATTTAACAGTTCGTTCGTGTAGAATCAATGGATTAATTGAAATAAATATTGGAGAAAGGAGCTGAATATTAAGTTATTTAACAGTGAGAATGATTGTAATTCTAAAATTTTGCAATTTTTGTTTAGTCTAGGGTTGAATTAGCTTATGGTATTGCAAATGAGGAGCTCCTCACAGTCAAGGGACTGTGAGGAGCTCCTCATTTGCAATAGATACAAATGCATACAGGTCACACAAATGACAAAATTTATGTCTGTGATGCCTACAAAAAAGCTATCCCAAAGATAAGATAAGCACCTCTGCCCTACCGAAGGAAAAGGTACCAGGTTGATCAGATAATTCTAGAACAATTCAATGTATCAAACCAATGATGGATTATCCTGCCACGATAAGAGGGATTACAAATTATTTCAACATCATTAATAATTCAAGGAATACGTCCTAAAAAAATGCAATTACTTGGAGGCCAAACATTTTCGTTCTTCAGGGGTGTAATCGAGGGAACCGATTGCTCCATTCCCGTGAGTCGGAAGAAATCCAATTATAGCAAGCAATGCTGTCCGGACTGCAACAAAATAAAAGCATAAATAAGTAAAAAAAACTTATGGGGAGAAAGAAGTTTAAAATAAATATGCAGTAAAACATTTATACTGCTGGAAGAGTCGGCTGTAATTAAATTGGCACTGTAAATTATTACATGCTTTAAATTTGGTTGAAAATGGGTTAGTTTGGTAGATTAAGAAGTCTGGTGTCCGAAAATGTCATAAAAAAGTTTTTTTTAACAAAGGGTCCCAAAGTTATTAAATAAAAATGATCAGATTATACCAAATATTTTGAAGCTATGGAAATTGGTATTTTAGAAGAAATTCGTGTTTGTTTAGACTTTATGTTGGCTGACTTATAAGGCACCGCAGTTAAAACATAAGATGTTTCCACGATTTAAAGTTATATCTTGTTAATTTAATGTTTTATAGGAAAAAAAGACATTAAACTACATACTTATTTATTATGGTTTAGTAAAAGTCTGCCAAAAAAAGTTTTTAAAATCAAAACTTGGTATTCCTAATCTTAGATATTTCTTTTTGTGTAAAATTACAGGCTTCTGAATTCTTTAAAAATGTATTTAAAAGGACTATTTAGTTAAAATAGAAGTTATTGCCTTAGCACAAATATAAATGTTGATAGCAAATTGAAAAATTTGGTTTTTACCTTAAGAGTTATTTGAATGCTCTACTAGTACTAGTATAAGATTTCTATTTTAATTTTCTAAGCAATATGTTGCCAAAGAGGCTTTATTAGTATGTAAAACTATACAAAAAGATTGGTTTGATTAAAGATGTAGTAACATTTAGTTAAAAACCATACATTGTTTTTAGTACCTCACAAAACTAGTATATCAATACTCATAATCACCAACTATAAGATTTCTGTGTTTCAATATTGCATGCAATATTCCTACAATTCAATTATAAAATTAAAGAAAAAAGGTTAAACCTCTTCAATAATTTAGCACAAAATTAAGATGTATTGCCTGTTTAAAATCTCTTTCCTTCTGCAACTTTGAAAGTGCGTTAATACAGCTCTTGCTGTATGCAGTCTGCCACATGCTTGATGAAGGAGACACGTCACATATTATGGGATCTCTCAGCATTGAATTAGAAATATGTTAATTCTCTGTTGTCAATCAATTGACAGATATAACATTGACAGTATAATAATATAATAGAGACAGTTATTATTACTATTAAATTGACACACAGAATGAATAGTAAAATCAAATATTTCAGTTAGTTTTTATTTAAAAAGAAAACCTTTTTATATTGATTGTTTTACATATATTGTTTGCTGAGTTGGCAAATTTTTTTGAAGTAACTCAATTATTTGAGCGTGCATCCAATTTCCTAATATGTTTCCTACTTACTGGACCAGGAAGGCTGCCATGTTTCGGGGTGGTGTCCAGAAATGCTAAGGCATATTTTTTTATTCACTTCAAATCTTCCATTCGGCTTTAAAAGAAAATATCTTAGTTTATTAAATAAATACACATTATCAATGACATAGTATTACAATTTGTACTTAATGATAACATGCTTTAAGCTTGAACAAAATATAAGAAATATAGTTAGGCAGAGATCCAAAAAAACAAGATTTTTTTGTTGACAAATTTAAATACAGGGTTATTTTTAGAATCCATCCAGTTCAATATTGAAAACATTTAAAACGATATCTACTATATTAGTAAGCTTGCATTGTAATCATATATAGACTGTACAATTACAATGCAAGCTTGGCTTGTGGTTTTCCAGGAAACGAAGGGATCGCCACTGTTCTAAACCTACCTCGATGGAAGCTCTGCTGGGAGGATAAACACAACACCAAGTAGGGTGGGGAGAAATGAAAAGAACGCCCCTCATGCTGTTTTCTGGAAAACCACACGGGTAGGGGAAGCAGGCTAGCTTTGTACAGAGACTATAATTATTATATATATTTAGCTAATGGTTGTTTTATGTAGGATGCATTTAAATGACTTGGGTGTATACCGTGAGCAGTATGATGGTGGGCGGGCGCATGGGGTACTCCGGGGGCAGGGAGATGCGGCCGTGGTACACGCCCCCCTCAAACTCCGTGGCGGGAGGCCCGCGCAGCGTGAAGTGCCACTCAAACAGGTTGTCCTGCAACACAGAAAATCATTTCACAGGATCCAACATTTGACCACCTTCCCTCTATGGGATGGATTAAAAAGAACAACTTTTCATGAGACGTTTTTACAAAATTAAGTTTTTTTTATAAATTTACTGCTTTGCATTCATTTATGCAATTCCGTTATAAGTAAAAAAATATAAGGATGCAAACATCATACGATTTTGAAAGAAATGACACATGATTGTAAACTGAAAAAAAAAGCTACTATTGAATTCTACCAAAAGTGAGTTGAGTGTACCTCCAATGGATAAGCAGAATATTCCACCGTCGGTTCTCGGAGCTCCTCCGCCTCCCTCATCAGTCTCTTGACAGCTGAGAAAGGATCGACAGGTTACAATGGAACAATAGACGTGGGAATGAAAATAGGAAACACAAGGCCCGGTGGAGGACTAGCTTCATGTGGACTTAAGTAGGGGAAACAATTGTTATCCTTGCCTTTCTGGCTGGATTCAAAAGGCTTCGTTAAGGACTTCTACAGTTAGGGTTTCTTAAAATAAGCTCATTGAAAATAAACACAAAAGAAAAGGTTTCCAAATGCTTTTGCAAATCTCAATATCCTAAGGCATTTAACAAGGCATTCTCATTCTAGAAAGGTACCAGCATTTTAACTTTAAGGGCAGTGTAGGCTTAATTCGTGTGAAATAAGGCACATTTTTATGATTCTTTTTTTTGACGAAACGGTTAAAATCTATTTAAACTAATGGTACATTAAAGTGTGACATTCGAAGAATATAGTGTCCAATTTTCACGAAGAAATATTAAAAAATACGGCGATGGCAGCAATTTTTTGTCATGCGTCTCGGAAGAAAGTTTAATTATTGCGGTGCCCATCATAACTTCAAAACTACTGCACCGATCCTTTTGCACACTATTTCTGTACATAATTTACAAGGTAACGCTGGAGAGTTTTTAAAAAATTTGGTTATATATTTCATTTAATAACAACAAATTAACCGATTTTTTTCGCTCAAAATCACATTTTTCCCTTTAAAGTGGTCCCCAAAATTTAAAAATTTAAATTTCGAAAAAAAAACAGCGTTACCTGGGGAAAGTCCTTATCCAACGATATAAGTTTGATTTTTTGATTTCAGAAGATCCAGTAGTTATGATAGGCACCGCAATTCAACTTTTTTCCGAGACGCTTGACAAAAATTGCTGCCATTTATGTATTTTTTAATATTTCTTCGTGAAAATTGGACACAATATTCTTCGAATGTCACACTTTAATGTACCATTGGTTTAAATAAATAGATTTCAACTGTTTTGTCAAAAAACGCATAAAAATGCCTTATTTCACACGAATTAACCCTACCCTACCTTTAAACTAACTTAAATACAAATTTGATTATTTTTACTTTTCAGGACAAAATAATTAGGAGCACTCAGCAATACTAAGTTCGGCCAAGAGGAATAGTTGCCCTGCAGAATCTAATATGCGAAATGGAATGCATATTCTTAAAAATTAAGGTAAGCTTTAATTGGTTAAAATGCTGCTTTGAGAAGCCTCCTCCTTACTGGTGTCACTACACCAGTCAAAGAACATCTGTAATATAGGGACCAGTCTCAATGAGGCGATTTCTGTTTTGCCAAGTAGAAAAATTATGATTTAGGTAAACATTTCAGCTTAACATAAATGCAACTTGCTAATTATAGTTTTGAGAAAACTCTTCTTTTTGATAATTATTCAGTGGTTCATTTACAGTTTTAGTGAATAGTGTCAAAAAAGTTTAGGATAAATAAAAATAAATAAGACATATACCTGGATTTTTCAAGTTATACAGAGACATGCTAGATTTTACATTCCAGCTTAACTCTCAAATTTAAAAATGATTTAACTCCACAATCAAAATATATAAGTATTTTTTATACAATACAAAATTCTGTTGAATCTTTTCTCAAATGTCATAAATGATGGACAACAATTTATTAAATTGCATCAAAAATAGCACCGATTACATTATTTAAAGAATCTATTTGACGGCTTTGTTGACTGACTGACGTTTGTTTTGGTAGGAAGGGAGGTAGCTTAATCGTTTCCGGTTGTTTAATTCTAGCCTTTCGTGAGGAGCTTAAACGTTGCCAATTTTGTTTCGTAATTTAAAATTCTGGTCAAAAAACGGAACGACACCTGAGCGGCAATCCAATGGAACTTCGAACGACATCGTGTGCTAACGCCGCCGTGACTTTGTATTCCTTAGATTTAAAGAGCCAACTTCCCAATGTACTGGGAACTCTCGTAATTTTTAGTTCGAAAGGTCGATATCGTCGTCGCGGCGTGGAGCAGGCATCCTTGTTATTCTTCCAAGCGGTAAAAAATTCAACCTTAAAATTAACACAGGATTGATTTCCTCTAATTTCACCAGCGAACTCGTGGCTATCACCTTTTACCTGACCAATTCTCAAGCTGTGGATCTTACTGAGGGACTGGTTGTCTTTTCAGACTCTAAATCAGCCCCAGAGGCCATCCGAAATCACCTCCACTATAAAGATCTTGCTTGATGGTATGTATTGCAAAGGTGTGTTGCAGTGGATTCCCGCACATGTAGGCATCGAGGGGAATGAGTGTGCGGACGTCCTGGCCAAAGAGGCACGAAACCTTGACCAACCTCCTTCCACCATCACACTTGCAGATGCGAATGCAGTGGCCAGATGCAGACTTCTAAACCAGCCCTCAAGGAAACCTTTGATAATAGACTTCGACCGCCCAAGAGACATAACAACCACACTCGCCCGACTCAGAACAGAACATAAAGGAACACTCCTAAAGGAATGAAAATTCTTCCGGACGGGACAAGGACTTGTTCTTACTGCAAGAACTGCCCATAGACCCAACTCACACCAAAACTCGGCTTGTTACCGGATCTGCTGCAAGAGACCCTCTACAGTCCTGAGGCACCGAAGCTGGCGGCTGCGGTCCTTCGGACCTTTGAAAATATCTAGAACTTTTTACAATCCATAGACATGACATCATCAATCGTCGTCGGCCAGCCCCTGACGGTTACCTTTACTTATCGACATCCATTTCTTATGCGTTTACATATGGCAAAGGCATTTTTCCCCAGGAAATTTTGTGATTTCTTTTAAGTCAAAATTTTTGTTCCTTTTTGTTTTTTTAATAACGTGTTTTGTTTTTTTAATTAAGTTTTTATTCAGATTAAAAATGCAAATGTTTTTAGTTAATGTTAATAGGATTGAATTGCACTTGTCTGAAAATATTAATATTTCTGAATATATTTAGTATCTTTTTTTATGTTTTCATTGGAACATATGGTTTATGTATTAAAACTGTATGTTTTAGTATATCTACATAAGTCAACAAAACACCTTTTTGAATGATATTTGTGCTCCTAAATTATTGAATAGAAATATTTAATAGAAAACACTATATATGCTATTTTTGATTCTTATATATGAATTTTTTTTAGATGATATGATTATTTTACTATTTGTATAACTGTGGTGTAGGATATAATTAAACTAGAAATTAAACAAATACGTGTGTAATTCAAAAATTTTATTAAAGAAAAATACTATTACTTATCAGATACAATGAAATCCAAATTTTCCAAGTTACTGCAAGCAAAAAATTATTAGCGCATAAATAATTTGAGCAAATTTAAAATTGATTAAGTAAAAATACTTAATATTTAATTAGCACAATTATCTTTGGAATTAAAACTATCGTTTTGTGAAACTATGATTACCCTAAATACATTCACTAAACTTCTCAAATAAAATATCACTGTTTAGAAGAATCGTAGATGGATAATTGATTTAGGACAATCATAGTTTTATCAAACTGTATTTTTAATTTGAAAGTAATTATAATAAGGCATCACTTACAGTCCCTGGACAAATTATTAGACGCACTGCAAGATTTCATGTAAAATATTATATTACCCCGGAAGTGAGTATATTGTACTCATAATATTTGTAATAAATTAACAAATATGTAGTCTACAACAATTCTTTTAAATAAAAATCAATAATATTGTAGGTTAAATATACCATTATTGCATAAAAACTCATAAAATTACTCATAAAATTAAGAAACATAAAATTACTTTAAAAAAATACAGTGCGTCTAATAATTTGTCCAGGGACTGTATAGTAAGATTTTACGGAGCGGCAAAAAACAGTGTTACGAACTTAATATATTTATTAATATTTATTATCTCTTTTTAAGGATCCTTAAATATATTTGTTGGTTGAAAAATATACATTAAAATTATTTTAAGAGGGTTTAACAAATTTTATATTTATGCGATTTGTATACTTGAAAATGGAGCTTTAAAACCGATTTCCATTATTCCTTTTGAAAGTCACTTTCAAAAATTCTCCCAGTGATGCCCACTTAGCCACTTGGTATATGATGTCCTTAAACTATTTAAAATCAAAACAAAGTGGGGTTTTTTCTGCAAATCTATATGTGAAGAATTTTTTAATTAAATCGGAGCAGTTTAATACGTAGCTAGATTTTAACTTGTTTTACAATGTAGCTTCCGACACCATAATATTTAAATCCTAATTTCAATAATGAGATTTATTATTGACTATTTATTTTAATTTGATGATGAATAATTTTAATTTAATTTAATGACTATTTTTTTTTATCCCGACATCTAAAGGAGTTGTAAACAGAAGCACAATGTTAAAATAAAATATATGGTATTTTTTCATAAATTTTAATCAAATAATAAGGGGGCGTCCATAAATTACGTGACTTGTTTTTTTTGGGGGGAGGGGGTGGAGCCGAATATCACCCAATGTCACTTTTGTCTCGTCAAATATCACGTAATTTCCCCCAGTAAAAAAATCAATGTAAAATCTCGATTAAATGGAGCAAAATTCCAGTCTCAACTTTTTCTGGACTGGCCAATTAGCAAAATCTTCCATGATAATGTTTGTCGTGGCTCTCCGAACTGAACTAAACAGTTCTATCCGTTCTTTTATATCGATTTGATTTTCGTTCGCTTCTTTCTTTCAATTCAGACCAAAGGAAAAGAAAAAGTAGTCAAAATGTCGATTTTGAAATACTTTCAAACCCATTTACGCTGCTGTTTAGACACGTTTGGAGTTGATGGACCTCGATTTATTATGTGTTTTGAAGATTCCCGGGTATCAAACGTCAAATAAAAAATTTCGGATGCAGGGAAAAACAAGTAGGAACAGAATCTTTCACTCAGTCCACACAACATTTGTGTTTAACAGGAAAAAAGTCGCCAAACACAATGTTAATTCTATTATAAACATTGACACGCTAAATTTGGCTAGTTTCATTTACTTTATTTCGAAAATTCAATACTTATTTCTTCAATAATTATTATCGTTTGCAAAAATTAATTTATATTTCATAGAATAAATATGTAATATTCCTCTTTTAAATGGAACCGAAACATTTCATATCAACATACAAACAAAGAATCTCTTAGTGAAATATATTTGACGTCATTTGAAAATGATTGATGTGGCAAAAATAAATTTCTTTTAATTTATTATTTCAAATAATTAAAGTTTCTCGAGTGATTGTTGCGAATGGCAATGGTGATTTAATTCTAATAAAAATGGCTTCTTATGCTTTTTAAATGAGCATTCAATTTTGCAGTTTTTTAAATAATTAAAGTACTTCGAATTCGAATTTTTTTCTGAGATTTTCAATGTCTTCCAATTTCAATGTGCTGGATTTTTTGACATATCACACTTGCTTGTTGCATTTGTAGTTTGGGCTATGGAAGTGCGTGACGGACAGACAGACGGACTGAACGCTTATAATATCTTCCACTTTTTACGTTATAAGCATAGTGTGGAAGCTAAAAAAGGCGATCTTCTTCTTTGGTGACTCCATTCAGCCCCCCCACCCTCATTTGGGTGTGGTGTAAAGGCAAAAAGACTTCCGGTTCTTCGAGTGATCTACTGGAATAATCCGCAAAGTCCAGCTGGCGAGAAAATGAAAACATATGAACTACTGGACGAGTGTTATATTTGGCAACTTAGCACAATTAGCAAGTTGCCGTTTCGAGAAACACTTATTTTTAGCGTTATTCTATTATTACATAACATTTATGGACGCCCCCTAATTACTTTAATGAGCTTTTTTTAAGGGACATGTGACAACACTTTACTGATCCAGAAAGTTGGAAAATTAACAAATCTTTACAAAAACTTTTTTTATTTTGGAGCTGTTTTTCCTGATGTGATGCACCACCTCAGTAAAACAACGAATAGATTCATTTCAACTGAAGTTGAATATCAGATATAAGAAACAAAAAAGCTCTCGCATGTTCCTTCATGAGCACTGCTTAGTTAGATAATCACATCCCTCGGCTATTAAAACCGTTAACAAAGATATTTTTTGGCATGATTTGTAAAATCTGTTAAGTAACGATAAAATGGTTTAAAATTGAAATCCAAAATTATTTCAATTAAAGTTTATTTGCCACACAATAATAAAATAGTTTTGAATTTTTGATAAGCATGTATACATAATTTTTAGGAAAATAAAGCATGTCAATCAAAAACTCTAAAATTAACTTTTTGTGTTTAGCGGAGGGAAAATAACTAGTTTCTTTTTTTTTTAAACGCAACTTAATTCTTTTTAGTTTTTGAACATAAATTCTTAATATATAATGTATAAAACCTATCCTATACAATATAAAATAATAAGAGATTTTAATAAAATTAGGGAAAATAAGTATAATTTTTATGAAAAACGAGCAAACTTATTTTATTTTAATAAATTCAAAAATAATTTGAATTATGGTATTTATTTTCATGAACTATTTATTTTCATTCTACATGATTTTTGAATCATATCCTGAAAGCGATATAGGTTGCTTTGGATGAGATACGGATTTTTGTCAAAAACACCCATTTTGTGATGTCCAAACATCACAAATCAACATTTGTGATGTCTAACATTTTTCGGGTAGGGGTTTAATTGAATAGCCCCAAGGCTAAGTATATCCAATTCAACCCCTACCCAAAAAACATCCTGCAATGAAATTTGATTTTCAAAGCATATTTAATATCGTATTTAAACATCTAATTATAATATTTGTTACACAAAAAGTTAAAATTGAGTCATGTCAATTCCGTACCAACCCAGCAGGGTTATAAATAGAGCTTTTTTTAATTATCTCCTCCTTTTATCAACTCCTTGAAGAATCACTAATAGCAGGGATTGGAAAGTTTCTCTTAAAAAGTGTTACAGTTACTTAATATGAAAAGTAACTAGTTATTTTTAGAAATTTCAAGTTATAAGAAGCAATGAAACATCTTTCTCAAAGAGAGCCACGATGAAAGAAACATAATCGCTCACAAAAAACTGCAATTAGAATGAATTAAAAAAAATATTGAATTCTAAAGAATTTCAAAATTGGCAATCGACAGCCTTTGAAACGTAACGGAAAAGAATCGAATTGTTTCGTGACTTCATGACCGATAAAAGTGTCACAGTTACATTTACTTTCTGGAAAACGAATGGTAAAAAAGTAACTGTTTCAAGCGTATTACTCAGCAGTCCCTGGGCTTCATCATGTTTAAAATCAATAAGATTTTTTATTTCAAAATTATATTTTAAAATCAATGACATTATAGGACCTTTGATCATATTTCGCCACTGAATTTGAAAAATAATCAATCAAAGCTAAATTTATTACCTTTTATACACCGCTTTATTACAATCAAATGTCTACATTTCATCTTAAACATTGTTTTCAATGTCGATTTCAGTTTAATCAAATCTCCTTAAGTTTTTTTCAAATTCTATTTCACTAAATTCCATTTAGCAGTATTATTTTTAAAAATGACAAAATATATTTTTGACTAAAAAAAACATAATTTACCAATTTTGGATAGTAGATGAAACGATGAAAAAAGCCAAAATTTAGCATCCATTCTCTAAATTCGTTGAAAGGGTTAAAGGTTTTATGTTTATATTTTAGTAATATTTGAAAAAAATTGTAGGAATAATTGGTAGTAATGGAACCTGAATTAAAAAAAACACTTTTGTATATCTGCAAATCTGAGTCATCAGTAGCGAGGCTTATTAATGTTTTTATTTAATTCCTTACTAAGGACTATAGGGTTATACTTTTAGGTTCTGCCCAGTTAATTTTTTGATGAGGTGTTCTATATTTCATAAGTAAGTTTTCCTCGCATTTTGTTATTTAATTAGCAAATGTTGGCGCTATTTGTAACCTATCTGAAACCGCTTTAAATTGTACATTTCGGGTCGGGATTTTTTTTTTTAATTTTTAAGTCATTCAATTAGTAATGAATTAAGTGGTATCTATACGACAGATAACACAGATAACTCAACAACATTCCAAAACTTGTAATGTTTTCCCGGAATTTAAAAAATTAGACAAAACAGTCCTCGTAATCAACAGATTCCTATGATCGGATAGACAAAATAAGTAATGTCTGACGACTGGGACTACTCGGAGATGGGCAAATTATAAATTCATTGCAAACTGAATATTTGAAATCCTTGACAAATTAAATCTGAAAATTGCGAGGTCAGCAAATAACTGTGCTTTAAGATGATTTTTCTATATTGTGGCTAGAAAAATAAACAATTGATCATTTAACAGTACGGATTAATACGGACTCGGCGAAAATAACCTTAATGGATATCCTTTCCTAAAATACCGGTAAAAATATTCTTAAAGTGCAAACTATTCAACATCCAACGAACACTATTTTAGTTGATTAGAATGAATTTTTTTTATGCATTTATGATCAACAATATTTGAATGCATATTCATGCAATGTTTTAGAATTGTATTTTCTATCCATGTCAACGGTCAGCCATAGTCTAGTTTGAGTGGGGAGCATTATCCAAAAAATAATTCCCCAGTAACAACACTTTCATTAGCTTCATTAAAAATGTTCCTGAGTGTCAGAAAACGAGGTCGAAGTGTGGGCGAAGGGGGATTTTTGTTTCAAATAGTAATTGAAGTACTATTTGATGCTATAGAAAAAACTGAGATGGCGAAAATGATTCAAAAAAGAAACTTTTTCGGATGTCTTCTTTTTCACGACCAGCTTCATGATACTCTCACAGCCAAACTAAGCCTGGTTTTCAAAAGAATCACACAAATTTATTGCATCCTAACATAGAACTGCATATTTTCTACTTGTTTGTGCCAAAAGTACTGTGCCCCCTTCAAGAACCGAATACATCTTTTATAGAAACATAATTTTCAAATAATTGAATAGTATTTTAAGTTTAGAAAAAAAACCTTTACTACATTTTCTGCACTTCTATTTATTCATTCAAAGAAAAGAATGAGAGGTTTTGATCGACACAAATTAAAATAAATTTTGTGGAATATTTTTACAAAAAAATTCGATCTTGTTTGTTCATTCATATGAACAAACAAACGCGAATTTTTTTGTGTGAAAATATTCCATTCTAACTTTTATAAATCGAAAATGTCTTTTAATGAATAAATTAACCGCTGAAAAAACTTTTTGCAAGAAGAGTTTTTTTGCCTCCGAAATCTACCTTTCACTTCTTTTTTGAACAACTCTGCTACTTCGGTAGCGAGGAGGGCTTGAATACTTTATTTTATAATAGAACAGATAATATTATAAGAAAAATCGTACCCTTGGAGAGATTTTTGTTACTAGCACCCTCCGTGTAGAAAACACATCCATTTTCGACCCCATCGCAATACTTTCATTACCTATTCTAGCCTCTAAGGAGCTTTAACACAGCCAATTAGACCTCGTAATTTAGAACCCTGGTGCAACTCCACAGATAACGCGAGCACGTATGTCGCATAAACACAGACAAACACACAACACAAATATCCATGCAGGGATTCGAACCCGGGACTTTCTGTGTGCCTTGCCCTGACCTTTCAGTCGCCGGCCCCTATTTGGTACATGACATGTTTTCTTTGAGTAAAATAAACGGGATTAACACCCGAATTACAAAAATGGTGTTGGGACTGGTTGTAAGACATGGGTTAAAAACCAAAGACAGTTCAGTAACAACTACAGGATGTATGTGTCATCTAAGTAGGAAGATTCTGAGCTTATATAGCAATTATTTCCTAAGAGTAGAATTTTGCAAGTTTGTCGAACGCAATACATCTAGATTCTATAGACGCTCGCATTCACGCGGTTTAACTTCGTTTGTGTTCTTCTGAGCCTTGTGCTTTCGTACTTCCTTTATAATGATAGCTCAAAATACTCCCCTTTGCAAATGGAGATACCAAAGCCTAAAATGTTACAGAGGTCTTTTAAAAAAAGAGGTTCTTTTAGCGCATTTTTTAAATACAACTTACAAAATTAACAATTAAGGGTACATTTTTTGAAATTTTAACATATTTTGCCTAATTTTTACAATTTCATCTGTTTCGGTCGGAAAAGTTGAACTCCGTCTATATTATTATTATTCTGTAATTGAGCATGATTCTGTGTGGATTGGCAATCATTTTGCGTTTCTTTTAATTTTGTGCTCGAATAAACTTTAAAACAAAATATATTATGATAGGAATGTTATTAAAATGTCCCAATTCCAAATGTGTCCGGAGTAGAAAAAAGACAGTTCTGTGAGGGATGATGTACACGAACAAAGGAATGACGTCAAAGTTAATGGGTGTGTCCAGTATCATCGGGTTTGGTCGTCCGGTTACTTCATCCCTCCAGAACTTTTTCTCAACTGGATGGGGGCGAAAACCAAACAACAAAATAATTCTTTTTGAATCGTCCGTTCTTGCAGTTATCGCGACTATTTTGTGGCCGTAACCTGCTCCCATGGCAGTACTCGTTGGATTTGGTTATAACCCATTATTTGAATGATCATTTTCAAAATGATGAAAGGGCCATTTATTAGATCATAATAGTAGTGAATATTTCATGACTTGTATGTACACAACGTAGTAATGTCTCACAGCGAACTTTCAGCACCTTGCAAAGTCTATGTCCATGCCTGGTTTTCACACGGACCCGGCGTGCACCCTCATGTGCCTGTTGAGGTTGCCGCTCTGCGAGAAGCGCAGCAGGCAGAGCCTGCACTGGTAGGGCTTCTCCCCGGAGTGGATGCGCAGGTGCTTGGTGAGGGTGGACGAGTCCGAGAAGGACTTCCTGCACGCCGGGCAGCGGTAGGGCCGCTCGCCGGAGTGCGTGCGCATATGCGTGGTGACGGACGAGGACTGCGAGAAGCGGCGGTCGCACACCCCGCACCGGAACGGCTTCTCCCCGGAGTGCGTGCGCACGTGCGCCGTCAGATTGGCCGCCTGCGAGAAGGACTTGTGGCAGGCGGCGCACCGGTACGGCCGCTCTCCGGAGTGCGTGCGCAGGTGCGTCTTGAGGGTGCTGGGCCGTGCGTACGTCTTGCCGCAGATGCGGCACAGGTTGGCGCCGCCCTTCCCCTCCTCCTCCTGGGTGGGCGGAGGGGCAGGGAAGCAGGCCGCCCGCCCCGTCGGCTTCTTGGGCGGCGGCACCTCGGGCGGGGGAGGAGGCGCCTTGCTGCAGGGGGGCGGGAGGAAGAAGTCGAGGGGTGGGGGAGGCGGTTCCGCGGCCGGCCGGAACTCCGCAGTGAAGGTGTAAGTGCCGCCGCCCCCGGGCGTGGGAGAGGGAGTACTGTAGAACTGCAGAGAAAGAGAGGCATGGAGTGGGGGTATCAGCATGTTTATTTGAATGACATCACTAAGGAGGTTAGTGTGTGACCCTCTTGTCCTCGAGAATCAATTTATAAATGGCAAACAAACGAGTTTTCATCTTTTGCGGATGCGCCGTTCAGGTTTTGAATTCCGATTTTGTAACGAAAACTTATCATGCCATCCAATGGAGGTGTAGTGTCCTCGGCAACCCATAGTCCACCAAAAGGATCCCCATGGTGGAGTTGAGTTACTTCGGCTTTTATACTACTGGTTTCGCTGCTAACTAGATTACTGGTAGGAACCTAGCTGGTCTGTTCGGAACACAGAGGAGATGGGGAAAATGAATATTTCGATGTGACGTCATAATGCTGCATGTTTTTATTTGGTATACAACCGCCACAATGCTCAACAATATCATCTGGGTGGAATATCTATCGATCTAACGAGCAAATTTGAAATCAAAAACCAATCGAGAAGTATCCGATGAATATTAATAAAAACTGATCGAACTATGGCATTTCGTAGGCAGAAGGAAAGAAATTCAGCTAGATATAATTTTTTTAAAAGATAAGAACAAGGTTTAGCGATGATACTTAAGCATGAAGAGAAGCAAAGAAATGTCTTAGGGCAAAAAAGAGAAAACATGGAAAAACAATAGATTAATATCTATTGAAGAACAGTATTGGAAAGGAAAATATAGTTACAATTTGAAAAGAATTAGATAATCAAGCTAACCAAGAACTAATTTCTGTAGATCAAAGGTGACTTAATCGGAGGAAAGGTAGACTTTCAGAATAAAAGGAAGAGTATTTTCAAGAACTCGCTATACCATCAGTAGGGGAGGAAATGAGGCAAAGAGTGCAAATGGCTGAAGAAGTGCGGATGAAATTTTATGAACCTCCAAAAATATAAAAACCTGGAATGGATAGATTGCTGGCAGAATTGTTTAAAAAAGGCTTGAACGAACTGTTTGAGAAAATTCCTAATCTGCAACCGTAAGTAATGACAAAAGACTGGTGTACTGGTCTATTAATAAGCCCGATTTAAAAGAAATATTTACATAATATTATTTGTAATAACTATCGAGGCATTGGATGTTGTTTACAAGTTATTTTCTGAAATGATTTGTAGAAAATTGAAAGTTTCTGTAGAGAATCTGCTGAGAGATAGCAAATGCTGTTTCTGGAAAAGCAGTTTAACTATTGACCGGATTTCTGCACATAATGCATCATTGAGAAATTGTATGAATTTAACATTGACAAACAACAGCTTTTTGTTGACTTTAGACAAGCTTATGATAGTATAAATACAGATAGTTGGTTCAACAACCAACTATCTGTATACTGATTAAACAAAGGAAATAGGTTCATTTTTTAACATTTAAAAAATGTATGTTTGTACTAGAAAAAAAATCCCAATATAAAACTTTTATTTAATACGATAGTGGAATATAAGAGGGAGTATAAGAGTTCAGCTATTTAGGTGTCCAACTTAATCATCAAAATAAACTGCAAGCAGAGCACAAATGACATCGGGAAATCGATTTCCACATGTAAAGAGTTTTGTCATCCTACTTCAACAGGAGCGCACCATCATAAGTCCAACATGGACTATGAGGAAGAGTTATTGTTGAGGGAAAGAAAGATACGGAGAAGAGATTTGTCAGTATAGTAATAATGGAGAATAAGAATATAAATAGAGAAGTCAATACAAAGAATTGGATATTGTCACAGCGAAAATTAAAAAAAGAGAGTCCAGTGGCTAGGCTCTGGTGATTGAGACTAACAGACCAACCCGAAGACTCTTAGAAGAAGATCCTATAGCAGATCGGCAAGGCCAAGAATGAGATGGATTGACGAAGTGGAAAAAAACAAGAGCTGAAGATTGACCAACTGGGAGAAAAAGTCGTCTATTAGAGTAGAATGGAAAAAGACTTAAAGGATGCCAGTGATGGTGGTGAAAACTGCGTTTGTTAATCATGTTTTATGATTTTTAATATGAAATTTTAATATCACCTATACAGATCGTATTAATAATTTTTTAAAAAGTTATTTAAAAACTATTTTGAATTTAATCCACACAAACAGCAATAACTTAAATCTACGGTGAAATAATTCGAAGCGCGAAGTGAGCGAAAAGTGCGAATGAGTGAATTTTAATTGAAATGAGTTTTTGTATTTGTATCACACTTTCAATAGCAAGTTTAAATTTTGACACACACTGTAAAATACAGAATGAACGCATTGAAAGTTAAATGGGATGCATGGAGAGTGGTCATTGCACTGCACAATGATGTTACATAGAGGGGGTTGTTGCGTACCTGCACTGCTGCCGATGCCTGCTGGCCCCCGTACTGGTGGGGGAGGGAGGAGGTGGCGGTGCCGACGAAGTCCCCCCCGTGCATCGTCATGTTCATGGAGAGGTTGACGCTCATCGGGAAGAGGTCGCCGCCGTAGAACACGCCCCCGCCTCCCCCGCCGGACACCTGGATCGGGCCCGGGGGGCTCTCCACTGCAACAGAGCACATGTGTCACAAACCCCATAAGACACAATTTGATCATCATTGAGGGTTTGATGTTAAACACTTCATACTATGGTGAAGACATTTAGTGAAGAAATCCTGTTCATCCAGTGATTTGCAAAGTCATGGGAAGCTACCGAATAAAGCGTTTCGGGGAGAAACCCGTTGCTAATAAAACTGTTTTTTTCCCTTCAATTTCTAAAAAACTATGACTCAAGGGGTTTCTGAAGAAATAGATTCAGTTAGAAAGCCAAACGCACGGAAGAGTTCCCATCCGACAGGCTGCCTTCGACTCTGGGTGAGGGAAACAGACACGGAGAACTTGGACAACACTTGTCTTTTACACACAAAACTAATTTACACTTTGGTTTCATTCAATCTGTTGAAAAGAAAACCGAAAAATGCCTAGTAAACGGTGACCCACATGTTTAATTTATAGCCTTTGCCAATTTTTTAAAAACATCATAACTATGCAACACACTATGTGCCGATAAACTAATCTCCTCAGTCTCAATCCGTCATTTTTCCACTTACGATATGATATGTGCCTTATTTTATCTATAAAATAAACCTAGTCAAGATAAAAAAGGAAGAAAGGTCAGTAAAATATCTGAAGCAAGATGCATAAAATAATTAACCAGAGTTAACAAAGTAGAGAGTTCAGATTTTGGGGCTCTTCTTGCAAGGTAAGCCCGGGCCTTGACCCATGTCATAGTGATGGTCAGTTCCATCATTTTCGAAATCTTTTGAGACAGATTTATTGCCTGACAATGGAACTTTTTTTTCAAGAACACATACAAAAAGGTCTAATTGTTTTTACAGAAAAAAGCTGTCACAGCTGGTGTAGCAGAAAAATACCTTATATATTTCAGAGAAAATCTGTTTATTTTATACGAACAATTTGTAATTTAAACGCAAAAGATGTTTTTTTTAACACAAACAATTGTAACAGATTGAACAATTGCATATAACAGATTAACAATTGTCAAGAAAAACAAAATACTGCCTCCCACCTGAAGAGAAATAACACCTCCGGTCACTCCAGTGACAGGCAGGGATACTGATCAGTGATCACAATGCTACCGAGGAATAATAAACTGCCGAACCCGGGTTCGAACGAAGAAAAAATCATCAGTTCAAAGCTCTCGCAACTGAGCTACTATACAACACAGAGTTTCAACAAACAGTTAAAATGCTTGATCGGTGGCCGCCGTCTAATACTCTTTACGTGGTTGAAAACAGAAAAAAACTTTTTTTATTTTAAACAGCATAGTTTGCAGAAAAATATGTTTAATGAAAAGTATTTTTCTTTAAATACGTGTTTTTTCTGTAAAATTAACAGTTTTCTTACAGTGCGATAAAAAAAACCAAAAATAATTTAAAGCTCAAATATCATTTGGTTATTCAAAACCAACGCCATAGTTTATCCACAGATGTGTTGACTCTATCTTAAAATTTGATAAACATCTTGAAACATTAAATAACCGGTTGCCGTTCTCATCTCAAGTTTAGTTTTCGCCTTACCACAGTGTTCATAGATAATAAAAAAAAAGTTTAATTGTAAATTGTACTTGGACACATAGTGGGACTTCCAAAATAATGCTCTGCGTCGACGGGTCCGACCATCCCCGAATACTTACTGCGAGTCAAGTTTTGTCCGTATCCGGGGGGCGAGAGGGGCTGCCCTAGGGGCGGACTGCCCTGCACCAGGGCGTGCTTCATAGACACGTACGCGTCGTTTGGGTCGTGGTTCTTGTACGCGCCGCCCCCATACTCCCTGGAAAGAGAGAAGCATATCAACAAAACTTCGGACCGAAACAAGTAAAAAAGGATCGAAAAAAACACACACTCCTACATTCGTCCGAAATCAATGAGCTCAATAAACAAATCATGGCTTAGGGCCTCCTATAAATAACGACAACATCTTTAGAAAACTTTAAAAAATATTTAAAATATATAATTCGAGAAAGCATTTTTATGCTATTGAAATGTGCCTAATCTATTGAGAGAGTCTTTTTTACATATTTAAAACTTAAAGTTACATTTTTAAGACAAAAAAAATTAAAAAAGATTGACTGGGTAGTTGCCATTTCGCCCGATAATACTAGCCTAAATTTTTTACATATTGTCAGTGAACTGCAATAGCAATGGCTTTCCTATTTATTTTTGGATGTTAATTTCGAAAAGTTTAAAAATTTTAGGTCCGTCCAGATTTTTTTTGCAATTTTGAATTAATTAAGAATTCGGATATCGCATTAGGATATTCTAATAAAAATTCCTAATGAATGCTAAGACTTTTTTTAAAATGAACTAAGTGCATTCAATAGATTAGAAATAACTTGGGAAATGATTGAGTAGGCCTAAAACTCATAAGGGATAAACGTTGACAAACATGAAGTGGATATTTTCGGATTTTCCTCAAATCTGTTTCTAAGTTTTACTTTCTTGTATTTCTTGAGGATTTCCCGTGTCTTTCGGGTGTGTTTCACTAGCAGGAGGGTTGCGACTTACTTGTAGGGGGCGAACGAGAAGAGTGATCCGTCCATCATGTCGAAGGGGTCGAGGTCCACCTCGTCCAGCGTCCACGGCTCCTGGGGGTAGGAGGGGAAGCAGCCATCCATCTTATACGGCCTGAAATCATAAGAATGCGCGCGCTTATTGTGGGTTGTGAGGAGGCATTCTTTGTGCAGGGGGCCAATCGAAGAGCCGCAATTAGAGACATTTGCCGCCGAGGGCATTCTAGGTCTTCGAGCCGCTTTGTTGTGCCGCGCAATAAATAGGAGTAGGAATAGTGAAAAATATGATTGGTACTAGAGATAGGACACCATTGTCTGAAACAAACCTGGTTGGAGTGCTTTTTGAAATTTAAATGATTATTGTGTGCTGAAAATTTAAATAAATTTTTTGGGTGCGTGTTTTATTGGAAGAAAACAAATTTAATAGATTCATTAAATGTACAAATTTGTAAACAAATTTTAGATGAAATGAACAAATGAAAAGACATCTCATGGCGGTGGTCGTATCCACCACAGTAAAAAAATACTAAAACCCCATGAAAACTTCACATACTTTTAGTGAGTGATCACAGGGGGAACTAAATCCTCTATACGCTTAGAAGAAGGAAAACTGCTATACAACTGCTCATTTTCACAAGTATTGAAATTTTTATTTTGTTTTAATAATTCGATGTTAATAGTTTTTTTTAAACAATTTTTTTATACAACCTCACTTCATATTATTTTCATACATTACAAATTAGGATTTTGAAACATAATTGTTCATCGATAACTGACGAGAAGTAATTATAGCGCGGGGGGCACAACGGCCAATTTTGATCGGAAATATACTGCTTCTCATGTTCTGAGATCGGGAACCACACAGTTACAAACGGGTTTTCAAATGATAGAATATTGTTCATATTGTGTAGAACAACGTTGGTTCATAATAGCTCCAAATGCATTGTTCGCAAAATAATTGAATGAATTGAATATGGTATTGAAGAGCGTATTGAGTCGGCGAGCGAGTTCGATCTCAACGGTGTCCGTGTTATACGGTATCCTAATACAGGGAGTAATCCAAATGTGCTATATGTGTGTGCGCCAGTAGAGATATTGAGGCTATTCTAAGTTTTGTGAAGAACTACCACTAGACACCACCTAAAGAACATGCATGATCTCAAATGTGAGTTTTCAAAGTATATGTTTTTGAGAATATTGTTCTCACAATAAAATAAGAATTTCCTATTACTCCTTTCCGAGTTTCATTTTAACAGTGGAAGGCGAGAGAAATGGTAAAATTATTTTTTTAAACGAAACACACATACAATGAATTAGGTTCGGTACTTCTAATGCGATATTTGGTTTTTCGAATTACAATTTTAAGAACAGAGATAAAGATTTTTTAAAGGTCTAAAAAAAGTTCCTGGCCATTCAGTCAAGCAACAGTACAATTAGTTAATAAACAATTAATCCAATTCAAAAAATTAGAGTAATGTAAAAAAGTATGGATTGAATGTTTCTTCGATTTGCAGTTCAGAAAAAAAATATATTAAAATATTTTCAGATACGTAACATAAATATTTATTTTTATCTCAATAATTGCCTATTTAATTTTTTAAAGAAAAATTCGAAGAATTTGAATATCTGGACAACATGGTTCAAAAAATGAGAACCTTTTTTCTATTGATTGAGAGCTGCGTTGAGAGCTGCGTGGAGAGAAAATATATTCTAATTATAAGTGTTTTCAAAATGAACACTTTAAAAATGGTCGAAAGCTAGTAATTTCAACAAGATATGAAAGGCAATTGAAAAAGATTGTGAAGCAACATCGCTTTCGAAGTGTGAGATATTTGCAAAGAAACTTGAAATAAAAGAGTATAAATGTCACCACGACGACTTCACAAATTACGTTTTGGATCACGTGTGACAAAGGTAAAGCCATTATTCTAATCTAAGCAAAAAGGTGGTAGAGTTAAATGGTGTAAACAACGGCGGGATCCAAATGATTGGAAAAAGGTACTCTTTAGCGATGAAAGTGTTTTGCATGGGCATCAAGGTATACGGGAAACAAGAAGCTTATAAAATAAAGAGTGTTTAAAACGTTCTGTTTGCGAGATTTGTCTGGGTATGGAGCTGCATGACTATTGAAAGCTCAAGTAGGTTGTGTCATCGGAACATTATCGGATACATCGGAAGAAAGAAAATATTGACTGTTAAAGCAAATTTTGAATTAGTATTCCGCCTGCCTAACAACATGCAAAAACATCAATCCGCCAGATGTTTCACTTGGATATATACTTTTGAATAAGCTTCACTTTATATTTTCTATTATTTTAACCAAATAAAAGCGTACTGCATACATTTTTTTAACTCGTTAAAATGTACCTTTTTTAAAAGGTTTGATCTGTAATGAGTTTTTTTTGTTTAACTTTGCCTTTCCCGCGCTCGTAAAAGTATTTTTAATTTTAGGGAAGCCCCTTAAAACGTTTATTGTATTTGTATTGCATTTTTGTAAAGAATTAACATTATGTCTTATTTATATTTTTTGCCTTTTTAAGTTTTCATTCAAATTTATTATTGGGCATTTCCATGCGTGACTTACACTAATGCGTGACTTACACCATGCGTGACTTAGCAATCTGTAAAAACATTTTTCAAAAAATAATCAAAATTGCATGATGTGACTTACACTACATGAAAAGAAGTCGACTTATGGTTATCATTTAAAACTCTAATTTCTTCTTCATAGTGCAGTGATTCAACATTCCACCAGTGCTTATTTTAAGCATAAGGCTTCAAAAATTAATCACAAACAAGTGTTGAACTATCAAAGAAAATAATGTATTAACATTTTTGTGCGTGACTTACACTACATTCAATTTGTGACTTACACTACATCATGTGAATTTTATCACAGATATGGAAATAACATAAAACATAAAACAAATAACATAAAACATATGTAAATAATTTTGAACATGGTAAGTAATGAATTGCATTCATGGTAAAATCATAGTTAGTAAAAGTTACACAACGTCCACCAAAGTTTTTTTCTGGTTATTTCTTAATTCATTCTTTCAATAGCAATGTCTGAAAAATCTTCATTTTCAGGCCACGCAAAAGACTTCCCTACCATTGCAGATATTTCACTTTTATTGAATAATCATCTTTACTTAACATTTGCCCCAAAAATATTTAATGATAATTTTTCCTAAAAAAGGTAGCCCGATTTCCAGCATCAAATTCGTTTTCAAAATTTTGTTGGGAGGTATTTTCTTTTACAATTACCATTTGTTAAATCATTCGTGTAGTTATTATGGGGATTTAATGAAACATTGGCAATTTTAAGTCGGTATTTGTTTAATTTAAAAAAAAACAGTGCAATTATTGAGTATCAGGAATCGGAAATATTTATTCTCCTTTTGATGAGCAAATATCATTTAATCTACCCATTTCGCCCTTTTACACAGTTGTCAGAAAACTACAATAGTGTTATGTTTGGGCAGATTTCTTATGCAAAGTGAAGAAATCTTCAGCAGAATGTGGGTCAATTTTCCTGGAAAGTGTGACTTCTTTTATCCCCTCTTCATTGTATCACCAAGTCCATCAATTTGTCCTTCACCGTGACTGAAGGCATAGATGACCATAACTGGTGGATTGCCACTCAATGTTGTCACACGGTTGGAATATTGAAATAGTTGTGGAATACTTTTAATTGAAGTGTTGTCTGTAAAGGGGTATTTGCTTTTATTTTCTTTAAAGGTTTGAAATTTACCACATCTTAAAGTCTTTCTCTTTGCTCTATCTTTCTTTCAGCTGCTGATTTAGCCATCTTAAATCAAATTTAACAAATTACTTATAATTATACCTACAACAGATAAATCAAACAGAAGTTGTGGCTGATGCTACGTTGTGACTGACACTACAAAGTTAAAATGTTTTATAAATGAGAAAATGCTTTTTATTTTAAATTTTAAAGGTGTGGAATTACACAGAGGTTAATATAGAAAGAAAATATCTTAAAAGTTTTGAAGCAAAGCTTTATAGATATAAAAAATATCTATATATATAATACTCTTATACGGCACCCAAATTTCCTTATATTTCTATCTCTGGAATGGCAACAATCAAAGTGAACAAAAATACTACTAATTTCAAAATGGCCGACTGAAAACAACAAAAAAGTGTTTCTTCAGGAATGGATTGAACAAGGGAGAAATAACTATAAATATTATGCACAAAATATAGTTCGCGATACGGCAGAAAAACATCTTTATTTTTTATTCTATATATACAATTCTCTTATACGGCTCCCAAATTTCCTTATATTTCTAACTCTGCAATGGCGACACAATCGAGTTTGTTTACACTTTCGACTACGGTAAAGAGAAGTTGATTTTGATTTACTCTAAGCGTTATATAAGATTCGTTTTTAGTTTTTTTTAAAAAAAACTTTAGGATAGAATCAGTAAGTTTAAATTTAAACATGCATAATATTAGAGACGTTTAATGTTTGAAAATTTAAATTATAATTTCGATTGACTGAATTATACCAAACACAATTGTTAATAAAATAGGAAAAATTCAAATTGGTTTTAAATATAGTTTCTAAGCGTTGACGGCTGCACGGTTTCCAATTTATTTACAAATGGATCTTAGTCAAGCAGCGAAGTATTTTCTCAATAATAACCATTAATTTATAAGCATTAATTTGTAATTATTTTATTTTAAAAGAATACTAAAGGCGGTTAACCTAAAAGACCATGTCCGGATTTGGCGCCAGTCGAAAAATGTCGCCAAGTCAAAATGACAACAAACCGTGCGTTTGCCAAGTCTGTGAAATGACAACAAATAGTTACTTAAAATGCTGCTCAAAACTGAAAATGTCTGCTGAGAGAACATAAAAGATTTCCTTATTAAAAATTATCGTGGCATTTGCGATCGTAGATCGTAGCGATATTTTAAAATAAGAAAATCAGAACTCAATTGTTTGCTGCAAGTTCAAAAACAATGTGCACAAAAAATAATTTAAGAAATGAGTTATTTTAATAATTAAGGGTTGGCGAGCGATAGCGAGAAGGGGGCGCGCCCCCTAGTATAGATATAAAAGTTATAGAAACTTTTATATCTCTTCGTGACTTACACTCTTAAAACAAACGAGCGGTTTTAACTCAGTCTGAGTTAATTTCTACTCCTTTCCGTGCCGAAAATTCACTTCTCCTATAGGAGTGAATTTCACTCTTTTTCGGAGCGGGTAAAAGAAATAAAAGAAAACAATCTGCGTCCTACACTCCTAAAACGAGCGGTTTTAACTCAGTCTGAGTTAATTTCCACTCCTTTCCGGTGCCGAAAATGCACTTCTCCTATAGAAGTGAATTTCACTCTTTTGTTTTAAGAGTGTACACCACAGCCAAAACAGGGATTTTTATCTTTCAAATTAAGTAACTTTTATTTATAAATGCCGATTAAAAATGTATTTTTAAGATAGTTATTATAGTGTATTTTAATAATTTTTGACAAAAATCTGATAAAAAATAATACTTAACTTAAAATTCAAGAATTCGAAATGATGAAAAACCATAAGACATGCTTTCAAAAAAAGCAGCCACTTTGAAACTTCAGTGTTGCCATGGATAGGAACAAATATAGTTTTTGATGTCAAATTTTTACAGTTCAAACTTTTCACATATAAAAGTTTCAACTGGAATAAAAATATTTTTAAAATTCACGTATGCATTTACATGGCCTATTATAGAAATCTCTTGTCTGTTCCTCGAATTAAGATAGTCAAATCGTATATTGTACGTACCATACATTACTTTCCAATTCATCGAAATAAAATCTTCCGAAATCAGTTGTTTATAGGATTCACAAAAATATATGTTTTAAACGCAAACTTTACAGATATCTTTGTTGTTGTTTTCGCACCGCAGATATTTTTGACGAACTGTTGAATCAGTTCAATCAATTGAAATCATCATAGGAAATCTACAAAAATTGGTGCCTGGAACTTCGAACAAACGTTTGATAAATAGTACATTTTTCTGATCATTCAGAACCTACTTCATAGTTTATCATCAAGTGGATAAGACTGCTCAAAACAATGAGGGGAGCACTTTGAGTACCTTTTAGTCCCAACTTAAATTTTTATTCTAAAAATCTAAAATAGGTGAAATATATTCATTATGCATCCAGAATGAAATAGTAAAAAACAGTTTTAAAAAAATCTTAATTTTTTAAACTAAAATTTAAGGGAAAAAATTGGAATCATAACTTTTGAATAAATTATAACAATTAGTTTTTCCAAACTTTATTTGTTAAAAATTGTTTAAATATATTTTTAAACATCTAAAAAATACAAGTATGAAGAATTAAGGGTCCATTTATTTGCTAAAATTGTTTCAAATTTGATTTTATTTTACCATTTTTTTCATATTTTCCTTTAATTAAAACAACCATTATTTAATTCTTCCAAAGACATGATTCTTCCATCTAACAAGTGCGAGCGAGTCAAAAAAGAAAGCCGATGATTGGAAGCTTCAAATGGAATCATTGAAGGGGATCCACTCATTGTTTTGAGCAGTGTAGATTAGCTTCTATTCTAACGGACAAGAAAGCCAAGTCATAATCCACGACAAGCGTATTATCGCGAGTGACGCTTACTTTCAAGTCAAATGTCGGCTCATTAAAATAAACTTGTACTAGTGATACCATTCGACGGGAAAAGATTGTATTTTGAAAATGAATTTAAAATGAACTTCCCCAGTGTATTTAAAAATTTAAAGTTTTACATTGAGTTGCAATTACTTAAATAAAACTTATATGTACAAAATATATATATATTTATTAGTTAAAATGAGTCCTTTGCTAATTTAATGTGATTTCGTGTATTCTGAAGCTCTAATTCATTTAGTTTTTGACCATGATTCCTCCCCTTCACGAAGGACTCTTGAAGGGTTTCTAATCCTTTTGCATCGATTCAATGAACTGGGAGAACATTCCACGACCGAAAAAAAAAACTTCCTAGTGTTTTTTTTTTGTATATTCCATTGAATTTATATTTTCCATTGAAAATTTAAAAAAAAATATTCGAACGAATTTCAGAAAGTGCGATCGCCAGGGCCTGTAAGTCAACTACATTTATCACATAAAAAAAACCGATTGTAAAAATATTCAATACAGCCTGAGAAATGTGACTTAGAAAATATCTTTTTTTCCATTGGATTAACACTGAGTCCCCTTCGTTTGGAGACACGCGGTTCAGCGAGCTCATTTCCCCTTAATACTGGTTTTCACTGTGAGGATTTAGTGACTAGATTGCTTTAAATTATGAATTATTGAACTGATACGAAACCATTGATGTATTAATAAAATAGCCAAAGCTACGTTGACAGTTTTGGTTTATATAAGGATGTTTTTGAAAATAGTACTTAACTTTGAAATAATATACTCTTGAATAAACCCTCTTTGTTTCTTAATATACTTTAGTTTATCCATGAGTTTTTCTCCTCTTGTTAACCTATCCAAACTTTAAAACAGACAACATTATGTTCAAAAATCATGGAACAATAAGGAAATAAATACGCAGTTAATAAGTACGTACTAGTTACGCAGTTAATATATATTACTTCAATAAATACGCAGTTTTAAATTACAATTTTTGAAATTACCGTTCAACATCAAACAAAATATGGGTGAAAAATCGAGAAGTTACGGTGGTAAAACAACAAAAAATGGTGATACGGTCTTTCCTCGCAGGTGAAAGGTGTCCCAGTTTCGACCCACGCATTGCCACTGTCGATCTATAAAAGGTCTGAGTAGTATAGGTCAAAAGTCCGACGAAAAGTTTCCACGTATTAGGAGTGCACGTTAAATATGTGACTGTGGTTCTGATTTGTGACGTTCATCACCAAATTACCCTCATGTAGCTCTAGTGCGATGTCAAATAAACTCAACACACCATAAAATTGGCGGAGATAGAACGTTCAAACTCCCTATTAGGTCACAGCACCAGGTTAAGATTCGCCGTCAAATGCATTTTTGATTTTTGCCAGCTAATTCGTAAATCACTGTAGTCGGAAAATACCTAAATCAGCCAAAGTGCATGCACATTTTTATTCCTTTATCGAAAAGTTCAAACATTTGAATTTCCGGTTTTCACCATAGATTAGTTCGTAGAATTAACCAATTTTAAGTTACAATAAATTTTATGAAAATATACTATCACAATCGAGTAGGCAATGAAGTTTGAGCACTAAAATTATAACTTCAATTACAAACAAAGGAAAGCCTTGTTGACTTGCACAATGAAAACGTTATTTCAAAATGCAGAGGAAAATTAAATAAGAAATTCATAATTATGCATTTTGATAGTTTCTGTTTTAGAAACAAAGTGTCAATTTTTGAGTCGAGTTATGATAAGTTCCAGCAGCCTGATATTCATGTTTGAAATCGCTTGAAAAGGATTAAATAAAGAAAAGGAAAAGAAAAGGATCATTTAAAGAATATAAAAATCTTTAATTTATCTATCATTTGTCATTTCACTGTTAACATTTTTATTGCATAAAAACGAATCAAATTTTTAAAAAAATAATTGACAAATTTTTTTAAAAATACCTTTTGCAATTTTGTGATTTATTTTTTTGCATCTAATACATAGATATTATTACTGGTTAGAGAATGTTATATTACTGAAAAAAATTGTAGTATTTATTCTGTATTTATATTCTATTTTTTAATACCGTGTGTCGTTATTAAAAACATTTCTATAATAATTAAGTTCACAGGTTTCATCCGGGTACCAATTTATAAAGCCGTTATTTTGTAATGGTTGGTATGGCACAAAAGTCGACAAACAATTTAATGCCCTTAAATTTTAATTCTTGCATTCTATTCTTTTAATTAAAAAATCAATTGAATCAGCTTTAAAGTTGGGCTTCTTCCAGATCAATGTGCGTCTCGACGTTGTTGATGACATTGCTGCTTTTTGACATTTTTTTAACCAAGGTGTTTTGTTGTATATTTAATAAACTGTTTCAGAAACTGTGTAACACTAGTGACCTTTTCGGACGTTGGCGAAAGATAGTTGCACTCTTTAAAATATGTGAAACCATGGTATTTTAGAAACTAGAATCAAAAACTAATTTAAAATTTTATTTTGTAATTCTTTTCAACTAAAATTCAAAAAAGCTTTTATAAAACACAAAGAAATGTAAAAAATAACGTAATTAAATAATTGAAGTGTGTATTTTGAACAGGGGAACGGAACGGGCTATATTTCATCTGTTGACTTCGTAATTAAAAATGCAGTAAAGAACAATATTTAAGAGTTTATGTTTTGTAATCTTACAATTATATATAATAGTTCGAAATTTAGTATTTTGGCCGCTCTCAGACCACTGTGCCTCGGTTGACGACATCGGGGAGCTATTTGTTAGACTTCGTTTGTTACATTTCAATATATTATATAGAATTACTGATTTCAAATACAGCCGCTTTTTGGTTAATTCAATCAGCCGCTTAACTAGATTAAATTACGTCGAACAGAACAAAAATCACTTTTTACATTAGAAATTACACTGGAATTGGTATCAAACCTCAAACCTTTATTTTTTAAATAACAAATTTGTATAAAGAAACTTACATTTAAAATGTATAGTTTTTGTTACAACCCGCCGCCCCCCCCCCCCCCCCTCCATTGAGACAGGAGCACTCTACGAGTTACCAGCTTAGACATAGACAGTACTGAACAATAACATTTTAAAGAAAAAAGAAGAAGAAATAATTTCTGTTGAACACTGTACAGCTACTTCTTGGACAATAAGTAGATATGTAAGGGGAAATAAGTTTAACAGGGATGCTCAACACAGCAGGTGACGCATTGTTTCAGGTGACGCATTCCTTCTTGTCTTTCCTTCGATTGGTGCTCTGTTCCCACTTGATATTGATTCAACAATCAAAACTTGAGACCGATTTTATTTTCATTCCAGCATTTCTGTTACAAGTAAAGACTCGAAACATGCCCCTTATAGACAAAGTTCCAAAGTAACGAAAAAAAAAGTAAATGTTTCCACTATGTAGTAACGAAGCAAACCCTTCGTTGTTACCAATCTCCCGTTTGTCTGACGGGACCTGCCATTGACCTGCCATTTTGTCTGCCATTGACCAATTGAAGTCTGGCAATAAATGTGAACAGTTATAAAGGTCTACCCAGTCTAGAACAAGACAGTCTAAAATATGCTCCCTGTTCTTTTTGGCATTTAGGGCAAAGAGGAAAATGTTTTTCCTCCCAGAGAGTATGGGAGGCTTTTTAAGTGTCCACTGGTAAGTCGGGACAGTCGGGTATGGGTTTCGGGTAGTCGGGTATGGGGCAAGGAAAAGGGATAGTCGTCCTGAGTTGTTTTTTAGCTTTATACCATTCGTGATCTGTTGCCCTGGATAGGAGGGGCATGCGTCCCTCTACGAGAGTTTCTATATAAATTCCATTGCCTTTCCACTGCAGTATTTTTTTTTAATACTGTACGTTTTCTTTGAGAAGTAACAAAAAATAAATGGTTTGGTGAAATAGGCTTTAAAATAAAAAGTATTTCCTTCTAGAAATTGTTATGCACTTGTAGGGGGACGTACATAAATTACGTCACGCTCAGAGGGAGAGGGATGCGGCAACTTGACGGATCATCGTGACATGGAGGGGGGTAATCGCTTGCGTGACGTAACTATTCGAACATTTCTAATTTTGCAAGAAAATCTGTTTTACATAAAATAAATTTTTGAGAAAAAATATTTGAAATCTTTTTATTAGAAACACTTTATTTCAGAAAGAGGATGGGGAGATTATTATATGCAACAATGTCAGCATTATTAGTCTCCTATAATTTACAGACCTTTTCGTAACGGTAATTCATAACACGCAAAATTGCGACCAATTAGAGGACTGGCAGCTACCTGGACGAACACCAAAAGACCCAGAATAGACAGTTCCGATTACTCTCAGACCCCCTTTTTAGAAGACATTAGAGAATGGCTAGTTAGACCTTGGAAAACGGAATTGTAAATACAATGTTGGTATATTCCTATTAATAAATTATTTAACCAAGATAATTTTTACATTTTTTCTCTTTCCAAATTAATTTTTTTAAAAACATAAAAATATGCATTTTTTTTCAAATTTGAGAAACAAAGGGAAATATTAAAATTAACTTTCCTTTAGGGGGGGGGGGTGCAACAACGTGACGTAATTTTAGGGGGAGGGGTTTGATCAAACGTGACGCAGCGTGACATAGGGGGAGGGGTCAAAAAAAGTCAAAATTTTGCGTGACGTAATTTATGTACGTCCCCAAAGCCAAAATTTTTAAGAATCCGAGTAGTCTCTTAACATGCCCGACATTTGAAACATGTTCCATAGAAAATAATGTTTTGTGGGGAGAACTTAAATATTTTTGTTGATGTGTTTTGTTGATATAACAAAACTCGTTTAGTTGAGGTAAATTCGGCTTGCTATTGGTAATTTGGAACTGTGACTTCAAGGAGTCATATCAACAATTGCAAATCGAAGGAAAATTTTCATTCGACACGAAAAACCGGTTGTTTGTGGCAGAATCGACCGACTTCACACCGAGAAGGTTCACAGCCATACTATAAAGGTGTTTGTTCTGGAAAAAATAATATATCACAAAACTCACTGGATCTCCGAATACTTTGGGACAAACGTGCTCGTTAAATCTGTTTTAAGTCCGAACTAGCTAAGCTTTTGCTGAACCAGCAAAAATATTTCGTAGAAATGACTAAACCACCTTTGTTGAACCGACAAAATCATTTAGCAAATATTCTAAACTTCTGTTGAATCAACAAAATCATTTTGATTGAAATAAAACCAAATAATCTCAGCAAAATTTAAGTACTGACAACAAAGTTTTTGTTGGCGCTGCATGAACCAAGAAATTTTGTTGAATCTTATTGTTGTTTATTTTGTTAAATTAAAATTTTGGTTCTTTCAACGAGATATTTTTTTCTGTGTTCGGAGTTATAAGGATTGTAAGGCACTAAAGTCAATTTTTTTGCTTTTTAAATATATAAATGCGACGCAGTTCCATATGGAATTTTTTGTTTTAATTGGAATTTTACACTCCAAGTTCAATTTTCAAAATAATGGCATTTTCCCTCGTAAAAAAACGTTGAGATAAAAAAAAATGTTTAAAAATGTTGTTCTAATATTGATTTCCCATTGGTCTCAAACTTTAAGAGCAGCATAAGTTTTTTTCCCCCTTAAGTTTTTTTTAAAAAAACATTACATTTCACTTAAAAAATATAAATTAAAAGGTATATAGTGAGATGCATTTATTTGCTCAAAATTAAATACACTGCTAAACTCAAAGTAATCGAAGTTATAAAACAATAACTTTTAAATATAAGTATACGAATTCTGAATTTTGAATTAACACTAAAAAATCTTACAGCAAGTACGATTCACAAAACAAGCACATTTTGTGAAAGCACCTATCATAACAAAGGGGAGACCGGGGCTAGCTTTCCAATGGCGTAAGTTTTCCACCAGGCCTTACATTGGCGGTTAGGGGGGAACCAAGTGGCTGCTTGGTTTATAAGCATTACATCTTATGTCAACCAAAAGACTCTTTTCTCAGTTGGTGTTGTAATATTGTCGTTAGAGCTGTTTTTGTGATTTTTCAACGCCGAGTAACTTTTCAAGCTTACATTGAAACCTGAAAATTAAACTCACTTTTATTAAACTTACAGCTTTACCACTGGGTATGCTAAAAGTTGGTTCCTCTCTCTACGTAACTATGCCTTGTAAAATTTTATTGGGCAAGAATTTTACCAATGCCTTGTAGAAAAATGTCCTTCAACCTTTATAAACTTATTATAGCATAAAACTATGGTTACACAAAAGGAGAAGTTAAAAAATTTGCTTGAGTTTAAAGGATAGATGATAATGATCTTTTTAAAATTTGTTAAAATATATTTTTGGTATTATAAACTGGCTTTTTTACAATATTTTCCCTATATTCTGGGTATAAACTTTTGGGCTATTTTTAGGTTACAATAAAATGTACATAACAACTAACAAAACGATTTTTAAGTGTGTTAAATCTTTCTAAGAATAGTTGGAAACATTGCCCCATCCATTTTTAGCAGTATGTGAAAATATACCTCGTATTCGGGGCAGGTTTTTCCAGCTGAACGTGCTTGCATTTGAACACTTTCCGTCAAAGAGTATATTTATTTTGTAGAAAAATAGTATTGCTAGTTTGGTAGATATACATGTGAGGAAGTCAACTTGTTTCCTTTAAAATAAATAAAAGTAAAATACTAAAAAAAGAAAAAACACGGAAAACTAACCCCGGTTCTCCCTTACATACTGTTCTTGAATCTGATGATATTTTTTCTATGTAAATGCATAAAAATGTTTTAAAAGGGGGCGATGAAAAAAAATTGAGTGATTTTCTGTGAATATGTATGCAAAACGAAGTAGCATGATTGTATCTTCCCTCATTACCCCTCAATCGCTTACCCCACACATCTTCGTATCTATCCAGTGTTTTGTAGAAATGATTAAAGACGTATTTGTGAATACCATTTACACTTTTAATTACCAATTATAGAAACATATTTAAGATTCGGTTTTCGTGTGGCTTAATTTGCTAGACACAAATTGTTCAGTACTATAGTCTTTCTTTGTTTTATGTGTTTTTATTTCGACTAACCTAAGCGGAAAAAGGGTGAAACATTTTCTTGCTAATCTTCGTTAGAATGAAAGAAACACGTTAAAAAAGAACTGAAAATTCTTAAAACTGTAGGATAAAGAGAGTTTTAAAAAACCTAAAATTTGAAGTTTGTAAGTTTTTTAAGAAACGCTCGGTTGCTATTTAATGTAGGTTTAGTTATGGTGAGCCCAATCCAAAACTCCCAAAATCCCAACTCTGATTTAAAGAAAGAAAGAAACTTTATTTTTCAAAAACAGAATACTTTGTTTGCCAAGAGGCCCCCGGGCCCTTCCAGACAACACATAAAATTATACAATCGAAATTATCGAGGTTATACTCAATACTTAAAATAAATTACTAAAATTTTCTAAATAATTTCTTCCCGGAAATACTCAAATTCCCTTAACAACAAAAGATCGGAAACTACATTGTTTCTTTATGTAATTATGGATGTATCCATAATTACATCTGTTTATCCTTACCTTATCTGTTTGAAGGAATTAGTAGTATATTTTGACATTTTTGTTTAAGAAAACTTAGACCTTTATTAGAAGCATAATATAAATTACGTATAGGACGTTGAGCTTGCTGAAATTGTTGCAAACAAATTTAGAGAATTCTATGCAATAGGTTAATTCCACGTAAATACATACCACAAGTGAATTTTAAAAATATTTTTTATTCCAGTTGAAACGTTTATATGTGATTTAGAAAAGTTTGAACTATAAAAATTTTACATCAAAAACTATTATTGTTTTTCTATGTGGCAACACTGAAGTTTCAAAGTGGCTGCTTTTTTTGAAAGCATGTCTTATGGTTTTTCATCATTTTGAATTCTTGAATTTTAAGTTAAGTATTATTTTTTATCAGATTTTTTGGTAAAATTATTAACATATACTATAATGACTATCTTGAAAACACATCTTTAATCGGCATTTATAAATAAAAGTTACTTAATTAGAAAGATAAACATCCCCTGTTTTGGCTGTAGTGTAAGTCACGAAAATATATAAAAGTTTCTATAACTTTTTAAAGTAAGGCTTTGCTTCAAAATTTTAGAGATATTTTCTTTCTATATTAACCTTTGTGTAATTCCACACCTTTATATTTTAAAATAAAAAGAATTTTCACTATTTATAAAACATTTTAACTTTGTAGTGTAAGTCACAACGTAGTGTTACTCACAGCTTCTGTTTGATTTATCTATTATAGATTAGCTATAATATTTGTAGATTTCTTATATTTTGATAATTTTAATTTAAGATGGCTAAATCAACTGTTAAAAGAAAAAAAAGAGCAAAGGGAAAGACTTTAAGCATGTGGAAAATTTCAAACCTTTAAAGAAAAGGAAAGCAAAAACGACTTTACGGACAACACTTTAACTAAAAATACACCATCTCTATTGCAATGTTCCAACCGTTAGACAACATTGAATGACATTTCTCTGCCACCAATGTTTGTCATCTTTACCTTTAGTCATGAAAAAGGACCATTTGATGGACTTGGTGATACAGTGAGGAGGGAATAAAAGCAGCCACATCTTCCAGAAAAATTGACCCACATTCTGCTAAAGATTTTTTCACTTTGCATAAGAAATCTGCCCAAACACATATCACTATTAACATTTCTGACAATTCTATAAAGGGCGAAAGAGGTAGATTAAATGATATTTGCTCATCAAAGGAAAATAAATATTTCCGATTCCTGACACTCAAAAATTGCTCTGCTTTTTAAAATTAAACAAATACTTACTTAAAACTGCCAATATTTCATTAAATCCCCCCCCCCATATGGAACATGAGGGAAAATGCGCACATTTAATAACGATTTTTCCTAAACAATAATGTCAAAATATACTAATATTTCCTTCAAACAAATGTATCCATCTATAATAATAAAAGAAAGAGTCTGACTGTCTGTATGTCTATGCATCGTAAAAGACCTACTTATACTGCCCTCAGAAATTCGAAATTTTTAAGATAGATTCCCTTTAATACCAACGTGTGCACCTGAGGCTTAGTTTTTTCATATTTGTTCCATTTTTAGAGAAAATTATAATTTTCTGAAAAAAATACACCACTTTCGCTCAATTCCGATCATTTTTTCCCCTTTCGTGTTGCCATTCGACAGCAGAAATTAAAATGAACACAAAAATTAATTAAAATTGAAATTGCTTTTATTTTCTTGCCATTACCTTCAGAAACTAAATTAATGATTTAAAAAATAATTGAAAGTGCCAATGAGCTAAATGTTTTTTTTAACCCAGAATGGAGGTTTCGACGTGAAATAACATTGTTATACAATTATGGTTAATTTTAAATTTATCAGGAAAATTGCGATGGCAGTAAGTTCATATTGAGGAAGATTTTCGGGATATGAGGATGTGCATTTTATAGTGATGTACTTTTATTTTAGAATTTTTTAAAGCAATATAAGTAACAGGATTTTATTCTTTATAATGAATGGGAACAAAAAGGCAAAGCTTATTTATGCTATAGCAAATACTTGGATCGATTTGATATTCTTTCAGTCCGTGCGAAGAACGGGTATTTATTTGCTAGTAATACATAAAAAAGAACGAGTTTTCGATCTTTTGTTGTTAAGGGAATCTGAATATTTCCAAGGAGATTTTATTTTGAAATTTTTAGTAATATATTTTAAACAAGAGTTTTTGGGATTGTGTGTGTGTGCTCACCATAACTAAACATATATTAAATAGCGAACGAGATTTTCTTAAAAAACTTACAAACTTTAAATTTTAGACTATTTAAAACACTCTTTATTCTACAGTTGTAAGAATTTCCAATTATTTTTTTTATTGTGTTACTTTAATTATAACGAAGATTAGCGATATAAGCGATATTTTGTTTCGAAGGGCCGACATGCAACACTCTATTGCAGATTAGCTCTAGAAAATTCTTTGCTTCCATTTGGAAGGAAAACTACGCAAGGAAAACTTTGCCTTTGATTATATTTTTATGCAAGATAATTCAAGTATCCACACTTTAAACGAAGTGAAAGACTGGTACAGAGTGTTGTTCATTTAAAGGCCACCAATAATTGACTCAAATGAAAAGCATCAGTTATAGAATTGAAGGACTCAGTCATTAAAAACTGGAAATGACTTGTGACCAAAACTTGGTCCAAAGTTTCGTGTTATCTATGAAAACCAAAATCAAGGAAGTACTCATGAAAAAGGTGGATATACTAATTATTAATTGGAGATTGAATGTAAAAGTTCATAAATCAATTTCCTTATGCTGAAACTAAAATATCAAATCATAAGAAATTGTTTACGAGTTTATATAAAAATTTATTTATGTATATAGTTTATTATACAAAGCCTGTGTATTGTACGAAATTTAAATCAATAAATATTCTTTTAATAAAGAAATATTGTTAAAAAACTGTATAAATCACCCCCCTATTTCCACCACTGTATATTCACAGAAAATTACTTCACAAAATATTTTACTAGACGAAGAATTTTTTTGTTTTGAGGTAGAGTGTTAAAATAATCATTTAAATAAACTGGAAACTCAATTTTTTTGTACTGTTATTTTTTATTTTCATGTATTATTTTTATAGACAAATGTCAGCTTTATACAATTAAATTTTTAATCATAAAAACTGCATCAAAAATGGGGAGTACTTGAACTAAGCGAATGAATACTGTACAACGATTTCTTGAGCAATAAGCAGACATGCAAGGAGAAACAAGTTTTACAGAAACGCCATGTGGAACTTGGAACACTCGATTCTTCTATTAGTCCTAAAAACACGTTTCTTTTTTAACGTTTTATTTATGTCAAATGCTCTCATGTGTTTTTATGATACACATTTTTTTTAATTCTGAAAAGGTGTTTTAAAAATAAATGCACGTTCGAATGAACGCAATGTTTAAAAAAAAGGACCTTGCGCAAAAGGGATTTGAGACTAAAGCATTCCATTCATGAAATACAAATCAAACGATTTTTTCCCCTATATATAAAGGAAAAAATTAGAATAAAATGGTTTTTAGAGCTGAAATGAATGTTATTTTTATTAAGAAATCGGGTAATGTACATGTTTGTTATGCACTTTGAAGAATTTAACCAAGCATGGTTGTTAAGGGGTAGATCAAAATGTTTCATTGAGCTTACCTAGGGGATTCCGTGTTGTAACAATCGACAGATATAAAGATATATTAATGTGGATGGAACATGAAACGTATTTTGTTGTTTTGTTAACTTTTCTTTTTAAATTTCTAACTATCTAAGTCTAATGGATCTCACATGTATGATAATATATTTTAAATATTATACAGGGCTGCCACAATTAAAGTTACAACTTCAAAACGCTTTAAAAAAATCCACACATCAGAAAGTCGAATTTCAAGGGAATATTGAAGGAGTAGGAACAAATATGGCATAAGAATTTTTTTTTGTGCAATTTTTGCTACAAATGTAAGCATCATAGTTTAAAGGGTTCCATAACAAATGAATTGCCAAACAACGGCTCAAGTGTAAGTTACACTTAAACCAACTGCATCAGTGTGTATGACAGCACAATTTCAATTCAACTTTTAGCTGCCAGCTACAACGAAAATACCACATCAAATGAGAAAATGGGTTTTGAAATAATATGTGTCCATAAAACATTCCATCATATCAGCTTTTAAATTTCAGTTAGTTTAAAACGTGTAGCTTACACTTTGGCCTTTGTTTTACCATTTGTACTCGAACCCTTATAAATTATGATGCTTACAGCGCTATCTTTCACAAAAATTTCGAACTATTTTTCTTAAACCATACGTTTCCCCCTTCTTCAATAATATTATCCCCTTGAAATTTGATATTATTCTGATCAGTGTTTCTTTTTTTATATAGCGTTTTGAAGTTGTAACAATAATTGTGAAAACAGTAAGAAGAGGAAAAACATTTTACAGAAAAACGACGTCGCAGTATCCAAGAAAAACTGATTTTAAAAGAATGTTAAAAGAAGTAAAAACATGGTTTTAATTTTGGCTTTTGCACCCTTGGTAGATTTTTTTTTTTAAAGATTTAAGGCAAAAAAAGGTCTTTTGATGAATGTGTGGCAATGCAAAAAAAGCAATAAATTACCACACTAGCAATATTCAAACCAATTGCAACTTGAAAATCAGTAAGGCATGCTATAAAATGGGAAGTAAACAGTTTCCACAAGTTAAGGGGTTCACCAACACACAATCGTATATTTTAAAAAGTCTCCTACCTTTACAGCAAATGCAAAACAGAGGTTATCCACACAAAATGAAAACAAACGCAAAACTTGTCTACCCTTTCAGGAATGTGTGCGACGGGCCCGGCCCCACTCCGCCAATAGGAGAAGGGGGCGGGGACAGAGGGGCGGAGACACTAATATATTCATACGTCATGAAAGGGCAAAACGATCCTCTTACATCTATTTTTATTCTGTTATTTTGAAAATTCAGACAGGTTAAGGTTTTAACTTCATTCCAGGCACTGTATCCCATCGAATAGTTATATGCATTTTGTAACTTCTCACCACTCTCTTTAACAGAGTTTTTCGGAAACAGATATTTTAATTTAAAAGGAAATTTTAGGTGAAAATTATTCAAGACCTTCTCGCGAAAAAAAAAATTGATGATATCCCGTCCATATTGCCACCATTTGAAACAAAGTTTAACGTTAAACCTTAACCTTAAGTTTAACCTTAAGTTTTTTTAAGTTTAAAGTTAACAAAGTTAGGGGGTTTTGAATGAACCCGAAGAGACTGCTTCTTCGGAAATCTATTTTTAAAATTTATAGGTAAGAAAGATGCAAGTAAAATTGCTTATACGTTTTTTGTGTTTATTTTGTTAAGAAATTTCAAAAGCTCTTAGGAATTTTTTTTACGCGAAAATTAAAAAAAAAAAACATGGTGGTAACCTTAGAAATCTTGTCATTTTTTAAATCAGAAGTAATTGATAATAAAAATTATTGACCTCTTCAACAGTTAAAAATAATATCTTTTTTTAAATCTCGAGACGATTCATTTTGAATTTTGAAGAAGTTCGCACATTACCACATCAAAGCGGATTGGACTGGGGGGACTTGTTCCAAGATGCTTCTCTCCCAGTTGGGCTGGGCTCGTTCGAGCAGTGGAACAGACGTGCGGGCGGCAGATCGTGTTTCTAATCCGGAAGGTGGGTGCGCTCAAGACTCTGCTCTTCCGCGCTTGTTGCTTCCGAGTCAGATTGAATGTCCCTTTCGGTCGCACATCTGCCGCCGCCGCCCGAACAAGGATCGCACTTCTAGATGAAGAGTGCATCTTCATCCCTTTCGATGCCCTTCCTTTCGTGGGAGATCCCTGAATGAGGGGGAGGACCCTGATACAGGGGGGTAGGTGTCTCTACTGATGGTGTAGTATAGGTGGGATTTTTTTAAAAGGGGGGGGGGGTCATCTTAACACTTTAATCGTATTATACTTTTGCTTACGTATCTTTAAGCCTGGAAGGCGCACGTATCTTTACGTATCTTACGCTCTTTAAGCCTGGAAGGCGCACGTATCTTTACGTATCTTACGCTCTTTAAGCCTGGAAGGCGCAGGAGGCTGCAATCATTCTCCTCCATCCCCTCCTGTCCAAGTGCAGCCTCTCTGGCTACATTTAAGCTGCTCCAACATATCTTATTTCGTTCGCTTATTGTCATACAAGTTTTCTTTTTTTTTCATCTATTTCTCTTTCCATCGGCTGACCAGGTCAGAGCAATTCTTTCGTTTTCTTATGCATGTCCTTCTTAATACGTGTCTAATCCAACGAGAAATAACTATAACTTTGTGTATAAAAGAAAGAAGATGGAATTCATCTTCTTTCTTTTATACACAAAGTTATAGGTTTATTTCTCGTTTTAGGATGCAGTTCATTTATGGTATTATTCATAGTTGTTTTACACAATTATGTAAGTATACATTGCAATTAGTATTGGAGAGTAGAGGAGGCTTACGGGACAAATGGCCAAAAGCGCAGAAAAATATACTTTTTTACAAATATTTCTACACTACAACAGTGTAACAGTTAGACTTCACATTTTAACAACCAAAGATCAGCCATTAAAAGCATGTGTTGAAGTGGAGAAAATAATTGTTGTTTTGGAGAAATCCAAATCCAAAGTATTAAATAAAAACTTTTCATGAATTAAACTATCATTTTATGTAGAAGACATATCATAGATTAAGATATCTTAATATCAAATACTGTGGAGAAATACACGTGGTTCTCTGTTGGATCATTTATAAATAATAACACGGTGGGGTCTAATGGGACAGAAACTGTGGGGTCAAATGAGACATGAATAAACCTAGCTTTCTTTGCTTCTCTTGAAAAATCTTCATAAATCTCTTATTCAGTCAAGTTGCCAAAAACTTGTTAAAACTCTAATTTTAAACTTGTAGGTAAAATTTTCAAAATATTCTTTATTACGTTAGAAAAATTGATTTCTAAAAAAGAAAGTGATGAACTCCGGGTAAGCTATTTGAAGATAAAGATGGTCTTTTTAAATTCACGTACCCTAAAAAAGAGGACAATTTTGGGATAAACTGTAGCAGATTTAGTTACGAAACTATCCTTAATTCCAGTGATTGAACAAAAATTATGTGGGCTTCTTCGGTTTTTAGTTTTAACTTTGATATTTCACCTTTAAATGGAAAATAATTGTTTTTTAAATAATATAATTTCATTATGTATACATTATGTAAATGGTGTTTGCTTTAAAATTTTATTTTCAATACATTTTCTGATTCCTTTTTCATTTTTTGAAATTTTAATTAAGGCAAAATATACCATGTACCATTAGACCTGTACCCTGTCCCATTAGATCCCACATATGGGGCTAATGGGACATTTACATGTTTGTTTAAAATGCTCAGCAACTAAAATATGGCAATTTTTTTAACATCCGTCGAATGACTTTTTAAGTGTTTATGAACTTGTAAAAAAAAGAATTGTCTTGTATTTTTGGTGAAATACAGAGGATAATAAAAATGCGTCCCATTAGCCCCCACACTCCCTTATATGCATGAACGATTTCGCTGCGGATGATGCTCTAAGGCAGCAAGAATTAAGAATTCTATTATACTATTCCTATGACATGTTACGCAATTGGATCAAGCATTCAATATCAAATAAAGATGTGAAATAAATGTATGGATCGTTGCTAAAGGATAGAAAGGCAAATTTGGCAACAACAAAAACCTAATGAAATTTCAATCCTATAGGTAACACTCTCATCCACTTTTCTAAAATACTTCATGAGCAATTTCCTTAGTCTATTTTCAACGAGTCATTACACATTTTCATAACTAGTGTGTAAACTGAATTGAAGATATAGTCTCCACGGAGTGGACTTTCATGAAATTCAATGCACGAAGTGGGGATATAGCCAAATGAAGATATCACAGACAATTTTTTTTTTACAGCAACACTGAAAAAATCAAACATTTATCTGCAATTAAATCATAAGCATCACGGCTTCCTTATCTTCCTTTAAACTTAGTATGATGGCTGGTAAAGCCATTTAATTTGATTTTAGAGCATTATTTTAGAGTTGGTATCCACGAAGAAGGCACATTTTATGTGGCACTGCACATATTTCTTAAAGCACTTGTTGAATGTAATACATACACTTTGTGAAATATTCTTGAGTTCACTTCTTGGGAGAATTTTGAAAAGATTAAATTACCATTTTGAACTCTTTGATTGCTCTTTTGCCTCAAAACATTGTATCGACTGTCTTAGAAGCAAGGGAAAAAATTGGAAATCTAATTTTAAGTCACTGAATGACGAGGACATGGTTTCTACCCCTTGTTTTATCAATGACCCGCATAAAAAATCAACTAATAATATATAAACTACATTTTTACAAATTAAACCCAGATTTTTACACAATTTTAATTTATTATTTTGGAGGATGTAAAACTTTTTGAACACCAAAATTACTTCTTTGAGTTTGCATGAAAACCAATCACGACGGTTTTCATGCTGTGATATCGACTTGAAAAATCATAACTTTCAAACAAAGAAACGCAGAATCTTTGAAAGTAGTGGAAAATCTGTCACGTTTTATTGTGCGCACACTTTCCCTCTGCATTTTATGGTTAGACGGATTTCAGACATTGTCACACAATACTAGTGTCGAAAAGAGGTGTCCAAACGTGATCAATAGTTTTTCCTTTTTGAAAAATACTTTTAACGTACACGAATGAAGGCTTGTTGCTAAATAAACAGGCAAATATGGTGTTTTTTGTTTATTAATGTGTCAAATGGCGAATCAGTAGGGTTATCAGTAACAATTTTAAACATTTTTACATCGCCTAGGTACTTATTAACGAAATATAAAAATGTAGATTGAATTTCTTTTGTCTGCTGAATCAAGTCAATTTTCCACCATAGACAACTCCATTTATTTTATGGTCGAAACACGATCAATTTTTTTTTCATTGTGTTTGAATTATTATTTTTTAATCAAAGTGTGTTTTTTTCCTTAGCAACTATGTATGTATCTTGCTTACTCGACGTCCACTAATGTAACGAAAATGTGAATCTTATAAAAATGTGCATTTTACACTAGTGTATCGGAACGATATACGCTTGTATTGCTTTCATGGCACGAGCAGTTCTTTCTAATTATAAATATTTTCTTTGCGTGAGTGACACAATGTGACGTCGAATGGAAGAATCTCATTGCGTGGGATTTCACTTAATTAGTCTCCGAAAACAAAGCGGGCGAGCGCGGGCTTATCTCCGCCCCAGGGAAGCCCCGCAAGAAGCCCCACGACTGCCTTTCTCCTGGGCGAAGGGCGCTCCCAAGGAACCCGACCATTTAACCATTTTCGCTTATTTATTGCAAACAAGGAATGTTCCTTTCATTTGAGTTCATGGAGGATAAAAATAATTCTTTCAACGAACACCTAAAGGGCCGGATCAAGAGCTGTTTCTTATCGCTGCCATTTGTGTGAGCACCAAAAAAACTTTTTGTCCATCCATCCATACTCCTTTCAGTTTCCGTTCAAATCTTATTTTCAAAGTTATCTTTTTGTTTGAAAGATATGACTTGTGAGACCAATCTTATAACTTTTTGACCGTTCGACTGTGTCGTTCCGTAATATTAGTTTTGCGAATTTTTGATTGGTTTAAAAAAAATATATTTGCGAAAAATTTAAAAGTGCTCCAATTTATATATATATATATAATATATATATATATATATTATATAATATATATATATATATATTTTATATATATATATATATATATATATATATATATATATATATATATATTATATATATATATATATATATATATATATATATATATATATAATATATATATATATATATATATATATATATATATATATATATATATTATATATATATATATATATAATATTATATATAATATATTATATATATATATATATATATATAATATATATATATATATATATATATATATATATATATATATATATATATAATATATATATATATATATATATATATATATATATATATATATATATATATATATATATATATATATTATCTGTAAGGAAAAATAAGTATGAGTAAACACAATCCTTAGCAACAAAAAAAAGCGAGGGGTGGGGTGAATATTTCTGACAAATATTCCATAAACAATGCCTTATACCTATTACCTTTTCACATAATGAATAAAATCGGCACTAAGGCAGAAGCCTGGAGCCAACCACTTTCCACTTCAGTCCAATCTGAATACTAATCATTTAAAATAACCCTTTTTTTTCTGTTGGCTAACAAATTTTTAATCCAACGGATCGCTGCATTTTCTAGCCCAAATCTTTTTCATCTTGAATGGTAAAGCTTCATGTGGATCTTTATCAAAGCCTTTTAGAAATCGATGTAACACAATGTTATTTTTTTTAATCCACGCCTAGAAAACGAATAATCATTCCGAATCTGGTTTGGAATAATAATGACTTAAGACATAAAATTATATATATCTTAGTTGCAGTGCGGGACTTATAAGCAGTTTTATTTTTATAATTCCAAGAATTAAGCTATAAGTTATCCAGAAATTTTGTGGGAAAAAATCAACCCTCCTCCCCCTTCTGCATCTTATTGCAATTTTGCAATCAGATGCAGAATTGTATTTTTGGCATAATTAAACGCAATTTATTTTTTATTCAATGCATAAGCCCTTAATTTAATACATTAAGGCATTAAGCATTTAATACTCAAACTACATTAATATTACATTACAGATTGACAGAATAAAAAAAATAATGAATAATTTTCAAATTCACAGCTTAGTAAAAAAATTTCGAAAACCAGTAGTATACCGTGTACGAACAGTTCTTAAAAAATGTGTTTTAAGATACCTATTTGATAAAGAGATTGTACTTCCAATGTCTTTTCTGAAGTCAACTCAAAATGCCGGAAATAATACGCTAAATTGTAGGCTGATCATGGCGTAACTCCACCTACGCCATCAGTGCCCCAACATGACGCACAGTTTAATAAACACTTACGTTTATTTTAAATTGCCTAGAATATAGTTCTTTATTCCTTCCCCCTGAAATGTCTGCCTGCGCCCCTGACATCTTCATGGGGGTGTTCATCTTGGACGCAGTGCCATAAGGGACGCAGCGAGAAGATGTCCCCTTTTTCTCCCCAACTGCCACCGCATATTGTTCTAAGCAGCGTGTCCCGTGTGAGGGGCAGTCTTGTCGCGGCAGCAGCAGGCGAGCGGCAGCGGACACCTGATCCGCGGCGGGCCAGATGCGGATTTGCACCCGAGCAGCTCATCCGCCCGAGCCGAGAGGAAGTGGACGAGATATTCTGGAAAAAAATCACCCAGCCACTTTTTAATCACGAATGCCGGACAACACTTCCGCGCCCCCCTCGATCGGCTCAAAAGGAGAAACCGTCCAAATAACTGTCCCTTTGTGAGCATCATCGTGGGTCTTTTTTTATTATTTCATGGAAAACTTTCATCTTCACCGAGATCCCCGCCCTCCATTCAAACCTTCATTTCACTCTTCCCTCCTCGTTTTAATAACCCTTCCGTGTCCTGCCAGGCTCAGAACAAAAGTGGGTCAAGTCTTTAAAGTTTTAGAAACAGAATGGGTAGAATCGTTAAAGAAAATTTATATCGGCATTTAATGAATTCTCTCTCTGCTACAAGTATTTAACTATTGTAAATGAGACATTCAAAACAGTTTGGGGCAGATTTAAGAGTATGCCGCCTTAGTATAACTTTCAATTACGTCCCCCCTTCCATAGGTCATGTTTGTTTGTATGTTTTATATACAAACAAACATTTATATATTTTTTTTATACATTTATACAATACATTTGTTTTAGGCAACAAAAGGATGATGTTTATTTTCGTTTCCTTCTTTTGTAACACAATGTTCATTTAGTTTCTATAAAATAGTAATAGTATGCCATGTTTGCTACTAACACATTAGCAAAATTAAATTGTTAACTTGTAAATTTCGAAAATGGCAGCTCTTCAAAATCCTCCGCTGCAGACTGATCAGCTTGTTTAGGAATACGACATCGCCATCCCGTTCTTGTACGCCACTCTCTTCTTAGCCCAAGGGTCTTGTGGCTGGTCAGAAAAACAGAGAAATTCAGGAAATGTCATCCAAGTGTACTCAACCACACCTTGTTCCAACCAAATCCTAGCTCGAAGTCCCGGAAGCCGCACCCCCCCCCCCCCCCATCCCACCTGCGAGTAACCGGACACCTCCGGCCGACGAGACAAAAGGAAGCGCCCCCGTCACTGGGTGGGCCGCGGTGATTAAAACGGGGGGGGGGGGGGGGCGTGTGTCGCGGTAGAACGCATTGTTTTTTTTAAACCGATCGAGACACAAAGGGGGTGGATGGCACCTCCCCCATTCAAGAGGAGCCCCGTTTTTGTTTCGGGGGACCCCATCCAATAGTGGCCAAACTAATATACCCAACAACTAATAACACAGCTGCTTAATTTGATTTTCGTGTAGTGTACGGTCATTCTTTGTGTGGGGGCTCCGCTTTACTGTATACCGATATTTTGTGCCGCACGTTTGTGGATGGCAAAATACACCAAACAAAAACAAAGCTATACAAGACAGGAACAAAATAATAAATTGCGGAATAAATATAAAGTTTTTAAAAGTCATTTGTTACTTATTTTGGGCACATTTGATAAGTAGTGGGAAAGTTTTTTTAAAAAGTACACATTTTCTCATTTCCGATTGGTCTCATTTCCCATTATGGATTGGTTATTTTGGCCCACCTAATCTATTTAATATAGATTTGATTTGGGTTTGGCTTAAGCTTAGTGGAGCGGCAAAAACGTGAGAGGTCCTTTCTTGTTGTTGGTTTTATCAATTAGAATGATGATTGGCTCGTTACAAAAAATTTTATTTCAAATTTTTTTTATTATCATTCAAAAATACCTGGCCTTAAACTTAAGAAAAAGCAGAGTTGTTTCTAGAGAAAATAATTATTCTGAAAAGAAATAGGCATAGTAATTGTGGGCACACTTTATGGGGTAAAAAGCTGACTTACACGTGAGTCCGACGAGGAGGATTCGATTTTTTGTCGACTTTTTTATAGTACTAATGTTCACTAAGTTTTTTAATATTCAGTTTCCATTGTTAAAAAATATTCAGTGTTTTCTAAATACTTTTAATAAATGAATTTTTGGCATATTCAATGCCATCGCTGAAAAAATTAAATTAAGTATAATTTATAAAATTTATAAATTCAAAATCGTTGTTTAAATCTAAATTGCATATGTTGTTCTAGAATTAATTATTATATAAATATGCACGTATAAGTGTTATTAATTTGTGCGGGGAGCAGTAAAACTGTAATTTTTTTGTGATCTTTTTAATCAGTGTCTTTTTGGAATTTCCGTTGAAGACTTTGCAATTCATAGTGTATTTTTTGTATTTCTATCAGTAAAAACTCAACTATGTAGTTAATAAAGCCCATGCAGAGCATAGTGTTTTAATTATATTTTTTAAAAGATAATATGATATAAATCCCAATCAACTCTAATTTCTTTTAGAACATTTAATAAACCAAAATGAAGTACACAATTTATTCAACAATTTCCTATGAATCGATTTCTTCTCGGACTAATAGTTTTTGTATATAAGAAGAATCATAAATGGCTTTTTTTCCCTAACTGAAAGTCAAAGTGAAGAAAAGTAGTTTTTCTCAGATTAAAATTAAATAAAACGTAAAAATATTTTAACCCATTAAAAACCCATTTGCGAGAACCGTTAATACCTTTCTTACGCGAACAAAAACGTTAAGTTTTACAATTTGTTTTTTCAAACTTCATGTGCCTTACATAAATTTTTCAGTATTGCGGCTTTGGCACGTCTTGTTTATTTCGATTATCTAATTCCGCGATTTCATCGGTCGTTTCACTCTCAATGCGGGTTTTCTTTTCTGTCTGCTTTGCTGTCTTTTCTTCTTCAGTGTTCTATTTAGAGTTCTTTTCGCGCACCTTGTTTTTATTCTTGCTATTTATTAACCCTTACTTATAAATACTACTTAAAAAGCTGCTGTTTTACTTTTCATTATTCCATTTTAAGAAAGCGGGATAATGGGAAAGAACATGGAACTTATGTTCGGTTTTAGCACGCTAAAGTCTAACTAAATTCTTCCTAAGATTACAATATTCAAGCTTATTTCAGAGACCCATAATATTTTTCTACAGTGGATCCCATCCCATGTTGACGTATATGGAAACGAGCAGGCAGATAGTCTTGTCAAGGAGGGTTGTAGTAACTCCAATCCCTCCTCTTCGGCCCTTACCTTCTTAGAACACCAATCCATTGTCAACTCTGAAATTTCGAAGGAGTGGAGAATCCCTCCCAGTCATCACTGGTATGCGGGCAAGGAGCAGGGCTCTTCACTGGCCCTCAATTGCGACAGACCCACCTGCACTGCGGTCGCCAGATTGGCAAGTGGCCACCTAAAATGTCTCGTTCTCAGAGGGCAGGAAGATCTTTACAACTTGCTCTAAATGTCATGTTCAGCAGGCCTCTCCCGAACACATTCTGGACTGCGTCGGCCTTTCCAGAGAGGATGTTTTCCTTTTTCCTCTTCTGGTTATCGACTTTCTTCGGGTCAACGATCTTTTGGACTTGGTCTGACTTCGTCAGACCAAGGCGGATTAGTCACAACAACAACAACAATATTCAAAGACAAATAATTAAAATTAAAATTTAATTCGGTGCATAAAGGGTTAAACTTAATCGGTTTTAATTCGATTAAATTTTAAGAATGCAAAACATTAAATAAACGTCAACGTTGTTAGGGTCACGCTCTCCATGCGGCGATTTCATTGGTTGTTTTGTTTTCTTTGACAAAGTGTTGAAGGAAGCCCATTGTACTGAAAGGAAAAAATTTACATTGGCTTCAGTAAGTTAAGAAAATATTGTATTGTCCAAAAGAAATGCAATTCAAAAGGACCAAGAATGATAACAAAGCCGCTCTAACTGTTGCCACTCAAGACGTGAAACATGCCAATTAAATCTCACAAGTAAAGATTAATTAATTAATAAGAAGTATTTGTTATTTATTAAAAAAAAATGTTTTTAATGAAAATTACGAATTAAAAATATAGTTATGTGAAACGCGTATTATGTTTTATTATTTTGACTACTAATACGAGCCATTTATAAGTATTTATTGAGAAAAATTGAGTTTGACAAAAAAAAACATATTTTCGCTGAAAAAAAATAGTACTATCCTCGTCCATCGCGATGCTATAAATCACGACAGCACCCAGAGAAAGATTGGACTCAAGTAAAATGTTGAATTTGGTGATACTTTTTTGGCGGTTTAATTTTACGACTTCCTGATACCATTGGTCAATGGCCATCCACGTCCAATTAAAAAAAACTCGATTTCTCCTTTTATTTGTTATAATTTCTTATTTATCTCTTTTTCAAAAATATATGGAGGGTTCAGAATACAAGTGAACCAAGTCCATATCTTGGTTCACTTGTATTCTGAACCCTCCATATATTGTATCAAAAATGCATATGTATCGATCATTTTTTTTCCTGGGAGTTTTTTTTTTCTTAAAAAAAATACAAATAACAGTACGCAGACTATTAGCGAATTGGGCTGCGATCATACCCATATAGGCCACCCGGCCCCAAAACAGCTGGTAATTTTAGGTAAATTATCGGTAGGTTGGAACAAGTATTTTCCGGCTTGTATGCTTGATCAGGGACCCGCTTATACATAAACCTTCGTCAAGTAAGACATACACAGACAGAATATTTACTTACACAGAGAGAGAAAGTACACCCAAGGCGAAGGTGGGAATCTAACCAGCACCCGGTATACAGTGCGCAGACTGTTAGAGTAATGGACTGCGATCTATTTCGCTAGGCCACCCGGGCCCTAAAAATTTATCTGTTTTCCGGGTGTCTATTTCGAGCCTCCTTTAGAGCTTTAACACAGTGGGTTTACTTTGGGTGCCCACTGAGGTGTCGACCTTGTCACTTTGATCAGTTTTCTAAATTACGAGGCGTAATTAGTTACGCCTCGTAATTTAGAAAACTGGTCAAGTGACAAGGTTGACACTTTAGTGGGCACCCAAAGTAAACCAGGGACGCCATCGTGCGCTTGCTTAGGACTTTCGACTCCACAGATTTTACGAGCAAGACGTACAGGCCCTCAAGACAGATACAATAAAAACACACAACACAAATATCCATGGCCATATACGCCGGAATTCGACCACGGGACCTTCTGCATGACCAGCTCCCTGAACATTCTGGTAGAAGCGGCGGCCTTGTGGCGATAACTAATCAACTGTAGTCATAACCAATAATGTTACTAAATATTTTCTTAACTGTATAACAGGAAATGTAACCGACAAGCTACAGACCAGTATGTAACCAATTACATTCTAAGTCTAACTCTCAATGTCTTAAAATAAATCGTTAAGTTTTTCTACAATAGCAATCTTCCTTCATCCATCCTTAATCCACTAGAATATATTAATTTAACTCATTAATTTAACAATGGTGACCCGGATAATAACGAGTATTATAAAATTTCAAATCAAATAGCCTTATTTTTCAAAATAATTGAACTTTGATTGCACGCGCTACCAGCATAACATCCTAACAATGGCAGACGCCGAAATTTCTGCAGTAAAAATACCTCCTTACAACTTCGCCGACCCAGCTTTATGGTTCTACATGTGCGAATCAACTTTTGAATTGGGCACACCCAAACCTGTGACGGAAAGCCGAACTAAATTCAACTACATCGTGGCGCACTTACCACCGGAAGCAGCGTCGGTGGTTCGAGATATTATTATGAAGCCGGATAGCGAGGATCCCTACAAAAGAATTAAGGAAGAACTGGTGAAAAGAATGAGCGAATCCTCGCAACAGGCAATGCGAAAGCTGATTTCCGGAGAGCAACTAGCAGACCGGAAGCCGTCGGAGCACATGAGGATTTTGAAACGACGTGCCGAATCTCACGATTATGACATCCCTGACAAGCTCCTACTGGAAATATTCACTCAACAGCTCCCGTCATCAACTCAAGCCATCCTAGCATCGATTAAAGATCTCACTATCGAGCAAGCTGCCGAAATTGCAGATCGCGTGTTGGAAGTGAATCCGGTTCCGCAGGTCTGCGCAGTTGCCAAGCAATCGGCCGAAGATCGAATCATCCAGGAGATCAACAAACTTCACGCTCGGATGGATACGCTTGAACGCGGACGCAGTTTCAACCGCTGCAACAACCAACGGAAGCGAAGCAAATCTCGCCCAAAAGAAGACAACTCACAATGCTGGTACCATCGCAAATTTCAAGAAAAAGCTGATAGATGCACAGCACCCTGCTCCTACAAAGAAAAAAACGAAGATCGCGAAGCGTAGCGGCGACTTACGTTTTGCCAACAACTTCTCGTCGCCTATTTGTGAAGGACAAGAACACTGGCGTAACCTATCTAGTGGACACTGGATCTGATGTTTCAATAGTACCAGCATCATCCTTCAACAAACTAGGTAAAAGTTTAATGACCCTAACAGCTGCAAATGGATCAAAAATCACAGTTTACACACAAAAACTGTTATCGCTTAACCTGCAGCTCCGGCGACCATTCAAGTGGCCTTTTCTCGTTGGGAACGTCTCAACACCAATCATAGGCGCAGACTTTTTGTACCATTTTCACTTACTACCTGACCTACGAAAAAGAAGTTTAGTCGATCAGGAAACCCAACTTTCTTCGAGCTGTACCTTAATACGTGGAGCAGAACTACACTCAATCAAGTTAGTTTCTGGTGACAGTGTCTATCATGAACTGCTTCGTGAATTTCCAGACATCACCAGACCTCCACAGCCTCAACAAGAGGTCAAGCATGATGTGTACCACTTCATTGAAACCAATGGTCCACCAGTATCTGCCAAAGCTCGTCGTTTAGCTCCAGATCGTCTAAAAGCTGCAAAATTAGAATTCCAACATATGCTGGATCTAGGACATATGAGACCATCAAAAAGCCAGTATTCATCACCTCTTCACATGGTGCCAAAGAAGGATTCTACTGACTGGAGACCTGTAGGAGACTACAGAGCCTTGAATAACCAGACAGTAAAGGATAAGTACGGAGTCCCAAATATTTTGGACTTCACAGCTGAACTGCATGGCAAAACAGTATTTTCGCACATTGATTTAGTGAAAGCGTACCACCAAATCCCAATAAATCCATCTGATGTACATAAAACAGCAATTGCAACTCCTTTCGGTCTTTTCGAGAGCACCAGGATGCAGTTCGGGCTATGCAACGCAGCCAGCACCTTTCAACGGTTCATTGACAATGTCATACGGGATTTGCATTCCACTTATGCCTTCATTGACGATATCCTGGTGGCATCGACAACTGAAGAAGAGCATTTAGTACACCTGCGTATGCTGTTTCAACGCCTTCAAGAATATGGTCTTAGTGTGAATGCTGCAAAATGTGTCTTCGGCGCCACCGAATTGGACTTCCTTGGCTACAAATTATCTGCTGAAGGAATCAAGCCTTTGCCTGACCGTGTACAAGCTATCAACGACTATCCAAAGCCCTCCAGTATCACTCAACTGAGACGTTATCTTGGACTTTACAATTTCTACCGTCGTTTTGTACCAAGAGCTGCAGAGATTCTATATCCACTTGTGCAATTTCTACAAGGAATAAAGAACAAAAAGAAAAGCAGCCGTTCAAAGACGGAGGAAACCCCAATTCAATGGACTGAAGCAGCTGAAATTGCCTTCTCAAATTCCAAAAAAGCCCTTGCTGACGCAACACTCCTTTGTCATCCTGTTCCAGGTGCTGACATAAGTGTCTGTGTTGATGCATCCAGTTTCGCCATAGGAGCCACATTGATGCAGAAGGTTCATACTCAGTGGGAACCAATTGCTTTCATGTCTCAACAACTAAATCCTAGTCAACAAAAATGGTCCACATATGACCGTGAATTATTGGCCATGTATACTGCAGTAAAGAAGTTCCAGTTTATGCTAGAATCTCGCCAATTCACTATCTACACAGATCAAAAGCCTCTTATCTATGCATTCAAACAGAACCCTGACAAGTGTAGTCCACGCCAATATCGTCATTTGGATTACATCTCCCAATTCAGCACCGATGTTCGCCACATAACCGGAACAGAAAATACAGTTGCTGATGCTCTTTCTCGAGTACACATTGACTCTGTTACCAATGCTGATTTCATTGATTTCGAAGCTTTTGCAGCTGCTCAACAGACAGATGATGAATTGGCGAAAATAATCAACAGTGAAGAAACCTCACTAAAACGAAGGAAGCAAGCCTGTCCTTTTGTGCCAGTTAATGTTGTGTGTGATGTATCTACAGGTTCGCCAAGACCATTTGTTCCTCAACAACTCAGGAAAGCTATATTTGACCACTTCCATAACCTCTCTCACCCTGGTATCTCATCAACATATCGTCTGATATCTTCGAGGTATGTTTGGCCAAGCATGAGGAATGAAATCAAAGATTGGGTCAAAGGCTGCAGTGCTTGTCAACGTTCCAAGATTACCAAACACACGAAAACCCCTTTAGGAACCTTTGCAACACCTGATGCCAGATTTTCTCACATACATATCGACCTTATTGGACCCTTACCACCATCTGATGGGAAGATCTACTGTTTAACCATCATTGACCGTTTTACTCGATGGCCAGAAGTAATACCAATTGAAGATATTACTGCAGAAACTGTTTGCCGCGCTTTGTTCAATGGTTGGATAACTCGTTTTGGCTGCCCCTCCAACATCACTCATGATCAAGGAAGTCAATTTGGATCCTCTCTATTTAAAGAGTTATCAAAACACTTAGGCACCAATTGCATCAGAACAACCGCATACCATCCACAAGCTAATGGTTGTGTGGAACGATTTCACAGAAGTCTTAAACAATCACTTAAAGCACATGAAAACACCAGATGGACTGATTCCTTACCTACAGTTCTCCTGGGACTCCAGAGTTGCAGTTAAACCTGAAATTAACTCTTCCAGTCTGGAAGCAATAAACCAGGAACGCAATTTTCAGTAAAACGCAATCTTTCCTCGCAGCCCATTATGCTAACAGTCTGCGCACTGTACGGAGCAGTCCTATTCTAGCTTTGCCCTGGTGTACTTTTTTCTTGTGTCAGTAAAAATTCTGTCGTGTCTTCTTACTCAAGAGTAAGAAGAGAATAGAGAGGTCCATGTATAGCGCAGTAGGCACAAATGAGCAGGCTAGAGCGGTGATCTTGGGATACCTTTAGTGCCAGTTTCGGTCATTATGTATGCGCATAGCTCAAAACACGCTAGAGCGGTGCAGTCTTGGATACCTCAGTGCAGTATGTGATGCGCAGTAGCTCGAAAAACCTGACAGCCCTGCTCAAACCATTTGGAACTCATAGACTCCTCTACCTTCGCTTCTTAAATCTATCGGTCTAATGACAAGGTTATAAGCGGTGCTCTGATAACCATGAAGGGAGGAAGGAGTGTGAAGAGAGGCCCATGTTGAGAGAAATTGAAGCATGGCTTGTCAGCTTTTCGACTATGACGAGACGATAATTTCGAAGGGCAAATTTTCATTCCACAGTAGCGGTGTAGAGCCATCTGTTGAAATTAATCGAAGTTAACTCAATTCAGAAAGTTGTCCAAACAATACTTGAAGCAACTTGCTTTTGAGTCCTAAATAATGTTATGTGTATTTCATCCTTTTGAATTGTTGTTTTAACATGGAAAAACGTTTTCCAAAGTATGTAATGAGTGTCAATTAGAGTTTAAAAGAAAAAGAACTTATTTTAAACACAGAAAAACATGTAAAAATATTGAAATTCCGAAAGGCGATTTGAAAACGTGCGAGTGTGAGAAAATATTTACCAGCAGATCCTACTACAGGCATGTAAAAATATGTGAACAGACTCAAAACAAAAAAAAATCGAATAAAAAGAACAGAGAACTTTTTGAGTCGAGAAGAAAACTGTTCGTTTGCATGCACATTTCATGTAGATTTTGTAATCCATTTGAGAGAGACATTTCCACATGAGAGTCAATTTGAGAATATCAACCATAGAGTTATAATCTACCATCATATTAATAATTTGTTAAAAAGAATTATGTATAATAATGAAAAATGTCAAAACTGACATGAAGTGTCAAATAATATGTATCAATAACTTATGAAAATAACTTATAAAATTATATGTATCAAATTTGTCCTTTGGCAAAGCAATTGACAAAACATTTTGTCTTTGTTTTATCTTAAAAACCAATAAAAAAACCTAACTAATGTGTCTGCAAACATATAGCTATAAAATTTATATTACTAATTTTTTATTCTATTGTTTGCACCATCTTACTCCATCATCAAATGGGCAGAGTATAGATTGTTTAGATTTAAGCTTTGCCAATTTTCAATGTGTCCACAATTGCAACTTTCTTTGTTTTCTTGGTCTAACCAGCATAATAAATTATACAAAAATTTAACCCTAAAGTTCATTGTATGTAAGAAAGTTGACTTATGTTAGTTAATTCAGATCCTTTTTGTTTTAAGATACCTAAAAGCATACACTCGTGCATAAAAAAAATTGCATTTGAGAGAGAACACAATGTACGGTGTTGTAATTTGTTTTATTTATAAAGAATTACCCAACTCTATATAAAATGCTGATAATATGTGCAACTGATTATGTTACTGATTATAATTGTTTTATATAAACCTTATAATAAAACTATTTTTCTCTTGTACTAAAGAAATTTGTTTTTGCATATATTTAATTTTTTAATTCTAATAAATAAAATGAGATTTACTAGCATGGTTCTTTTTTGGAACATATAAAGAACTAATTCTTATATTAAATACAAATTTCATTAATTAAATCTAGCTATGTTAAAGTTAAAATAATAAATAGGGATAATGGATTTATTATTAGTGAAAGAGATTATTTCTTTAAAAAAAAAATTGGACTTTTAAGGTTGAAACACAAGTATTTTAAGATCCTTTAATTATATTTCAATTTTATTATTTCAAATAAAATTTACTTTTCAACAGTATATTTAGTTTTTAGTAACATACATTCCTGTTAACACAATAAGAGAGACAAACTTTTTTTTTTTAGTTTACCCAAATTAAAATCAAATATAAGACTCCAAGAGTATGAACTTGATAAAAAAAATCTTCAATTCTTCAATCTTCAAAAATCTTCACTAAGCACTAAAAGTTCGGCCAGGCTAATTAGTTCAAAACAACGAATTCGAAACCAAACCGATATTAAATTAATTGGTTCCCACTAATTTCAACAGATGGCGCTACTAACGAATGAGAATTGGCACATTCTAGAATTATCGCCTCGTGAGCTACTGCCCCCTGAGGTATCCCAAGATGCACCGCTCTGTAGAGGGCTCCTCCAATTGAGATGATTTGAAGCAGGGCTGTCAGGTTTTTCGAGCTACGAGACGATAAAACGCTCAATGAAATCGCAGGATGACAAAAATGTCAATAGGAGGCCCATCATCTGAAACAGCATTAAAAAACGTCATGTATTAATTTATACTACAATCTGTCGGGGATCTGGCAACTGTGTAGAGACTTTCGAAATTGTAAATAAACAAAGGTTGGGAGTTCTGATGGCTTAGTGGTTTAGATCGCAGACTATTACGCTAGCAGTAGCGCGCTGTAACGGGTGCGGGCTCGATTCCCTCCTGTGCCCTGGGTGTATTTCTTTTCTCTTGTGGCAGTAAAAATTCTTTCTGTGTCTGTCCCAGTGGTCTGTCTTACTTGACGAAGGCTTATAAGCGGGCACCGCACACATTAATCAAGTACACAAGCCGGAATATATATGTACCTACCCTACCCTATACGAATTACGAAGAAAGTTGTCTTGTAAAGTTTACTGAGTAAATCTCTCAGTTCGTAAATCTCAATTTTCAAATTTAAACTGTATCTATTTTATGTAGAAAACGAAATAGTCCGGTGGACTTTTGAGAGTCTCGTGACCCGCATTTAAAAGAAAAAAAACTGCTTTATCTTATTACTTTATTATTAATAGTTAGTATGATTTCCTTAAAAATCGCCAAGTTTTTTTCTTTGAATCTCTTAATTCAATCTGTTGAAGAATGAAAATCAAGATCTTTTGTTTCACTTCTTTAACGAAAACTCACTTGCATTACTCAACTCTGAAAGAACTCTATCGTTGGTATGGCTCGTCCATTTCTAAGTAAGTTCTCCTACATTATGAAATTGTGTGCGCACTTGGGAATAAAAAGACATTTCTTTCAATTTTATATTTTTATTCAAGTCCAATTATATTTGACATGGCTGATTCCTTATTTGTTAATAACGATTCTGATAAACTATTTGGATCTCTATAAACCATCATCTACTCGCTCCCTTTTTTAGAGTTTTTGAGTTAGTACATTAATCAGTGCTCCAAGTCATGATCTAGTTCAACAAAAGCAAACAAAGATGTTTGCCAGGCACTGTGAAATAATCAGGGTTATTTTAGTTCTGTGTTTGGATCGAGCCTAAATAGAGAATGAACTAGTACTTAGTATATAAGAGTTGTGCCAACGTCAAGAGACTGGCAAACTGTTCTCCCCGGTTTGCGCCTAACAGTAATCGTTATTGCTCAACGGGGCTGTCGAAAAATCATTTGTTAATATGTTTTGAAATACAAAATAATATGAAAATTGTAACTGAGATAATAAGTAATAGATCATAACCAAGGGACATTTAATGCCGTTTTTATACCTTTTGTAGAATGTAGACATTTGACTCCAACTATCACCAATACAGCCAAATAGCGTCTGCAGTGCTACTATTCCAAAACACTTTTTTCCAATTGAATTAAGAATTATTTTTACTTTATACGAATGTAGACTCCGAATAAAAGGTGCAATAAAAGGTACTTAAAATCAACATTTTTATGATCACTATTATTGACAATATTGTCAAACCAAGATCAACCAACATTTCTGAAGAACCTTAAAACTTGCTTAAAATTAAAAAAATATTTAGTGCAAAATGTAGAAATGTACAATGAATTCATAAAATACAATAAAAAAGTTCAACGTGTCAAATTTTGCCTATTAAGCAGATTATCTTGATGCATTTTTTTTTGTTCTATGGAAGAAATAAGTCGTAGCAAAAGCATAGGAGATAGTTAAGTTGGGGGACCAATGAGATCGCAGTCTTCCCTCGTCAACACTATCTAGCCACTCCAGTTTAGGATCCTTGTGTATAAGATATGTTAGTTTCCCCCCTAAAAAACATTGAATGCTTTAAGGAAAGCAGAAATGTACTGCACATTGTTTTGGCATTATAGTTAGAATTATAGTTTACACTGTTTTTAAATCATATAATTCCTGTGATTGGATATAAATGGTTTTATGGATTTTTCTTTTGTTCAGTCCTAGAAATCCATATGAGGTGCTTGGAGTGAAGAGTGATTGCTCTGCACAAGATATCAAGCAGGCATACATCAAATTGTCCAAAAAGGTAATTCAATGGTGTTTAAAGACATCAGGGAATCTAAAAATACCTAGGAAAACCTGAAATGCTTATACATATAATTTAAAACTCTCAATTAAGTTATGTGAGGAATGAGATTTATTATTTTAGCTTCTCCATGTAGTTTGTGTCCACTGTTTTTAAATGTGCTGCTTTTAATAATCGTTTAAACCTTTTTGATTAGAAACACCTTGTGTTAGACATCTAAATCAAATTGTTTTTAAATGTTTTGTCTCGCTTTTATGAAATATTTAAAAAATAAAACCTAGTGTTTGGCACAGTATGGCCTTGGAACCCAAATTTCCATCCATCCATAACGCAAGCATCCCTTTCCCTGATAGAAAAGTACATGATGCTTGCCCAAGAAAGTTATTCAAAATCGGGCTCTGAAAGCTAAAAAAATATGGAAACCTGAAACATATCTTAAAATACACATGTGCTTGCCCCTGTGCGAGCTGTATTCTGGAGAAACATGGACTGATGCGCCCTCCTTCCTTGTTGCAGCTGCACCCGGACGTGCGCCCCGGGGACTGCGCCCAGCACCAGAAGTTTGTGGAGCTGAACGCAGCCTACACCACGCTGGTGCACAGCAGGAGCCACTTTGACCAGCACGCCCAAAACAGGCCTGGAGCCACACCTGGGAGACCCCCCTTGTAAGCGCCCTGTGTTCCCCTCCATTTCTGGACGCGTGGGTATGAGCTGTCGTGGTGCAGATAGTTCATATCGTCGGTCAAATGACAAAACCACGAATGTGCAGATTCTAGGGATTAGCGGTTTTTGATAAACATAACCGCTTCTCAGTTCAATCGGTTCTTTTTTCCTCCGGTTTTAACTGGGACCAGTTAAAAGCAGGCATGAAAGTTTTCCCCCTTTCAGCGGAAATCTGCCTTTTTTAATATCATTTTGGATGATCCTGAGATCGATGCAGAACCGTTAGGAAATTTTGACCCATATATATATATATAGGGGGGGTCCTATCATCAAACGAGGCATTACGATGCGTCCTGGAACTATAAAAATAATGGAATCTACTGCCATTTCGCCGCAAATAAGCAAGCAAAAATTACGTGGCATCAAGGTTTGGTTCACTGATCCTTGAACTATAAAAATAACAGATTGTACTGCGCTTTTGCGGCAAAATAAGAACAAATTATGAGGCGTTGAAGTTTGATTAACAGTAGAACAGTAGACAGAAGTTTGATTTGAACTAAAACGAGAATAAATGAACAAATAATGAACGAATATAAAAATAACGAGTCGCTACTACTGCGATTTCGCTGCGAACTAATTCACAAAAACAGCGATACAATTCGCAAGAACTGCAATGCATTTTTTAAACCTTTTGTTTACTTTTTCTTCTCACCGTAATTCGGTGAAACTAAACTTAAATTTCAATAAACAATAAGTTCAAATAACAGGTTCTAATAATGAAAATAAAACTTAATTAAAATATGAAGATGAATTAAGGTTAGATTACACTAAGTTTTCTTTAATTATCAACCAGCCAATGCAATCTCCCATTATAAGAGGAGTCCAATAAAAATTCCTGATTTACTTATTTTGCTGCCTAGTAATTTTTACGAAATCTACCGATGGTGTCACGTTGCATCAGAATGATTGACAGTTCCCTGGCTCTGCGTGATCGGAAGAGTATCTCGTTACTTTTGTAGCTTCAGTTTAGGCCCAGTCGAGCAACCAGAATATTTTCTTCTGATTAAGTGTCTGAATCACGGTGTCCGTGATTCGGGATCACAAGAACAGCTTGAATGGGAAAAATACTTTTTGTTTACATTTTGAAACTTTTTTTTTCTACTTCGGCCTATACTGATGTTTTTGATTTTAGACAATTTTTAGATTTAAAAAAAAGGTAGGGTCCGCTTATACACGCTTTATATATTTAGGTTCTTAGTGAATTTCGTGTCCTTGAAATTTTTTGGAAAAGTGCCTGAATTTTTTTTCTAATTCAGATTTTCAGATAAAATCAGATTTTTTTTATTAAATATGATTTAATATATCATCGATACACAGATTTAAATTAAAACTAAAATACATTATTTAAGCATTTTTTTTCTATGTATGCATTTTATAGGAACTAATATAACTAAATTTTTAATTGGTTTGCACATCGTTACGCGGATAGTGCAAAAAAAAAATATATGATTTGAGTGTTCAGCCTTTATGATTAGTTTGCACTTTCATGCCTGTAGAAGTAACTAAAAACAGGGCCTTTGAGAAACCGGTTCTAGTTGGTTGAATGATTCAGGCCGTCTATTTAGGTTAAGTTTAAATTACCGTCTCACTTGAGCTACAAGATTGCTATTGGTGACGGGCGTCGTAATTTAGAACAACAATTTCTCTGGCCGAAGGAAAAAAGTATTTGGAGCGGAGCAACTCGTCTCGTATGCTTCCGAGGTTCAATGTTATGCTTATAAGAGAAGTCTTAAACTGTAATTCTTTGCTGGCGTATTACTTATTTAGAATTATGTTTTGAAGCTTCTTAGTTTTAGTTATGAAAAAAATTCACAAACACTCTGTACGTTAAAGACGTTGCTTTCGTGTGAGTTAAGAACAATTAAGTCGAACAATAAACATGAGGACTGACGACTAAGTTTTATGCCCCCTCCCCTCTGTGGTTTGAAGTAAATATGAGTTATTTGATTAGGTTGCGTAGATGTAATTCATGTAGAGAGCACTACAGTTCACGTACGGGGATAACTACTTTATTAAATTCAGACCGCTCCTTTTGAGCGTCAGCTTCCAACTACTTACATAAAAAGGATATATTAATATAATACATGATACAATGTCTGGTTCGTGGTGCCATCTATATGATATGCCACAGGTTTTTAAATTACTTTAAGCCAACCTTTTATGGCCTTTATAAAACAACGCTGAATAGATTTTTATCGTTCCTTTAAAACAAAAGAATATCTTGGGGAAAAAAATTAGAATTTAAAATGGAATGTTAATTGATCGGAAAGAACAGGCAGTATGCTCGAGACTATTATTATTTGCTGAAAAGATTTGAAAAACGGCAAAGAGTTTATTTTTAAAACGGGTTTAAAAAACTAAAGAATTGCAGTCGGACCAACATTCCTGGATTTTAGAATGAACCGTTCCGGATTGAAAAAGGGTACTACTATTTAAAAAACATATTTAAAATACAGTAAGGTTGGTTTAAATTATTATCGCACTAGAGCTACATGAGGGAGTTATAATTTAGACCCACAGTCAAGTAACGAGCCGACGCCTGAGTGGGCACCCAATGCAACTTTTAAGTGCGACATCTTACTTTGGGACTCACCGGGACTTTGGAACATATATTGGGGTTTTTTCGTCAAACTGTTGGGCTTTACCGACCTTTTATAGGTTGGCAGTTATTTTGGCAAAGCCCGGTCCGATCCTGGGACCTTCCGCTTCTTATTCAAGCGCCTTACCGACTGGGCTCCCCATTTAATAGTCGGACCGACATTCCCTGATTTTCCGGACCGAAAAGGCATCAGTATATGACAATGTGACCGACATTGACGTATTTTGGAACGAGCCGGTCCTGTCATTCGTTTCAGACAAAAAGGGTACTACTATTTAAAAGTGCACCGAAAATATAAATTTTATGCTTTAACGAGAAGATTTGGAAACAATGTTCAAGCAAGTCAAGAGTAAAACAAAAATTTTGTAGTCGGACCGACGGTTTCGGATTTTGGAATGAACCGGTCCGGTCATTCGTTCTGGACCGAAAGGGTACTACTATTTAAAATACAGTAAAAGTTCACTGAAAATATACATTATACATTATATGCTGGAACGAGAAGATCGGAAACAATGTTCAAGCAGGTCAAAAGTAAAGCATACATTTAGCAGTACGGACCAACAGTCTCGGATTTTGGAACGAATCGGTTCGCTTATCCATTCCGGACCGAAAGAGTTCTACCAGTTAAAATACAGAAAAGTGCGCAGAAAAATACATATTATTTACTGGAGCTAAAATATCGGGATACAAAGTACAGGCCAGTCAAAAGTAATACACATTTAATAGTCTGATCGACATTCCCTGATTTTTAAATGATTTGTTCCGGATTCCGGACCGAAAAGTTATCAGTATATGACAGTCTGACCGACATTCATGGATTTTGGAACTTTTAAGTAGCAATATATAAAGCAATATATAAAGTAGCAGGAATATAAGTTGCGATATCGTGACGTCATATACTAATATGACAGGAACGAACCGGTCCAGTCATCCATTCCGGACCGAAAGGGTACTACTATTGAAAATGCAGTAAAAGTGCACCGAAAATATACATTAGATACATTAGAAAATATACCAGATTTCGGACCGAAAAGATAGATATTAGTATATGACAGTTTGATCGACATTCACGGATTTCGAAACAAACCGGTCCGGTCATCCGTTCCGGACCGAAATGGTATTGCTATATGCAGGAACGAGACTGGAATAAGATCATGACTCAATGTTCTGGCCAGTCAAAAATTTTTATTTAACAATCAGGCAGACTCTCAAAACCCAGGGAGCATTCATATATAAAGCGGCAAGGTAGAGTTCTTCACTCCAATTTCAGGTAAAATTCTAAGTTTCATAATATTTGTAAATTATACATTTTTTTAAATTAAAAGAAAAAAAAGTTAGCACAAATTTCTAAATTATGCAGTTGGAACGATGGACCCGTTCCTTTTGAAACAGTGGACCGGACCGATTCGTTCCTTTTGAGGACCCGTTCATTCCGGACCGACCCATCACTACGAGTCGACACCTGAGTGCAGGACGCTGTTTTTTAAATTAAAAAATAACACTTCCTGTGATCCTCGTGGTTTTGTCATTTTACCACCGATATGTTACATGGGTTCCGTGATGAGGACGTGGATGCGTCCGAGTTGTGTGTCGAGCATGAGCAGAAAAGCTTTTTGTGGAATCTTTTGCATCTGAGTTGCTCTCCTCAAAGAAGGGATCCATTCCCCCTGTGTCCCCTCTTTGTCTATGCATGAAAGGATGGATGACCCAAACGACTCAAAAACTTATCTTCACTTGAAATTCCCGTTTTGAATGAGAGAAATAAATGTTAGTGTTTAGCCTAACTGTCGTCTTAAGAGTAATGTTTAAAAAATTTTACTGCTCAATTTTTTTTAAAATTTCCTGGTGCAGTCTAGGATTTGTTCCCTAACCTATCAGCATTCATATATTTTGGTAACTTTTTTATTTTCTTGATATCCCAGCCTATACATGTATCCTTCCCCAAACATAATATACGTTTGATATTTGCTGAGGTGACTGCTGAGGTTTAAAGCCCTAAAAATACTTGTGTGCTATGAATGCACTAACAAGGGTAAGTAAGTCATTCTAAAAGCATCCATTTAAATATGGATGTCAGATCCCGCGAGGATATAGATATAAATGTAGACAATGTTATGTGTTATTTCAACGTGTATACAAATATTTTCCTCAATTTTGCCCATACTAGGGTATAATTTTAAGGTGGGGGCCACTATTTTTTGTTAGATGCTGAAGCAAGTTATGGGAGTTGTCTTACTGTGCAATGTCTTATGAATTCTCGTAAACACTATTTACAATGTGCTTGTTTTTTTTTTAAGTTTAAACATTTCTTTAACAGCTTTTATGAACTGGTTTACAGTTTCTATCAAGTTGATGTATTTCACTAAAACTAATTTTATATTTGTTTTAATATAAACTAATTTTATATTTGTTGCTTAAGTTTAAATTATATTGATTATCTTTATTTTTATATGTATTTGCTGAGGACCATGCCTTGAAATTGAATTTACTGGAGTTCAACTTAACTTTAAGGATCACTTTTTGATGGGTTTGCTATGAATGTTGAAATTTCTTTCCGAACTGCTAGTGCAAATTTAAAAAAAACCCTGCTTTATAGCCTTTGTACTTTGAATATTGTAAAATTTTAAAAGAAATAGGCAATTTGTAACACTCGTTGAATGTCGAAATTTTCATGTTGTTGAGCATGAAATATTTTGTTTTTTTTTGTATACGTTACTCAATATCGACTTCTAGTTTAGTATACAATATTTCCTGTTAATCTTTTATTTTGTAAGTGCCCCTGGTGTCACTTCTTTCCATTTGACAGTGTCGCTTTTACTTAATTCCAGCTCCGAGCGAAGAGAGGAGGAGTGGTACGAGCGTTCAGAGTACTGGCAGCAGTTCCACCACCAGGCCCAGAGCGGGCGCACCAGCCAGCAGTGGAGCCGGAGCCTGACCTTGTTTGGCTGCTTCGTGCTGGTGGTCATCGGCTCTATTCTCAACTACTCTGCCTACAGGTAGCCCCACATTCTAAGCAATGAATCTGGGAAATATTTGAAGGGATCTGATAAAGTGAGTCTTTATGGAGAGGTGCCACACATGAATGCGTTATTTTATTGAATAGTTGTATCGACTTGAAAAGAAATGGCCATTTTTCTTCTCTTTTCAAAATCAAAAACTGCACTCCCAACAAGTGTCTCCTCAAATTCAGGAATGCCCTGATCTGATTCACAGATGAAATGTTGCTAAAGGTTTTCTTAATGATTAATAGAGTGCAGTTCAACAATGCAAGGTGATGATAATCTCTTCAATTACTATTCTGTATTCTAAATGTATATATTTTGATGTCATGTTTGTTCTTTGCTTTACCTTGTTATTTTTTTTCGTGAGACCCAATGTATGATTATGTATCACCTATTTCAACACTACTATTACCTGAAGAGCAAAAGTGCAAAGATAAAAGTTTTAGCAAATGTTGTGTTTTAAAACTTATAAGTTGACAATTTTATTCTATGCTACAAAAGAGATATTAAGCAAAAACTGTATTGGCTGCAATTTTTAACTTCCTTCTCAAACTTGATACACCAACAGAAGATCTATTCCTATTAATTGGAATCAATTCTGTTGCATTTTTAATATCTTTTGAATAGATTAACTTTTGAAGGATATTCCACTAAAAAAAAATATTATATATCTCTATCCCCCCCCCCCCCCCCAACCTAACATACCTTGCCTGTTGAAAACTAGTCAATTATGCTAGTAAATTATAGCTTTTAAAGTTTCTTATTAATTTGCTACACCGAAGTTGCCCACTAATAACAATAATTGGCATCCTCAAATTTCATAAGTGTTCTCTTCAAATTGTTCATAATACTGTTTGCATAACCCATTTAATCTATTTTAATTCACTAAACTGATAATAATATTTTTCTTTTTTGCCAGCTTTGCCACAAGATATACTCGGAATAGAGTAGATGAAAAAAGCAAAAAAATTAGTGAGATTTATAAGGACATTCGAGACAAAGCACTGTAAGTTTTTTATATATGATTTTATTTATTTTAATTTTGGATTGCCTGGTTTGTATTTACCGAAGCTGTTTCGCATAAAGGGAAAAAGAATTATGCATGAAAAAAACTTCTAAAAAAAGCTACTTTTAGTGAGACTAATTAATTTAATTTAAATATGAAAACACATAAATTATGAATTCAATATGACCCTACTAAAATGACCCTGACAAAGTATATTTGTGTCACCATAATTAAACTGCAGTACCCAGGGATTACTATTCTGTATTCTATATTTTGATGCCATGTTTGTTCTTTGCTTTATCTAAATTTTTTTGTGAGACCCAAACATTTCTTATAAACTGAGTTAAACATGTTTTTTTAACATTATGAGTTATTTAAAATTAACTCAATAAAATATCCTTCCGATATTACATTCATTTCCTTAGAAATAACATTCTTAATAAATAATTTTTAACCAATGCTAAAAACAACAACAATCAATTGAAAGAAATACTCAGTTTATCTATTTTTCCTTCTTCATTTATAGTTTAAAATTATTTTTTCATAGGTATATTAGCTTTTAAAAAATCTCTAATATGACGGATTCTGTGATCAATTTCTCTAACTGGTATGATAAGATCATGTTGCATTTGTACTGCAAAATATTTTTGCCTATGCAACAAATAAGTTCATTAGAACTGCATACAAATCATGTTTATATACTTGCAAAGTAGGAAAAATTTGTATCCTTGTTTTCCACATTCGTTTTAATCTTTTCCATTTTTGCGTTTGTTGTTGTTTCTATTTTGTTTTAATCGTTGCTAATTTAAGTGAGTTTAACTGAACAGGATTTCTTTTTTTTGGTATATGTTTGTACTGCAATGTGTTTCTTATTTTTATTTGAATAATACAGATTATTATTAAGGAAATCTGGAGTAGGTTACTCTGTTTTCCACATTTTCAGGTGTTTTGACATAAAAGGACAAAAACCGTAATAAAGTTGCAGACTTTTAATTTCAATAATTGAACAAAAAGACTTTCTAATGTGCAGTAAAACTGTTATCTGTGCCTCTGAAATTTACTTTTGTCATAAATATATTGTTTGAAATATTCTTAATAGTGGCTATAGTCGTTTTCCATATAGATTTTATATTGTATTCCACTAAAGAAATTTCTATGAAACAAAATCTTTTCGTGCCCTCACTTCTCCCTGAAATGAACCCTTTTGGAAGCTTATTTATCACATGTTTTAATTTTTACCTAAAGCTGCCTGCCCCGATTGATGGATGACGGTGATCAATGGTGGCATAAAATGTTGAAATATTTATTTCTGAGAAATGTCCTAGAAATACTTTCCTGTATCATATAAATAGTAACAAGAAGTTCATAAAGAACTAAAATAGCCTACTTTCCTGTTACTTAAATACTTACTGAAGTTCTAATCGGGAAAAAAAAACTAGGTTCCTAAAGTAAATATCATCAACAGCCGTTTCTACACTAGATTTATACACATTAGAAAAAAAATCGAAACACAGCACCCAGCTATAATTTAAACTTCTAAAAGCCAAAATCAACTATTTTCCTTAATATTCTTTCGCAAATTAATTAAATATTATTTATCATCTGCTCCTGATTTATTTGTAGTTCGAAGGATAATTAAATATTTAGTAATAACAAAAGTAATGAAACTACTCCGAACTGCATTAAAAAATAAGAAGTGTAAATTAAAACTAAGCATAATTGCATGCAAAAGTATGCCTTGCCGCTTGGTAGATGATTAATGAATAATCAAAGAATCAAATTGTGCTACATTTTATGATGTCATTCCAAACTGATTCATGAAAATATTATTTTGCTTCAAATATGTTTAAATAAATAAAGTTTCTCATGCCATTGTTGATTTGGCAACAGTGATTTAAATGACTCAAAATTGAATTTCAATGCTAATTCAATGGGAAATTCGCCGAAAGATAGTAGATTTATGTCCGTCCAGACGTACAAAAAGTATGAAAGTTGGGTATCTGAGGTCATAGCTTTCTAACAAAAAAGAATTTTTAAGATCCGAGGGATAGAACCGATTTTGGAAGAGGGATACGGACAGACAGACGGACAGACAGACATTTGAACAGACAGACAGATGGACATCAACCGCATTTCAATACCTACAGTGATTTAAATGACTCAAAATTGAATTCCAATGCTAATTCAATGGGAAATTCGCCGACAGATAGTAGATTTATGTCCGTCCGGACGTACAGACAGACGGACAAAAAGTATGAAAGTTGGGTATCTGAGGTCATAGCTTTCTAACAAAAAAAGAATTTTTAAGATCCGATAGATAGAACCGATTTTGGAAGGGGGGTACAGACAGACGGACATCGACCGCATGTCAATACCTACTTTTTCATTTTTTTAATTCTTTCAAATTAAAAAAAGAAAAGTAGGCTAAAAATGATGGAGTATTTAATTTTCCAAAAAATGCTTTTAAGAAGAGATGATATACGGTATTATGTAGATATGTAAATGGTTCAACTCCTCTGGTGTAAATAATTGTTTTTCTGATCCCCTTGAAAGACCATTTATGACTTCAGTTCTGATAATTGATAGCATGGAAATTGTTTTTATTACTGGCTTTGTTCTTATTATTATTTGGCCAACTTTGTAAAAACATTGTTTTTATTATCCTTCGCAAAAAATAACACTTTATACAAATAAATGTTTGTAAAGTAAATTTGTACAAAATCTGTGCTTAAAAGTTGATCTTGAACACAAAGCATACATGCAAATTGTTTGCACAGTACCATATTTATTGAATCTATTATATTTCTAGTTATTATAAAAAAAAACCAGTTTGAAACTTTTTTTAGCCTAATTGAACATAATTAGTTAATGCTCTGCTCATAACGCTTGTTAGATGAACATAATTCCCCTAGTTAAAAAAAGTTTTACTTTCTATGCTTTAAATACCTATATTCTTCTTTTTCATTGTGTTTAGGGCTGGAAATCACTTAAAGAAAATAGAAGAAATGGAAAAAAAGTGGAAGTAATGACAATTATTTTATTGAATTTTTGAGAATTATGTTAACATTTACTATTAAACCTGTATACTATATTTATATGTAAATATAATACATTATTATTCTAAAATATGATATCATTTTTTTATTCCAAAATTTAAACTTGGTACACAATGATGTAGGAAACACTTTCATAATGCTAAACTCAAATTGAAAATTATTGCACATATTTTGATTCAATACAGTTTTTGAAACTCAAATAACCATGTTTTCCAAAAATAGCAACGTTTTAGGAAAAAAAAAAGATTGTGAAAATAGTGTAACTTATGTATGAAAAGAATTGTGTGATACTTTCCAGGAAAGCGTTTACATAACTTTTATTTATAAAAAAAATTATATTAAAGATACATAATTAAGATTTTTTTTTATGTGTGTGTCAGTCATTACATATGGCTGTACGGAAAATGCATGTGTCACCATTCCACACATGACAGGTACATCGGAAGAGAAGTCAAGCAGGGAACACAAAGAATCATGATTAAAAGCATAAGTAAGTTTTTAATAGAAATATTTTTCTTACAAAAATGATTCCAGGTAATACAAATGTGTTCGGCCATTTTTCGTCCTTGCAAGGAAGTGAGTTCTCCATGGGCATCTAAAATTATAAATATTTTTTGAATGCTTAAAAGGAATTGTGTTTATTGCAGCTGTAATAAAAGGGTCCCATAATGCAATTTTTTTTGAACCACAACTTTGGTCAAAGTATTACTTTCTGCACCAGATATGAAAATACCAGACTGTTCCAACATTCCTTTGATCTATCGATTCACCATTAAAGGCTTGAGAAAAAAATGGAACATTCAATATTTCTGTTGCCACTCAAGACCTGAAACATGCCCATTAAATAAATTGTGTATTTAAGTGGATGGGTCGTTGGAGCGGAAACAGATCTTTAAATATACAGCTGATTTTGTATGAATTTTCAAAGCTCTTGAACTGTCTTTTCATGTAAATAAAATTTCCAATAATTTTCAGCATATCTTTAAGTTATCATTTTTCACATTATTAGCTGGTGAGCTTTTAGATTCTTTTTGAACAATTTAATCTACACCAAACCAATTTGAAAGGACATTTAATTACTAATAATGGATGCTGTAGTTTATCAACAAAGATAATATGTTTTTAAAAAAATAATCTTAATTATTAATTTTGCTTTGTATTATGTTTTATTGTTATTACAATTTTCATACAATCGAACAGAAATCTTAACGACCCATACTTTTAAAGGTATTGCGATTTCAAAAATAATTTATTGGTTTTATTATTACTGACAATCTCTTTTAATATTTGTTATCTCAGAGAAATATTTCCGAACTGGGGAAAAGTACCTTCAGAGGATCTTTCTCCAATAATGACATCTACAAATTAGTCTCCTATTTCAATATATTGAGTGACAATGGGGCAGATAGTTTTTTTTTTTTAAATGTGTGTTGTCTAAATGTATTAGTTGCTATTTAGTTGAGTAAAAGAAGTAATATTTTTTTTATCATTTGAAAACACATTTGCAAATGAATAGTTTTAGGGAAATATTTCCCTTTTCTTCCATATGAGCGTGGGGATGAACTTTAACATTGTTCTAATTACCATGGGTAGACCTCCTTTTAATTAGATGAAGTGAGAGCACCTTTTGCATGATAACTCAATAAAATAGAGTTGAACATGAATTTGTGTTGAAAGCTATCCTAATTTAATGTCACTGCAATAGTAAAAACAGTTTTTAATTTATCCTCTCGCATGTATTTTCAGATTATATTTGTTTAAATACATTTAAAAACTATTTTAAAAATACTGTCAAATAATATTTGTCACAAATTTTATAAGTTCATTAAAGTTTTTTTTTTTGAAGTTGTTAGTATCCTAATCCAATCTGTAAACCCTGTGAAATTAATGTTCTGTTTTTATATACATTAGGCTTAAAAAATTAAATAACTTCTAAACTAAAAAAAATCAATCTTTATAAATTGTTTCTAATTATTTAAAAAATGGTGGGGTGAATTGACATGAAACGACCCTAAAAAAAAGTATTAGAATTCTATTTCTATGATAACTGTTGATAATCACCCAATAGTTTAGAAGCAAAACCAAAACTTTAATACAATGTTGAGAATCAAAGTATTTTGAAATGCCGACCATGTACAATATTGGCCTTAAAAAGTTGCTTTGGGTGCCTACTCACGTGTCTGCTTGTTGATTAAATGTGGTTCCAAATTACAATGTCCATCGCAAAATAGCCCTCTTGTAGCTGTAGTGCTACGATCATTCAACAAAGCCCAATCTTAGGTCTTGCTTCATCAAATGACTTTAGAGCGACACAAATCTACCTTTAACAGCAAATGAAAATTATTTATCCTTACTTTTATCCATTCATTATTTTTTCTATTGATACAGCCCCATTCATTATCACTTAAAACTATTTTGTCTAAACGTTTTAGCCAGACTGTTACATTTTTTTTAATACACGATAATGGGAAGCAGCTGTGGAACTCATTCGGAAATGTCGGACCAAATGGGGTTGTCACTGATCTCAATTCATTAAATCCCCATAGCTTGTTTCTTATAAGTAAAAGAAACAGGTTTCAGTTCACTTTTAAAGGATAGTGAAAGCAAAAATTGTGTCGTTTTGGTTTGTGCATTGAATTATTTTTTTATTTCACTTATTTCAGTGAAAGTTTTTTTTTAACTGCACATAAAATAAATGTACTTATACAAGTGAATAGCTTAGCCCCCCCCCCCCCAAGTGAAAAACCCTACGAATATGGGGCGAACCGCTTAGGAGAGAATTTATCTAGTGTTCATCAGAAAAGCTATTTACTTGTGGGGGCCCCAAAAAAAGTGAAGTTACTTTGCACTAAACAAATAAAATTTAAATGAATGCATAAATAATAAATGTATTTGAATAAATTAGTAATTAATTTTTAATTGAGTTAGTTAATTTTGATAAAGTAGGTCATGGGGCCCTCAAACCAATTTCTGGATTGGCTATATTATTTTTACAAACGTTTTTATTTTATACTAGCAAATTTATACCCGTTCTTCGCACGGATTAAAAAAATATATAAAATCGTTCCAAATATGTGTACCATATAACCTGTTATAGGATCATAAACTTATGTTATTGTTCCCGCTCGTTATAAAGTATAAAATCCCGTTTCATTGCCTTAAAATTCCAAAATGAAAAATACGCTATAAAAGGCACTCATAAGTGTCATCACAATTCCCTCATAAATGCATAAAACCATTTAGCTCATTTGGCGCGTTTTGGGAAATAATTTGGCGAGAAAATAGATATGGCTACAAACACACCCATTAAAAAATTGCCCATTTGGCGAGTTTTAGTCAATAATTTGGCGAGTTTGGCAACGTATTTGGCGAAAAAATAAAGCCATAAAACACTAATATGCAGCTCTAGTGCGATGGCCTTTATTAACCATCATAGTTCAGTAATAGCTTAACTATACATTTATTGCTTAAATATGCATACATGCAGTCAACAGAAAAATCAATGAAAAAATCATCAAATAAACCCACAATAAAATCCGGGAATGGGGACTGGCGGAATTACGTCACTTGAAACATGTCAGTTATTTTTCAAATAGTGAATTTAGTTTCTGAAGGTAATGGCAAGAGAAAAAAATAAACATTTTCAATTTTAAAAGTTTTATTTAATTTTTTCAGCCGATGGCATCAGGAAAGTAAAAAAAGATCGGATTTGAGCCAAAGGGTTTGGGGACAAAATATCGCGGCCGAAATATCGCGGGACAAAATATCGCCGGACATAATATCGCGGGACAAAATATCGCGTGCCCTTAATGTCGCGTGACCAAAATATCGCGGGACAAAATATCGCCGGACATAATATCGCGGCCAATATGCGGGACAAAATATCGCGTAAAGTAAAAATTGAGTGGATTTAATGGATTTTATGGTGTTTGGCAGTGGGAGGGAGTTCGATGGTAAAATGGTATTGCACTACTTACTTATACAGTAATTTGTGTTGAAGTTCGGTTTTACTTATTAGGGGACTGAATTTTTATAAAAATGTATTTTAAGTCATGCATTTGTTGTTATAACCATTTAGTCACGAGGTAGGTTTAATGGGTTAAGGTTTTATATTTGAACTTGATTTTTATAAATCCCATTAAATTTGCCCAAAATATCGCGTCGACTAAAATAAGTGGATTCGTATGTGATTTTCAAGAAAGTTATGAGATGGTAAAATTGTATAGTGCTTTGTACAAACGTGCGTATATAAATATTATAATATATGTATGTTGTATGGTTGCATGGTATGGTATGTATGGTGTGGTACGTATGGTTTGTTTGATACGATATGTGTGGTCTGTATGCAAGTATTTTTTATTTATGTATATATATATTTTAAGATTGAAAAATTTATTTTAAAATTTTTATTAATTAAAAATATTTTTAATATTTTTGCATTTGGGTTAAAAGAGATGATTAAATATATCTTATTTGTAAATTCGTGATACCTTTATAAAAATCGTGAGCGTTGTCTGATGTGCGGCTTATTCTTGCAACGATAACATAATTTTGTTTTCAAATATGAGGATTGTCTAAGTCTATTTTTGGATGAATTTCAAGGTTGTTTCTGTGTATTTAAATTTGTATTATATTTTCAATTAATTTATTATTTTAAGTTGGACAAAATATTTAACAATAGTTGAATCTGGTTGTAAGAATTTTTATAGCGACTTAAGTGATGTTCAATGCATTGATTCGATTTTCTTATTTTCACATTTTAATTTCATTGTTTATATGGAAACTTTTATAAAGTTGGTTAATTGAAATGATTCTATGCATTTTAAGTCCTATGACCTTTTATTAAAGGAAAACATTAACACCAATTTTTTATTTCCTTCAAAATATCAGCATTAAAGTTTACATGTTTTTAAGGGTTCCTCAAAGGGTGTTTTCTAAGGGTTTCAATAGTGCATCAACTACCACAGTCAAATAACTTTCCGTTAAAATTATCTTTAAAAACGCCAATGGTTTAAGTTGCTACAAGTTAAGTAATTTTTATTATGTTTTAAATATTTTCTAACAGATAGGTCCTCGCAACTTGTGTGCCTCAGTAATACTATGGAAGAAAAATATAGATACACAGGCAAGGAACCAGGGGGGGGGCTTAGGTAGAAGGGTCGACCCCTCTGTCGTTTTGACAAAAGAACTTCTCTTTCCCCCTTCTTGCTCAAAGCTCTGAGACCATGAATGGACCTGATGAATGGATTTCTGCTTCTTTGTGTTGAGCATTCGAAATTTTGTAGCGCCAGGAGATAATTATAGGTTTCCTTTCCCTCTTTGACACATGGACATATTTAAAAGCGGGCTTCTTTTATTGAAGGTTTGTTTCCATGTGCATTCCAAAATTGGCTTTAAACCTACAAATTTTGCTTCACATCTAACAATTTTCGTATCATTTTATGGCCAAAATAATTAAAAGTATTTTTGCTTTTCTAAAAAATTAAGCACTATGATAGATTGATATTAAATTTGAGGATTGACCTTACTATAAAAGGTCTTTTTTCCCCCCAAATATACTACTTGTACCCATTATGGACAGTGTTATCAATATGAACAAAACTTATATCTTTAAAAGTTAAATTTTTAATCGAGAGATAGTGCTACGTGTCCGTGAAGAAAAGCAGTTAAAAAAATATTAAAAATATTTTAGGCTAAGTGGAAAAAAGAGCGTTGTTCACCCTTTCGAAGGTAATTAGTATTTTTGTGGTGTGCTGATCTTAATTATAGGAAAGTTTATATTCATATGATATATTGGATAATTGTTTTTAAAAAATTGAAAAGTGGAGTGTTTTAGAAAGCTGATAAAACATATGTTTGATTGATATTGCATATATTGCTTGACGTTTTATTTGTTAATTTATTATAACATTTAGTAAAACTGAGCCTGATTCGCAATATGAACATCTTTTGTGCAATACGGACATCTAATGAGTCTTCAGATTCACAAATTTGTAACATATCTGTTTAATGAGATTTTATTTAGCTAATTAATAATAATTAATGTTCAAATTAGTGATATTTCTGCTGTTTGAAGGTTTTTGAAGAGCCGCAACCGAAAATGACCCCTCTCCCTTCTAAAGTGTACGTTTTGACGGTATTTACCCTGCCCCCCTCACTCGCAATACTGATATTTCTTTTATCCCCTCGACTTCTAAAATCCCTCTCAAGTGTGGCTCTTTCATCCAGCAGTAGTTGTTCCATAAGGAGCCACCTGTCTCTAATATGGACATGCATGTCCATAATAGGGATAGGTAGTTCCTTTTATGGACACTTGGTACTTTTTTGTTTTTATTATAAAATTAAACCATATTAATTACAAAGTCAATTTTATTTATGGTATTCCACAATCCAGAGATTGTGGTCACAAATTGTTTAAGTCCTGTGACGTGTATAAGTTGGCGAAAAAAACTAATTTATCTTAGGGTGTCCATATTGGGGGCCTACAGGTACTATATGTATTTTTTTTTGGTTAAGATCAGAAACTCGAAATGGTCCAACAAAAGTATCCCGGACTTGGACCCAACCTGTCATGGTCAGGCCCTGACATGGAAGTTTAATGAAAGTACACGTCAATGGAACAAGAAAGCCAAGCCTGATGTCATAATCCATAACAAGAGGATTGTGAGTGTTTTAAAGGCGGTGACAGGTGACATATCGCCTTCTTCAAAGTCAATTGTTGACTAATTTAATTAAATTCTTACTAGTCTGATTGATACCATTCGATGTGCAGTTGAAAGGACTGTTGTTTGCGAATAAATTTGAAATTCACGCAACTTCCCTATTGCCAGAAGGATGGTTTTATAGTTGCTAAATTGGGTGTGAAATTATTTTAAATAGTTAGAACGTTTTTGAAGTCCTAAAGATATATTTTGGGAATGTTTGGCTTGAAGGAAAAAATAAACATATTTGTAATTATTTTTTACCATTAAATATTCGAAAGGAGGTAATTATCAAGCGCAATCGAGATCTCTGGTCATCGAGGGATCAACGAGTGAACAAAAAAAAAACGAAAAAACTTTGAAAACCATATATGACCTAAAAATGAATTTAAAATAGAATATTTACACAACTTACAATGGGAATCATGTGTGGGAGAATAGAAGAATTCATAAACAGGAATTTTAATAAATGAAAATAGAATGCAATAATGATAATAAAATAAAAAGATAAATAGCATTTTTTAAATTTGCTATAGAGTATTGTACATTATAAACAAATATTCTTTATTGTTTATTTAAAAATTGAATGATTTGATTTATCCTGTAGATATCATTAAGGGATATAACAACAGTTTAACATTCTTGAGGATAACTCGTGTTCTATCTAGCTTCTCAAAAGGTCTTTATGACAGGTTCCATTAACTAAAATAAAATAAATGAAATGATTCTGTCTTTCTCCATTTGATTGTTCAATTTGCCAGCCATTCCTCAAATATTGCTCTTGTCATCTACACCTTAAGGTTTGACCTACGCTACAATGAATGGTAACCACAATGAATATCTCGCTACCACTACACTAATAGATCTTTGATATCATACCTTTCGAACAAAAAAAATAAAGAGGCACATAAACGTTTTGTAAAAAGTGACTGTATAAAACTAGTCCTAACTATATGTAACTACTTTTATATAAATTATATCATAAACGAAATACACTTGAACTCGTTTATAACGAGCCAGAAAAGACCGCAACATTTACTAGTCAAATCTAAGTGCTTGTAAAAAGACAGTCAGTTTTATTGTAATTGTACGCTTTCATCAACATGAGTGTTCTTTAGTAGCTTTGAACCAGTATAATAAGACAATCAATGCTTTTTGCAGAGGTCGACATCTTTAGCTCCTCTCTAAACTCCCGGAAAATTTTCACCTCGTCAACGGTTAAAACAATCCACTTCGACATAACCCCATAAAATTTAGCAAACGTTATCAATGAAAACCTCTGACCAGCGCCCCCAATGACCCTGAAGAACCCTTTCCTCACTCTGCTTCTGCAAATAAGCCACCTGTTGAACCGCATATTTGCCCATTCTTCCTATTCATAGTATGGCTTGTAAGGAATTTCTCCAAACAAAGGGGGTGAGGACAACTTTTCCAAGAAAAGAGTTAACTTCTAAACCGACTGCATAGTGCAAAAAATTTACAAGTTAGAAAATATATTCCTCGTTAAATCCGAGGCTTGCTCGTAGCAAGCGATTTCCCTTCCATAGACTTAGCATTGGACCAACCTAATATTCTTGCTTTCCTCGGTAAATCCGGGTCCTCGTAAAATCAGGACTCGCTATAAACGAGTTCGACTGTAGTTGATTAATCAACTTATTTTTTGTTCTGTAAGTGTTCAGTAAAATAAGTAAATTATTCAATTGCTACATAAGTTTATATGAATGCAAGTAAACTATTAATATATTTTTTTAATAATAATGTATGTCTATTTCAACTTCCTCCAACTCCCAAGATCACCTTGAAAATATCCCTAAACTAATCCTCCTATTTAAAAAAAAGTCTTTTTTAAAGAACAGTACAGAAAGGTAACGCATCAAACAATGTTTACATTTTCGTTAAATAATTATTAATTTATAAAATTCAGACACTTTTTAGACTACAATTACCCCAACTGAATTCTTAAAATAAATTAATGGGATTTATAAAAATCAAGTTCAAATATAAAACCTTAACCCTTTAAACCTACCTCGTGACTAAATGGTCATAACAAAAAAATGCATAAAAATGCATGACTTTAAATACATTTTTATAAAAATACAGACTCTTATAGGTAAAACCGAACTTCATCACAAATTACTAGACAAGTAAGTAGTGCAATACCATTTTACCATCGAACTCCCTCCCAATGCCAAACACCTTAAAATCCATTAAATCCACTTACTTTTACTTTACGCGATATTTTGTCCCCGCGATATTTTGGGCACGCGATATTATGGGCACGCGATATTTTGGCCCGCGATATTTTGGGCCCGCGATATTTTGGGCGCACGATATTTCGGCCGGCGATATTTCGGCCGCGATATTTTGGCCCGCGATATTTCGGCCGCGATATTTTGTCCCATTACCGAGCCAAAGTGGTGTAGTTTTTTCAGAAAATTCGAATTTTCTCTGAAAATAGAACATTTTGAAACCTGAAAGTTCAAAATTCATAATCTAAGTATGAACTACGCATTTGTGCCAAGTTACGAGTCATACAAATGTCTAGTTTAAGAGTCTCTAAGACACATATATACATACACACACACTCTGTGATTCCACTTCTTGTAATAGGTTGTAAAAACTTTGTTTTAAATTTTCTATAAAAAAAATTCAAACAAAATATTCAAACGAATTTTTAAAAAAGTTGGATTATAGAGCCTTATAAGTCCATTTATCATTTAAAAACCCTCTTGTGAAAAATATTCAATACAGCCGAAGAAATGTAGCCTAGAAAATCATTCCCCCCATTGGATTAGCACAAGCACAAGAGGAACTTTGGTTAGGAGACCCGCAGTCAAGGCCTTATATTTTTTGCATAAAATTCTGGATATTTTTAATATACATTTCTTATTTTTTTAATGCAGTTTGGAGTAGTTTCTTGTTTTAATATAATATTTTAACTTTATTTTTATTAAAAATTATATGAATCATTAATTATTCATTTAACAACTAATAAAGTAAGCAGACAATAAATAATATTAATTTAATTTGAGAAAGAAAATTATTGAAAATAGTTTATTTTGGTTTTTAGAAGTTTAAATTATAGCTGGATGCTGTGTTTGGCAATTCCCCCCCCCCCAATGGTTCCCCCCTAATGGTTATAAATCTTGTGTAGCAACGGTTGTACATGACATTTACTGTTAGTGTTATAAACCTACTTGTTTTCCCGATAAGAATTTTTAGCAATATATAACAGGAAAGTAGGCTATTTTAGTTCTTTTAGAACTTTTTTTCCAACAGTTTGTGTTATTTCATGTTGTTAATATGAATTCCATGTTGACTACATTCGATTCGTAGGATGTATTATATCAATATCTGCTTGTAATCATTGTATATTGCTAGACAAATCTTTAGATATTTGGGTATAAAGTGTTTCATTCTTAAACAGTTTTTTTTATATATCTGATGTTTAATAGTTTAATCACAGTAAATTTTCAAATCATGTTTTCGTAAATCCATCCTAATGGTATTTCAAAGACGAGATTGTGAACAGCTCTCAAAACTAATTTCAAACTAAATAACTCCTTTCGAAAATGAACCGCAAAGGCGGAGATTCTCCCGCTTGACTCCTTTTTGCATTTAACAGATGGAAGCAATGGTGGAGATAATGAAAATGAATTTGGCCGTAATGCTGTAAAGGGTCATTTGCAATGATTCATTCATTTTTTTAATGTTATTTTTAAATTAAATAAAAACCATTTCAAACAAAAGTAAAATTCATTGAAAGAATTACCTTATTTCGTTTATTTTATTTTGAGGGGCCTACATTATGGATTTTTTGGAAGGTTATTTTTTATTTTTACAAACTAAGAATTGACACTTTAAATAGCAAGCTGTAGTAATCTAATAATATTTCTGAAATGTTTTTAAGGGGAGTTTTTGTATCTTGTAGGCATTAAAATGTAGTATTTAGCTAACACACATGTTGTTTCCTTATTTTCATTCGATTCAAACGTATCATATACTCATCATGGATGTAAGAAAAGTGTGCTCTGCAAAAGAAAGGCTTTCAGATTTCTTTTGAGACTGTCAGCGATTGAAATAAGTTCTGGCACGCATTCCTTCATTTGTTTTATTACTATGGTGCTCAGGAATCCCTGTGTGTGGGGGGGGAGATTCGTTTCCTTAATGAATCGGTCGTTTTATTGAATATCATTAATTTCTGTATTTGCACTTGGTTTTACGTTTGACGGGGCCTTATCAAATAATCTTCTCGAATTGCTACTATTTATATCAGCGGAGTTACCTTAGTCCTTGTGTATCCTCACGCCGATTACATAAGTTAAACGCATTTTTCTCAAACTTTGCGTTAAAACAAAAAAAATCTCTCTCTTCATCTAAAGGCACGAGTGAAGGTGAATCACTGGTAAAGGTAAAATTTTTGCTTCCCGTTTCAGGGTGCTTGATTATTTCGCACGCGGAAAAGTGATCTATCGCACTATTATGACTTTTCGCGTTGTAAATGCTATAATATTCAAAATTTAAATATCTAGCGATTAAAGAAAAAATCAATCACTTGGTAGAATAGTTGGAATGCAGTAAGCGAATCGTTATTTTTTCTATAATGCAATGCAATGGAAAAAATAAACCTCGTACGATTTTTCTGAAAAACTTGTATTTTTGCGATATAGGTCTCTTTTCCGCGTACAGTGCGATTTACTAGTTCATCAAATGCATATTTTTAGGTCGTAACGCCGAATTCCGCATCCTGTTATGAGATGGCCTTTAGACAAAACGATTCTTTTTGTAGGGATGCATTATGATTCTATTTTGTATTTTAAGCGATAGGAGTGCTACTGCAATGTCATTACATAATTAAAAATGAGCAGAGGGACGAAGAAGAAGCGTTCTGGTTGCTCTCTCTGGCTCGAGGGATGAAAGGGACATCGCGGTTTCCATGGAAACCAGTGGTGACGTCAAACTGCAGGAAATGACGCAGCGCCACTGCCCCCCCCCCCCCCCCGATGAATGAACCCCATGCGGGAATGCCTTTTGAAAATCCCCATTTCAGATGCCTTTCAAAATAAATCCCTTTTGCGTGACATCAAAAGGAAGGCGTACCTTTTAGCTTTCCATTTCAATTGACAAATCAAGGACCCAAGATGAAAAGTACGCAGGCTAGTTCGCTATCCACCAAGTTGCTGACGAATTTGGATTCTTTTTTATCTACAAAAATGTAGTGTATTTGCTACTAGTTATTTTATTACCAAAATTTACGAAGTACATTGCAAAAAAAAAAATCAAATCAGAATAAACAAGCTAAGAAATTACAGCAAGTTCTGTATAATTGTGTTTACAGCAGAATGCGCTGTAAATATGCAGCAGAAATTTTATACAGAATTTTGAGTTACTTTTAAAATAAAATTTCAAATATAAAGTTAATTTAACTACTAACTATTTTATACATTGTGTGTGACTAATCCTCCCCAGTTGTCTGAGGAAGTCCTAACAAGGTTCAATAGACCTTAAGAAAGTGGATAACTAGAATGTCCTCTCTGTCCAGAATAGGATCGGAAGAGGAGTTTGTAATGAAGTTCTTCCTACCCAATGAGGGGTATTTCAGTCCAAGAGACACACATGAAGAGCCCTGCACACCACCATCCTCGAAATGCACACTAAAATAGGATGGCTGACGCGTTGATGAAAGAAAAACACGGTGATAAAATCGGTGCGAGGAGAACACCTATGCCAAATAGGTGGTCTTCTCTTCCATGGCGGAGAAGTTGACCTATTATTGTTTTGAAAAAAAAGGGGGGGATTCCAAGAGGGATCCGTGTGTTCGATTGATCCGTGCGCGGGGAGGGCTGCGCGCGGGATGGATAACCACCAGTTGTGCGCTCCTCGGCCGCACTGCTCTTCCTCGAGCACAACAAAAAATGACCCAAGACGTCTCTTGCTGAACTAGTTGTGTGTGTGTGTGTGTGTTTCGAAAGGGTGGCCGCACAAGAACAGATGCATTTGAAATGTGGGCTTGTATTCAGACACGAAACATGGAACCGTTTGAATAGTGACATAACCAAAAATAACGTAGTAAAGCAGCTCCACCAAACTGCTGGGAAATATTTGATTGAAAAGATGGATGCCGTTAAAAAAATCTGGCGTTAAATTGGATACAGTAAATGTTCATATACTTGATCTGCATCTTAGATATCCGGCTGATTGATTCAACTATTTTTGCGTAAAAGTAACTTATATACATGCATATATATATACTTTTTTTTATAGTTACTTATATTTAAAATTACACAAAAATATAATTATTTATTGAACATTTTATCGCATTCATTGTTCTGTCTGTAAAAATTGAAAAAATAGCAAAGAAGCTTTGATCTTAAAATCATATACTTTGTTTGCTAAATATTTTTTAAAAATATGTAAATGAAATAATTACTCCTGTAAAAATTGCGATATGGTCTTCCCTAAAATTTGTTTATTGCATTTTTTGGGGAAGAACAAATTCGAAAAAAACATTTTTAAAAAATCGTGCCTCTAAAACGTAAACGCAAGAATTGTGTCCACCTTTCTTAGTGCCAATACTTGTCATATCAATTTCAACGCCTTGACTTATTCAACGAAAACATTGCTGTTGTGAATTTAGCTGTCCGTCGCAATACGATTAAACGAATACCTATGCAATCTTTTTTCCTTTATATTGTCATTCTTGTCAGCACGCTTTGGATGATTATTATCCGCAAGCTATGCAATTTTATATATTTGAAATGTTGCCATTTTCTTCCATCATTTTCGAGGTAATTCTAGCCAAAATCTAAAAAACCGTGCCACTCTACGAACCTTCCATATACGCACTGTGTGCAGCCTAGAATGTCGATATTTACTCCGCTTCAGATAACTCTTTTGCTACAAGTGTCTTTCCTCATGCTCGTCCACTTGGAATGTTGCCATTTGTTCCGTCTCAGGAGATAGCTTTCAACAAGTGTCCTCCGCGCCGCCATTCCACAGTTGGAAGCCGCCTTCTGGGACACAGCAAAGGGACATGCCTCTCCAAGAAGTGTGACCGCCGGTCATGAAGCGGGGGGGTGGAAGAGGGGGCGGCGGGGGCAGTGGAGGGGGCGGCGGGGGCTCGGGGGGCGGCAACATCCGCAACAGCCCCTGGGACAAGCTCATGGAGAAGTTCTACCAGCGCCAGTCCAACGAGCGGACGCGCCAGCAGCAGAACAACGTGGCCGCAGACAGGTGAGACCCTACACGACAGGGTTACTATAAATAGAAGAGGACACAAAGTACTTTAAAATTTAACAAATTACATATACAATGCGGAACTGCAGCAAAAATAAGTTTCTGTTGAGATATATATTTTTTAATTGCACAAAAGAAAGCTAAAGGTTGCCAAAAGTAGCGAAATATCTCACCAAATCAACGATTAATTTAGGTTTCCTCCCCAAACAGTCCTTAGATTTGCGATTTGCTTTCCGAAGCTTTGCCCGCTTCACGAAGTTACAGCCAATGCGTCTTGAAAACTCGAACCACCCATGTGACCAGTTTTCAGTAGAGTACAAAGGACCTACCCCATTCTTGAAATTTTGGTAAAAGGGTAAAAACTCCTAATTCTGTTCCTTTCAGCACCTAATTTAAACAAGGGAGAAAATGTTGTAAGGGAGGTAATATTGGTTGATAATCTAATCTGTCTCAAACTTATAACCTAATCTTTAGTTTGGGTCATTTTCTAATGAATGCGAATATAAAAGTTGAAAAGAATATTAAAAAAATTAACTTAAGAGAGTTTAGAGGAAGGGAATAGTCGGGGAATATGGAATACCGAAGTTGCAGCCCTCCCTCGGGCTGCCATCATGCGGGAATGCCTTGAAAGTTTAGTTTAGTATAGTTTGAATTATCGTCGCACTAAAGCTACACGAGGACTGTTGGCGATGAGCGTCGTATTTTAGAACCACAGTCAAGTGACGAGCTGACACCTGGGTAGGCACCCAATGCAACCGTTAAGGGCGAAGGGCGACATCTTACGCAGCCTTATGACTTTGAAGGATATTTAACGTGCACTCCCTCTACACGGGGTATTTCTTTCTGCACGGGCCGTTTATAGGTCGGCAGTTATGGGACCTTTCATGCTAGGCCTAACCGACTGGGCTCCCCAGCCCCTCCTTGAAGGACCTAAGAAATTCCCCGTGATGCAGTGTGCAAAGATTTAACTTCTTGCGTCGCTGCAAAACAAAGTGTGTTGTTGGATGTTTAGTCCGGGAAGTGTTAAACGTTTTATTCTAGCAATAATCATGATACTTTAATTTTGTTGTTAAGATTAATGTATACTAAAATAATAGTAGTTCGTAATACTGTAGCCGTTTTTTAGCTATTAATGTGAAATGCTCGGTATTCCATATTATACGAAGGAAATTGAAGCTTCAAATCAGACCCCCTGTTCAGAAATGGAAGTCAGAACGACCTAAACCTACTATAGAGACTATTCTAGTGTGAGTAGCAATGAATCGTACCATTCTGATGTATCATCTGAAATTGCTTTCATGCCATCAACCGGTCAACAAAGATGCTGAAGGTATCTTGGGTAACAGAAAATTTTCCGAAGAACAACAATTTGATATGAATTTCTTCCGAGATCAATTTACGAAAGGTCAAAGTTCTTTCCGAAATTTGTTGAATCATCATGATTTTGTACTCCCTGAAAATAATTAATTGCCTAATTAAATAAAACAATTAATTGCAGAATCCCTAAATGAATATTTTTGGCGTTCAAATGCGTTTTTTAAGCGCCATTTTAAGGAGTGCGAAATCATGATGATTCCATACATTTCGGAAACAACTGACTTTTCGTAAATTGATATCTTAGAAGAAATATCAAATTGCTATGTGTCGATATCTAAATTATTAATCTATAATTAATCTTTTTACATCCCTTAAGATTTGGGAAACAAATCATTATTAGATTATTGAACATTTAAGTTTAATAAATATTTTAACTTTAAAGCTTTTAACTTTTAGTTGCTATTTTCGGGCTGCTATACAGGGACTCATATTTTTACATCTCAATACACAGCGAATGTCCCATACTTCTTTTCTCTATTATATACGGTTTTTCATCGCGCATCAAAATTTACTTATTTTTCGCGTTAATTTTTTTCCTATTTGCTTTTACATTATTTTGAACAATTATTTTCTAATGCCAACACCATGAATGTGAAATTGGGTGTATCTGAAAAAACATTCTATTCCCAAGTAAGAAAAAAAAACCGTCATTATACAGTGAATCTCAAGTATGACGCCATTAAAAAGTCCTTTTTATACTAAAATTTGTGTACTTATTTTATACTAAAATTCTTCCGACTTTTGTTCTCTTATTATTTTTTTACTGAAACTGTTTTTCATTGTTATTAAATTAAGCAAAAAGAATAAAACTATTGAAACCCTAATCAATTGGCTGGCAATTTGTGTTTTAAAATCGTGACATGGCCACAAAGTTAAATTGAAATTATTTCCACAAAAATGGTAATTCGTTTAGCCAAAAAATATTGAAAAATGTTTTGTGCTGCCATCTAGGATACACATTTTTAACAATAGGTACTTCGTGTGGTGAATTCCTGATTGCGGATTTCCCTTAAGGTTCACAGGTTTAACATTTCTGGCGTGTCGCATATCGATAATCAGCCAATTTTAAACGGTGAACCAGTTGCTAATTGTTCTATCCATTCATTGATCCTTGTATGTTTTAATTTAGAATTAAGTTATGTAGTAACTAAGAAGAACTTTAATTAAATAACTTTAAATGACTACTATCAATTGACGTGGGCAGGTAAACTACTGTATCTAGACAAATGGCGTGGACCATTATTGCAAGTACTCCATAAATCTAACCAAGTCATTCACAAACTATGCTGAAAGATGGATGATTTCAGAGCTAGATTGGTCAAATTCATTGTTGTAGTTACCTGCACACGGCAGAATTTATATTACTAAGAAATACAGTTACTTATTAATTTAAAATTAAACAGAGGCTAGAAATAGACAGCCGTTCAACTCAAACTTGAAATAAGTTCTTGCTTTACTGAGTTCTTGTTTGAGTACTGAATCATGTAATAACCTAATGTAACATGTAAAATAGATTCATTTGTTGCGTTTTGATTTACCCCTTAATTTGTTTCTTGCAGTGAATCAAGAAAAAGTATCCATTTACTGTAAGTACTTTTTTTATGTGTATCTTTTTTGTAAAAAGCTGGAAATACATCTTGTAGAAAATGCTATTTGCTTCCATGGTAGAAAGTATTAGCTATGGATCTCTCCCGCCAGATTTGTAGAATATTCGGAGTATTACATTTTCTCTCTTGATAAAATACCCGATTTCTTTAAGATTATACAACAAGGTAGACGCCTCAAAATATCTATATATAAAGGAAGAAGTCCTGACTGACTGAGTCACGTTCACGTATCAACTCCCAGCCAAAACTACTGGAGCACAGATTCCAAATTTTAGGATTTTATCCCTTATTTTTTTTATCCCTTGCTTTTCGAAATTCGTACCCAAACGGGAGATGATTTCTCCATAGGAATAGCATTCAGCATTGTTGTACGATTAGAGTTTTTCATTTTCAATTTAAGAGGTCCCATACAGCTAATGCATTAGTTTTGGAATCACAACTTCCGCAGAAGTATTGCTTACGTTAGCCCTATTTCCCCAGGTACGAGAATCAACATAACATCAAGATGAAACAAATTTGAAACGAAAATGTTATATAGTTATTTAATTACACTGAAGAGCCAAAATAACAGGTATAGGCATACATCTGCGAAAAAAGGTGTATAAAACCAATCGAAGTTCGTCGCTATGTTCAGCAGCGTCTATGTGCTGCTATCATGACAGGTTATGAAAATTGAAGGGATTTTGAAAGTATCGGGGGTTGAGAAATGGAATTCCATACCCATGTATCTCTGAGGTGGAGATGAATTTTGGATTTTCACTTACGACAATTTCACGAGTGTACCATGAATATCGATAATCCAGTAAAACATTAAAACTTCGACACATCTGCGGCCTAAAAAAGATCATGCAAAAACGGATCATCGACGACGGACGAAAATCATTAAACATGATATATTGCGGATACGTGATATGTACGGCTCCAGAAGCCCATATCGGTGAATATTCATTAAAAGGTTCACAAGTGGAATTCTCCACCATTGTCACTTAACAATTCTTTTATGACATATCCAGCAACTTTGACCTAACTTTAATTATTAAATTTTAAGTCAAAAATATTGTTAAAAAAGCATTTTTTTTAATTTTATTACTTGCAAATTTATACCAGTTCTTCGCACGGATTAAAAAAATATAAAATCGTTCCAAATATGTGTACCATATAACCTGTTATAGGATCATAAACTTATGTTATTGTTCCCGCTCGTAATAAAGTATAAAATCCCGTTTCATTGCCTTAAAATTCCAAAATGAAAAATACGCTATAAAATGCACTCATAAATGTCATCACAATTCCCTCATAAATACATAAAACCTTTTAGCTCATTTGGCGCGTTTTGGGAAATAATTTGGCGAGAAAATAGATATAGCTACAAACACATCCATTACACAGCTCTAACCACGGCCAACTTCAATAACAAGGTCAGAGAAGCTCTTCCAAACATGGGCGTAGACGGAAATTTTGACGTCACTGTTCCCAGTGCCGAAGATCGAGAAACTAGTTCGGACGCATTCGGAACCCTAAAATTGTGGTGAGCCGTGAACGATTGGTTCCGAACAGGTTTCGAGACAGGTTGTCTTCATCTTCGGAACAACGTCACTCCGAACCATGACGTCAAAATTTCCGTCCTCGAGCTTGTTTGGGAAAGCTTCTTCGGCCTTAGTAGTTGAGTAGGCCGTGCTCTAACACAATGACATTCGAACAACCGACCAGCTTATAAATTATTTATAAAAGAAATTGCCCATTTTTCGAGTTTTAGTTAATAATTTGGCGAGTTTGGCAACGTATTTGGCGAAAAAATAAAGCCATAAAACACTAATATGCAGCTCTAGTGCGATGGCCTTTATTAACCATCATAGTTCAGTAATAGCTTAACTATACATTTATTGCTTAAATATGCATACATGCAGTCAACAGAAAAATCAATGAAAAAATCATCACTTAAACCCACAATGAAATCCTAGAATGGAGACTGGCGGAATTACGTCACTTGAAACATGTCAATTATTTTTCAAATAATGAATTTAGTTTCTAAAGGTAATAGCAAAAAAATAAAATAAACATTTTCAATTTTAAATGTTTTCGTTCAAAGTTTTATTTAATTTTTTTCAGCCAATGGCATCAGGAAAGTAAAAATTGATCGGATATGAGCCAAAGTGGTGTAGTTTTTTTCAGAAAATTCGAATTTTTTCCAAAAATAGAACATTTTGAAACCTGAATGTTCAAATATCATAATCTAAGTATGAACTACGCATTTGTGCCAAGTTACGAGTCAAACAAATGTCTAGTTTATGAATCTATAATACACACATACATAACTTCATTTTTATTACCTATATATATATATAAATAAGGAAAAGTCCTGACTCACTCATTCATTTACTCACGTATCAACGCTCAGCCAAAACTACTGGAGGTAGAGCTACCAAATTTTAGGAAAATATTCTTTTTATATCGTAGGCGTCATTTAAGAAGCGATTTTTCGAAATTCGAACCCGAACGGGTGTAGGAAGGCAAAACGAGAGCTGATTTCTCCATAGGAATAGCATTGTTATGAACTTTTAATTTATAAATTTCGTTTTCTAATTTGAAAGAAATTTCAGCGCGTTCAGCGTGAGCGAAAATTAAGTATAATTACGTAAGCACGTGAGTGTTTAATTTGTAGGATTGTTATTTGAATATCATTATTTTATTTTATTTATTGAATTTAAATCTTTTGATTTTTTTGGTTTCCGAATTTAATTTAATTGATGTTTATAAATGGTAAGAAGTGAATATATTGCTACAATGTTTCATGACAGTAAAGGTGATAACTATTCTAGATCTGATAAAAACTACTAAGAAATGTTAATTCCCTGTACGTATAGCGTACAAACTTTATGTTTATGAAACTGTCAATTTGGTACAGTTATGATATAATAACACAGTTAGTTATGGCCGATTGAATTTTGGCATTGGCGACTTTTGGCGAAGTAAACAAAAATTAACGTAGGGTAGCTTTTCCCATCCAGTTGTATGTGTTAGGGTAAGTTTGAATTATCGTCGCACTAGAGCTAACACGAATGCTATTGGCCACGGGCGTCTTAATTTAGAACCAAAGTCAAGTGACGAGTCGACACCTGAGTAGGCACCCAATGCAGCTTTTAAGGGCGACTTCGTACGCATCTTTGGGACTTTCGAAAATTATTTAAGGTGCACTCGCAACACATGGGGGGGGGGGGGGGTATTATTCGTCGGACATTTTTGGCTGCATTTGCCGTTTATAGGCCCCGTGGCGCAGTGGTAGTGCTTTGCATTGCTGTGCCACAGGTCCGGGGTTCGAATCCCGGATTGGGCGAGGTTGACCCATCCTTTCATCCCTTAAGTGGGTCGATAAAATGGGTACCAAGTATGCTTGGGAACTAAACACTGGGGGTTCCGCGTGAGGCTGACCACCTTACCGGGACATATGCCTAGCACCCCAGAGCCCTAGGTCACGAAAGCTGAAATGGGCACGGCAGGCCTTGGCCCACTATTGGGCGGTTGCGCCGAGGAGTTTAGTTTAGTTCAGTTTTTGCCGTTTATAGGTCAGCAGTTAGTTTGACGATGCCCGAACCCGAATCTGAAACCTATCGCATGCGAGACGAACGCCTTTACCGACTGGGCTCCCCAGTCCTGCCGAGTGGTCGAATATGGAGTTTAATGGTCATCACATTTTGGGTATTTTCGGGTGTAGAAGGGCAAATAAAAACTGGCCATTATATCACAGCTATTCTGGCAATTTAAACAGGGCCTATGGGAAAGCCCTCTAACTTCTAGAAGGGCCTGGATACAATCGGATTTCTTTTTTAAAATTAATGCTGATAATAGAATGGGAGGAAATTATAATATACCGATGGAGTGCTGACCAGTGGAGAAGGTATAAAATAAATGTTTACATAAAAAAAAAACAATCACCGTTATTAAGGGTACACCCGTGCAACGCTGGGTTTATAAAGCTAGTTATAGATAAAGCTCAAATGTTCCTCTATTACAGGGGTTCCCAACCTTTTAGCACCTGCGTACCACTTGACTTTTTGAGGAATTTTGGCGTACCACCAGACCTCAATATTTTAATAAACGTATAATAATTTTTCTTCTACAAGTTTTCAAAGGCTTTTTGAATTAAATTCCTGAGAAAAATTCGAATTAATGGTTAGACATTTGTTTATTTATAACATGCTTATAATAAAGAAGAAATAAAAATATTAAAATCTATTAATTTACATTTTTATTTATTACCCATAGGTCTAAAAACATACACATAAAAAAAATAGTACAAACTCTTTGTTACTTTTTTACAGTTCGTTACTCTTTGTTACTTATTTTGATATACAAGAGTTCAGGAAATCCACTCTCACACAAGTAACAAATGACATCAAAAAGGGCAGAACTTGCCGGAATATCAAAGGGCTTTACATCCGATCCAGAAGTTAATGAAAGATTTCTCCTTAAAAAATGTGAATGTTTATAATAATGAGTAATATATTTATGTGGTCACTGCTCATGCGTACAGAAGCTATTAATGTTGCTCACATCACTCACGCGTACCACCTGAAATTTTTCCGCGTACCACCGGTTGGGAACCCCTGCTCTATTACATGCATCTGTTGTAGTTTTGAACAAAAAATTTTTGAACCGGCCAAAATTTATTTAGTAAAAAAATATAAAAAAAACCGCTGAAATGCAAGAAAAAAGTACAATAATTTTAACAAAAATCCGACTTTCGATGCTAATAAAAACGAATGTTTTTGTGTAATAATTCTTTATATGAATAGATGCACCCCTTAATTAGCTATAAAAAGACCCCAATTTTGTAATTGTAGCTAAAAATTTATTTTTTTAAGAATTCGGGTCAAATATCCCACTGTGCTCCTATTTCAAAATAGTGTCCGCTCAGAGCACCAAATGAGTGTCCTGTGTCCGCAAACTCTAAGTGTCCGCTCTGAGCACGGCACTCAGCTGTGTGTCCATTTAGCCCCTCCTGTATAAAATGTGATGCGACCGAAACAGTTTGTTAAACTGTTGCCCGCATAATAAGCACAAAATTTCAAACGCTAAAAACACGTTTTTCCCGTTATTCTAGTATTCTGAAGCGTCTATTTGCTACTAGTATTTTTTTAAATACATTATGAATTTATTCCCATTACGAGTTACAAATTCAGTTCAAGCCAATCAAATCAGAATATACAGGGTGAGGCAAAGAAAAGTGGCCCCGGTCTAGAGATAGGAATACGTTGAAATGCTTGGCGAGAAAAACTCTTGAAGCCGCCTGAAAGCTTTCAAGTGGAAATAAAAGATTATTCAAGCGTGCAATGGTTTCACTTGATAAACCTGTTTTTGCATTGGTTGGATAAGCATCACATTAGAGCTACTCATGGACTATCAGTTGGACTATCAGTTCAGATCGTAGTGCGTCAGTGTGAGTTGCCACTGTGTGAGTGTAAGTTGATTAATTCACAGGTGAAGATGAAACTCACAGTACAGCAGAGGGTGTTCAGTGTAGAAAATTTTATTAAAACGAATTCGTGGTAAAAATGTGGCCAGTTGTTTGTTGAAGAATTTAAATGGGTAAAAGGGGCTAAAAAGAGTGCTATGCAACAAATAGTTACGAAATGGCGTCAGCCAGGATCTGCTGTCAACAAGTTCAAAAACATTCCGAAACGGGTCTGAACACCAGATTCTGGGTCTTGCAATCAATTTAGAATGTTTTGGTTTTGTATTAACAAACAAAAACAGAAAGGCCCGATTCTCTACGATAAATAACAACCGAAATAATCACTATAATAGTAGGAACTTTTTTTGATCAGAGCTCTACAAACCTTGTTTATATTTCATTTCAACTACCTTTTCATACCATAGCGTAGTTGCCGGCAAATAAGTCGCCAAGCGTTTGTTTGGGCTTAATATTGAAGCGATCAATGGCTTCATGTTAGCAAACCTGTTTTTGTATTGGATTTTGACTTGTCAACATTTCTGTCGTATTGTTATCTCCACGTTGGGGCCACTTTTATTTGCCCTGTAGTTGATCAAGTGAGAACTAAAATCTACGTAAGTAATTCTACTACTATAGAAGCTAATTTGCATGATTTGCTTTCGACAGCTATACATTTCCACTTGAGTGGCGCCGCCGCCGCAAATTGCGCCTTCGTGACTCGCGCATGACGACCCCTATCAATGCCAGACATTTTTGAATATTCGTTTGGTGTAGAAAAAAGCTAGCCTTAGTCTTGTTACGTATGCGGCTTTTTTCTCAAGGGGGACGTCATTTCCGAATCGTCATTTCCCGTTGTTGGGCGTTGGCCGTTTGGGATTGAAAATGCCTGTTATTTTTCAAGAACTCAATGTCCTTGCTACCGTCCTTTTTTATAGTGGCAAGAAGTCCCACAAACGTTTTAGGTAGCGCTACCATTATACTTCGACGTTAGAATCGCGACAGCAAAGCTCCTTTAACGAAATGCGTTCAAATTGTATTATCACCAATACAATTGGTGTGCTAGTTTTTTTTTAAAGAAATCTCTTCGAAAGCGAAGAAAATATCAATCGATGTTGAAGAATAATCGAAAAAGAACGGCCGTTTCTGTTGACCGACGGGGCCCACCCGTTGCCAAGTTGCGTGACCCCCTCCCCCCCCTTCTCTTGCAGTCTCCGCATTATTCAAATGGGGCCGCGGCCGTCAACTGGACTGTACCTGGTCGTGGATTTGTGCTGCGACAGCCGGCGCGATCTTCTTTTGTGCGGGAGGACGCGATGCATTGGTGCCTGACCGGCGTGGTGGGTCGAGGAGGACCGATCGCGAGGAATTCATAAAGTGCGGGAGGTGATAAGTGCATGCATTCCTAAGTGCGAGGAATTCATAAAGGGGGTTACTTTCAAAATATTGATCTTTCCTCCCCTTCTTCAAATTCTGAGAGTGTTAAAAAAAATTGTGTCATCGCGTAAGACATTTAGTATATACGAATTTCACTGCTTGTCATTTTTATTACTGTACTGTTTAAAAAAAATCAAATTTATACTTTTGCATAGACTGCCAATACTAAATAGAAGTATTGAAAATATTTTCTTAATTGGCCCATAATTTTTATACTAAATGATAAAATAGTTTTAATTCAAAGAAATCCTAGTATATTTATTAAAAATTTAAGATGTTTAGATAATTCATACTAATAATGCATCGATTTTTCCAACATAAAAATAAAATGACGCTGTTTCTGCTCAATTGTGTAATGTAAAAAAAAAGACTTCGATTTTGCTTAGTATAAAACATGTAGGATTTTGTTTCTCGGGAATGTGCTCACTTTAGCCAGGCAGTAACTGTTTATCGAAATAAATAATTATATTAAAAAAATATTCTTTCATTTCAAGGAAACCAGGCTTTAGTATTTTTTAAGTACTTTGTCTTATATTTACGAATATGTATGTTAAATGATACATTTGCAAGCATTGGCATTGCAACTGGCGCTCTGTCCATTCGCCCCCAGATGTTCTTGAAATATCCATAGAATTCTTAAAACGTCCGGATTCTACAGAAGGATCTTTTCGTCCGTGTCTCATTGCAGCACGCCTTCTCGCCTTGTTGCGAGAATTGCAGTCGCTGCCCCCCCCCCCCCCCCCCCACGAGGAGGAGCACCCTGTGCCTCTCCCCCGCGCGAGAAGCACACCGTCGCTCGCCTCAGGTGAATAATTTGAAAGTACCCCCATTCCGAGAGAGTGCTACTTGTGGAAGACACCAGAAATTCATTTTGTGACAAATAAAGTCGGCTGGTACAAACAAATAAGAACTCTGCAAAGAGCATCGAAAGAAGGACACTTATTGGATGCTTCCAAACCAGATGAGGGATGTTTGCTTAAATTGACTACAACCAAACCGTGCTTGGGATGTCGATCAACGGACTCGAGACCAAGAACAAGAATGCCATCCCCTACAAGTGAGTATCCCTGATTCAAAAGGTGTGATCGAGTCCACGGAAGACCTCTGCCCTTATTTTAGATCGATTTTTTAATTTTATTTTTGTGTCCCGAGAAACGGTAAACATCCAAGATTTTCAGTTTCCGGTGAAATTTGATTGAAAAATTATCCAAGTAGCAAAATAGCCGAAAAAATTCCAGCGTTTCTTGATGGTGTGTGCTGATATGTAAAATGGACAATTTTGGTGAAACAATTGGTTTTACGTACAATCGTAAAATAATCAAATCACTTTTGTATTAATACAAAAGTTGTAAAATAATGTTATTTAAAGTCAGGCAAAAAACGAAAAACATATTTTGCTCTTTTGGCGACTCTCATGAACGTCACATTTGGTGAAATCGTCACAATATTTTACAGCTGTCGCCTGAACAACGAAATAAAACTACCCACCATAGTTCAAAATCGTTTAACCCAACTCCAGAACCTCTTATAATATATATGCCGTTGTTAAAAGCTTTGAGACTTTATGATTTTCCCCAAGCACTATAGAATAAATATTTTAATTAAACATATATTTACAGAATAATAAGAATATTATTATTTTTAAAACAGTTTTTTCTGTAAAAATGGATTGGTTTAAGAAAAAAGAGGTTTTTCCCCTGTTTTTAACCGCGCACTAGACTGCCACCGACCAAGCAATTCAATGTTTGTGGAAAGGCGGTTTATTAATCTTCGGTAAGAGTGGGGTCAGAATAATAAACATTCCCCATGTGATTTCATTTACAAAATAATAGTATCATAATTCTGGCAATGTTTGCATTTTTCATAACGACATTCCGCCCCTCCTTTATGATTAGTCGTTGTTGTTGTTGTTGTCTTGTCTATGGATAGGTTGAGGTATTAGATGTGACCGTGTGTGTTCCACACAGCCTCAGCAATCTGAAGGCAGTTTTGGGAATAAAGGTCATCTAGCGGAGAGTCACTAATCTGTTGCATTTTTGCAAGGATGGCTGGACATATGAGAAAATGTGTGTTGGACTTAGTTCGAGGTAGATTTTGCAGGTGGGGTACTTTCTTGAGCTGTCTGGCTGGATTTTCATTCCCCCCAGATGTCCAGTTCTCAGTCTAGTTAAGGTTTTTGCTATTGTTCTGCTAGTTGTTAATTCACAGATTTGGTTCTTTAACTTGATGGTCGTATCCCTGAATTTTGATTTTGCCACTGAGTTGATGTCGCTGAGTGTGACGAGATGAAAGGATCCTTCATTGAGATGTCTCGCTTCTTTGGCTAGTAAGTCGGCTGCCTCATTTCCATCAATACCAACGTCGATGATTAGTCGTTTATTGTTATAAATAGAATAAAATCGTTTATTGCTGAGAAAAATAGAATAAAATTTAAAGATTATTTCATTTAATACTAACTAGCAAATAAATATAGTTCTTCGCACAGACTAAAAGAATATTAAATCGATCCAAGTATATGTGTCATTTAATTTGCTATAGGATAATAAGCTTTGCCTTTGTTCCCGTTCATTATAAAGAATAAAATCCCGTTACTTATATTGCTTTAAAATTCTAAAATAAAAATACATCACTATAAAATGCACATCCTCATATCACAAAAATCTTCCTCAATATGAACTTACTGTCATTGCAATTTTCCTGATAAATTCAAAATTAACCATACTTGTATAACAATCAATGTTATTTCACGTCAAAACCTCCATTCTGTTTTTTTTTTAAATTTAGCTCATTGGCACGTTCAATTATTTTTCAAATCATTAATTTAGTTTCTGATAAGGTAATGGCAAGAAAATAAAAGCAATTTCAATTTGAATTTTTGTGTTCATTTTAATTTCTTCTGTCGAATGGCAACACGATAGGGAAAAAAATGATCGGATTTGAGCGAAACTGGTGTAATTTTTTCGGAAAATTAGAATTTTCTCTAAAAATGGAACAAATATGAAAAAACTAAGCCTCAGGTGCTTGGTATTAAAGGGAATCTATCTTTAAAATTTCGAATTTGTGAGGGCAGTATAAGTAGGTCTTTTACGATCCACAGACATACAGACACACAGACAGGCTCTTTTCTTTCTTTTATTATTATAGATAAGTATAAACCAGTATGCACGTGGTAACCAACAGAAAACAAAGACTATGAATAAAATGTAATCAAGATAATCCTATATGCACATTTTTATTTGTTAAGTATCTATATCCCCCCTCCCTCCAATGTTTGTATGTGTATACATGTTAGAAAAATGTGCAAATGGAATGTATTTTTCAAACTAGAGCATTTGTCTAATTATCTACCATATAAAAACTAATATTCACTTTATATGGTCCCATGACGACTGCACGTCTCTGTTGTGCAACTTATCTGGTAGGATACGAAATTCAGAGACATGCTCAAAGACGAAATCACCTGAGCTACTTTGAAATTCTTTAAGGGATTCAATGGGGTTTTTTTTCGCACCATCATGATATTTCTTTTAATACCCGATATAGGTACTCCGAGTTAAACAATTTGGCAAAAATCAGTTGCAAAAGCATGTCAACTTCTGTGCTTGCAATTTCTGTAGACTGAAAATCAGATTATTTCTACTACACTCTTAAAACAAAAGAGTGAAATCCACCCCTATAGGGGAAGTGCATTTTCGGCACCGGAAAGGAGTGGAAATGAACTCAGACTGAGTTAAAACCGCTCGTTTTAAGAGTGTAGGACGTAGATTGTTTTCTTTTATTTCTTTTACCCACTCCGCAAAAAGAGTGAAATCCATTCCTATAGGGGAAGTGCATTTTCGGCACGGAAAGGAGTGAAAATTAACTCAGACTGAGTTAAAACCGCTCGTTTGTTTTAAGAGTGTACTATTAAGGTTTTCCTATTGTTCATTAAAATTATTACTTAGTAAATATTCCCAACAGTAATTTTATTTAATGACTAGCTTTATAAACCCGGCGCGGGTGTATCCCTAATATCAGTGATTTGCTTTTTATGCCAACTTTTATTCTATGTCAATCGATCCCCTCTCCACTGATCAGCATCCCTTCAGGATATTACAATCTCCTTCCATACCAGCATTAATTCAAAAAGTGGATGACCAAATGCATCCGGGCCCTTCCAGCAGGGGCGGATTTAAAGATTTGCCGCGCTACGATCGATTGGTCGCCCGATATAGTTTTATTGTTGACTTTTTTCTTTCTACATATTAGAATCATTTATGTACACTCTAAATCGAAAGCGAAATAATAGGCGAATTTTTTAAACTCTTCTACTATTTTTCTTTCAACTTCCAAATCAGGGGGAGAGCGTGTGCAATTGCCCTCGCAGCTACCCTGTTTACTACTAAATATTAGTACTGTATATACGTTTACGATTTGCGCATTAATGTAAATTATTTTTCTTTCTCTTCTAATATTAGTATCTTTATAATAAGTTTTTATGCCGAATGCCGCTTTAATTGGTTGTAAAATTTGCCGCCCTCAAAAACTTACCACTCTAGGCTACAGCCTACTTAGCCTATTTAGAAATTCGGCCCTGCCTTCTAGGAGTTTGAGGGTGATTGTGAGACGATAATTCAAACTAACCCTAACCCATACAACTGGACGCAAATAGCTACCTTACGTTAAATTTTCAACTTCGCCAAAAGCCGCCAATGCCAAAATTCAATCGGCCATTATATCATCTGTAAAAAATTTACAGTTTCATAAACATAAAATACATACGCTATACGTAGAGATAATAGACATTTCTTCGAAGTATTCATTATATCTAGAATAGTAATCGCCTTTACTGTCATCAGACATTGTAGCAGTATATTCATTTCTTACCATTTGTAAACATCAATTAAATTAAATTCGGTAACAAAAAAATCAAAAGATTTAAATTCTATAAATAAAATAAAAATATTCAAATAACAATCCTACAAATTAAATTCACGTGCTCTGACGTGTTTATACTTAATTTTCGCTCACGCTGAACGCGCTGAATTTTTTTTCAAATTAGAAAACGAAATTTATAAATTAAAAGTTCATAACAATGCTATTCCCATGGAGAAATCGGCTCTCGTTTTGCCTTCCTACACCCGTTCGGGTTCGAATTTCGAAAAATCGCTTCTTAAATGACGCCTACGATTGTATTTCGGTTGTTATTTATCGTAGAGAATCGGGCCTTTCTGTTTTTGTTAATACAAAACCAAAACATTCTAAATTGATTGCAAGACCCAGAATCTGGTGTTCAGACCCGTTTCGGAATGTTTTTGAACTTGTTGACAGCAGATCCTGGCTGACGCCATTTCGTAACTATTTGTTGCATAGCACTCTTTTTAGCCCCTTTTACCCATTTAAATTCTTCAACAAACAACTGGCCACATTTTTACCACGAATTCGTTTTAATAAAATTTTCTACACTGAACACCCTCTGCTGTACTGTGAGTTTCATCTTCACCTGTGAATTAATCAACTTACACTCACACAGTGGCAACTCACACTGACGCACTACGATCTGAACTGATAGTCCAACTGATAGTCCATGAGTAGCTCTAATGTGATGCTTATCCAACCAATGCAAAAACAGGTTTATCAAGTGAAACCATTGCACGCTTGAATAATCTTTTATTTCCACTTGAAAGCTTTCAGGCGGCTTCAAGAGTTTTTCTCGCCAAGCATTTCAACGTATTCCTATCTCTAGACCGGGGCCACTTTTCTTTGCCTCACCCTGTATATTCTGATTTGATTGGCTTGAACTGAATTTGTAACTCGTAATGGGAATAAATTCATAATGTATTTAAAAAAATACTAGTAGCAAATAGACGCTTCAGAATACTAGAATAACGGGAAAAACGTGTTTTTAGCGTTTGAAATTTTGTGCTTATTATGCGGGCAACAGTTTAACAAACTGTTTCGGTCGCATCACATTTTATACAGGAGGGGCTAAATGGACACACAGCTGAGTGCCGTGCTCAGAGCGGACACTTAGAGTTTGCGGACACAGGACACTCATTTTGGTGCTCTGAGCGGACACTATTTTGAAATAGGAGCACAGTGGGATATTTGACCCGAATTCTTAAAAAAATAAATTTTTAGCTACAATTACAAAATTGGGGTCTTTTTATAGCTAATTAAGGGGTGCATCTATTCATATAAAGAATTATTACACAAAAACATTCGTTTTTATTAGCATCGAAAGTCGGATTTTTGCTAAAATTATTGTACTTTTTTTCTTGCATTTCAGCGGTTTTTTTTATATTTTTTTACTAATTAAATTTTGGCCGGTTCAAAAATTTTTTGTTCAAAACTACAACAGATGCATGTAATAGAGCAGGGGTTCCCAACCGGTGGTACGCGGAAAAATTTCAGGTGGTACGCGTGAGTGATGTGAGCAACATTAATAGCTTCTGTACGCATGAGCAGTGACCACGTAAATATATTACTCATTATTATAAACATTCACATTTTTTAAGGAGAAATCTTTCATTAACTTCTGGATCGGATGTAAAGCCCTTTGATATTCCGGCAAGTTCTGCCCTTTTTGATGTCATTTGTTACTTGTGTGATTCCTGAACTCTGGGATTTCCTGAACTCTTGTATATCAAAATAAGTAACAAAGAGTAACGAACTGTAAAAAAGTAACAAAGAGTTTGTACTATTTTTTTTATGTGTATGTTTTTAGACCTATGGGTAATAAATAAAAATGTAAATTAATAGATTTTAATATTTTTATTTCTTCTTTATTATAAGCATGTTATAAATAAACAAATGTCTAACCATTAAATCTGAATTTTTCTCAGGAATTTAATTCAAAAAGCCTTTGAAAACTTGTAGAAGAAAAATTATTATACGTTTATTAAAATATTGAGGTCTGGTGGTACGCCAAAATTCCTCAAAAAGTCAAGTGGTACGCAGGTGCTAAAAGGTTGGGAACCCCTGTAATAGAGGAACATTTGAGCTTTATCTATAACTAGCTTTATAAACCCAGCGTTGCACGGGTGTACCCTTAATAACGGTGATTGTTTTTTTTATGTAAACATTTATTTTATACCTTCTCCACTGGTCAGCACTCCATCGGTATATTATAATTTCCTCCCATTCTATTATCAGCATTAATTTTAAAAAAGAAATCCGATTGTATCCAGGCCCTTCTAGAAGTTAGAGGGCTTTCCCATAGGCCCTGCTTAAATTGCCAGAATAGCTGTGATATAATGGCCAGTTTTTATTTGCCCTCCTACACCCGAAAATACCTAAAATGTGATGACCATTAAACTCCATATTCGACCACTCGGTAGGACTGGGGAGCCCAGTCGGTAAAGGCGTTCGTCTCGCATGCGATAGGTTTCAGATTCGGGCCCGGGCATCGTCAAACTAACTGCCGACCTATAAACGGCAAAAACTGAACTAAACTAAACTCCTCGGCGCAACCGCCCAATAGTGGGCCAAGGCCTGCCGTGCCCATTTCAGCTTTCGTGACCTAGGGCTCTGGGGTGCTAGGCATATGTCCCGGTAAGGTGGTCAGCCTCACGCGGAACCCCCAGTGTTTAGTTCCCAAGCATACTTGGTACCCATTTTATCGACCCACTTAAGGGATGAAAGGATGGGTCAACCTCGCCCAATCCGGGATTCGAACCCCGGACCTGTGGCACAGCAATGCAAAGCACTACCACTGCGCCACGGGGCCTATAAACGGCAAATGCAGCCAAAAATGTCCGACGAATAATACCCCCCCCCCCCCCCCATGTGTTGCGAGTGCACCTTAAATAATTTTCGAAAGTCCCAAAGATGCGTACGAAGTTGCCCTTAAAAGCTGCATTGGGTGCCTACTCAGGTGTCGACTCGTCACTTGACTTTGGTTCTAAATTAAGACGCCCGTGGCCAATAGCATTCGTGTTAGCTCTAGTGCGACGATAATTCAAACTTACCCTAACACATACAACTGGATGGGAAAAGCTACCCTACGTTAATTTTTGTTTACTTCGCCAAAGAGTTCGCCCAATCAATGTCCAAAATTCAGATCGTGTCCAATACGGGAAATTACACTGTGTTTTATATCTAAAATATCATACTGATGAACTGTACCTAAATTGACAGTTTCATAAACATAAAGTTTGTACGCTATACGTACAGGGAATTAACATTTCTTAGTAGTTTTTATCAGATCTAGAATAGTTATCACCTTTACTGTCATGAAACATTGTAGCAATATATTCACTTCTTACCATTTATAAACATCAATTAAATTAAATTCGGAAACCACGAGAACGAACGAATAACGAATCCCCCATGATACAGTACGCAAAGAGTAAACTTCTTGCTGTTGTCGTTGCAACTAAATTTTTTTTTTTTTAGATATTTGCTGGTAGGTGTTACCAGTGGTCATGAGACTTTAATTTTGGAGTTAAGAATAATGTATACTAGTAGGTCTTTTTTATAAAGTAGTTATTTTTTAGCTATTAATGTTTTATCCGTCAGTAAAATGGCTCATATTCCAAGATAGCTTGTGGATGTTTTCCATATTAGACGACGTAAATAGAGGGAGTGGATCTTCTTCTATAATAACCAGCTCCCCATTTAAAGAGAAGAAGAATATTGAAAAGAAAAATATTAATTCTTAAGAAAAATATTGAAAAATTGAATTCAGAAGCTTCAAAGAATAGAAACCTACTGTTCAGAAATTGACGACCTAAACCTACTAGAGATGACGAGCAGTAATATATCATTCCATGTATCACCTGACAATTTTAGTTAAAATTAACTATGTTTTGTATAATTAAATGTTCAATAATTGTAAACAACTATTCCATATTAACCGACTACCCCATATTACCCTCCACTTGTAACTTTTTTTAAAGTACATTTTTTCATAACAATAAATACTGTTTTGTTTCACCATTGACATTTCATTTAGTTTTAGTATGTAATGAAATGCCAATGGTGGATTTGAAAATATTGCCATTGCTGAAAATGATTGCGAGGATTTTTATGTTTTAGCCTGTTTTCAACATGTGCAGCCTCCAAAATCGTAATATTCCTCTCTTACTTTTTCAATACTGCGACCTATTAATTACTTCTCGGTATCCAGACCCGCTGTAAAAAAAGAAGCGCAATGTTGATGATTTTTCATTATTTTCCACCAAATAATAAAATTTTAAAATTGCAAATATCTTTATGTCAAAAAGTAACGCCTACACATATTCATGGAACCAATCACTGCTTTGAAAAACGCGTATTTCGAATGAAGTTGTTTATAGTTGCTTGGATCCACGCTATGGCAAATTATTAAAAACGCACAAACTTATTTTTTGAATAATTTGAATATGCTAAATATATTTCAGATCATGTCTGAATGACCTTCATTGAAAATTGTTAAAATAAAGATCAAATAAAATGGCTATATATATAAATCTATATCCCGGGTATTTTAGTTTACAATGAAATGTACATTAAAAAAATTAAGGTTGGAAGAATAGTTGGAAAATTGGCCCCATCAGTATTTTACTGTTTGTGAAAATATACCCCGTGTACGTGGCACGTTTGCTACCCACTTGCTTCCAAATAGTATACTTACTTTTTAGAAAAGTAGTAATGCTGTTTTGGCGATAAACTTGTGAGAAAATGCAATATCTAGTTTACTTCAAAATAAATTAAAACATTTACAATTAAAGAAAAAAAATCATGGAAAACTAGCCCCGGTCTCCTCTATTTTATTACTTCTTATAAAATTATTATCATTTAGTACGGGGGGGGGGGGGGCTTAAATGCCATGATAATTTAAATAGTCTTCATTAATGTATAAATTTGTTATTTGATTTTAGTTATATTATGTAAGGTTGTGCATTTTAAATGATTTGTATGCTTAAATACGAGATAGATGGCGACACTGAATTAAAAATACTATAAACATATTAGAATGCCTTTAAATACTATAAAAAAAAATAATAACAGAGACAATGTCATACTATCAAACAAACAAAAAAAAAAGAATTTTGAAGATCGGAGAGTTAGAACGGAAGTTATCTAAACCCTACTTTTCATTTTTTGATTCTTTTGACTTAAAAAAGAAAATAGGCTAAAAATAGTTGCGTTTAAAAAAGTTTACTGGAAATATATATCTTTTTCGTTTATCTTTATACTCGGCACACTTGTAATACGTCTCATGCAGTTCTAACACGGAGTCCATTAATCACGTGTGGCGAGTTTTAACGATTTTTTTTAACCTTTGGTGAGATTTCTTAATAATTGGCTCGAACCCCCCCCCCCCCCCCCTCCCCCGTAATCTCACGTGAGATTTTTCGAAATTCGTATATTTTTAAAAATTTGATATCTTAATTTGATAAAACTAGAATTTAAACCAGTTTTTTTTTGTATTCCAACATTTTGAAATACGGATAACATACACACGATAAATATTATCATGTAAGAGTTTGCCAAATTTCAGTCGAGAATTATATTTTTCTGGAATTTAACTGACAATTTTAAGTTGTTTTTTTTTTTGCGGGGAAAAATGTCGATGTTTGACGTTAGCTTTGGTGATATCAATGGTGATGAATGGTGAGCCCTCACACCTTCATGTCAGCCCACGTTTAAAAAATAAAAAGAATAATTCGAAATTCATAAACGCATAAACAGTTTCACACATTTCTCTCAAGTTCAGCAATGGTAAAAAATGAAGAACATGTCGGTGCGCAAATAAAGCCTTAGACATTTTCCCCAGGGGTGCACACACGCGACAATTTTGTGTCAACAATGCTCCAAGAAGTCCTTATGCGTTGCCGTGGTGACGATCCACGGGCGAAAACATGTGACACTCTCATTTGTCCACATCTAAAGGAAATGAGTTCATTGAGAGAGTTCAACTATTCGAAAAGTAAACAAGAAGTTCGAACTAAAATAGCCTAATTTCCTGTTACTTTATTACTGACAGAAATTCTTAGTGTGCCGATAGACTGTCAGACGGACATAAGTATAGAAGATAGGTATCAAGGTATTTCATGTCATGCCTTTCTAAAAAAATCGAACGCTTCTGAAAACAGAATCGAATAAAAGTTAATAATACAAGAAAATCGAAAAAAAAATAAGGTAGTTTGACAGATTTCATTGCAGACACACTAATTGAAATGAACGCGGGAAGCAAATGTTTGACTGAAAGCTCTTCAAAAGAAGGAAATCGTCAAATAAAGCCGCCTTCTAAAATTAAAATTCTATAATGCAGTCTTAAACTACCTTTTACCTTCGACAAACCTGGAAAACATAAAACAGCAGAACAAAATCATTATAAACAAAAAATAAAAATATATTGTATCGGTTAAAAAATAATAAATCGGTCGAAAGGACCCCCCCCCCCCCCCCTTCCCCAAAGCAGGGCAGGACAGGATCAGCGGCAATAAGAAAATCTGGACTTGGAAAAATATTGTTTCGGTCAATTTTTTTGCGTACTGAGATCAACAGAAATTTGGAATGGGGATTACTTTTTTTCTGAAAAGCTTCTCACTTCGTTAAAACAAAATAAAAAAAATGTGTTAAAAAATCCCTTTTTTAAAAAAACCCCAATAAGCTACTATTTCAATATTACTATCACATATTTCCTTAATAACTAATGATAATAAATAAACGCATAAAACTGCATAAAAAAGTTTGTAGGGTCAATAAATAAAAATGGGTAGGCTATTTTAAAAAAATAATGAAACTTTAGGTCAGTGGTCGGGACATTCTGAGTGTAGTGAATTATTTCTTGGAGTTTTCCTGGAAATAAACAGTTGTATTTTACACACGCTTTCTTTGCCTGGAGGTTAGGGCCGCGTGCGGAACGTGACGTCATCCCGGGCCGTGACGTCGATGGGGGATCGATGCACACCATCGAAGACGGGGGATGCATTGGGATAGTAAAACCTCGCACACGTTCTAGAGGGCCCACGTAATCAAGAACTAAGCGAGGATTCTGACCCCACCCGGCAGCCATGTTGAGGTCCGTTCGAGGAGTTGTGTAAAATGAAACGGTACCAAAAAAATATGTTTTTTTAGAAGATCGGAAGCTCTACCCAGGTAGCACACCAACGACGGACAATATTTACAAAAAATATTGGTCGACATTGGTGTCAATATTGGCCGACGTAAAAATGGACCCCCCTAGCAAATATTGTACGACCTCGGTTTACGACATTGACCAACATTTATCAACGTCGTACAATATCGCATATTGACATTGGCCGACATAAAAATGACACCCTTGCGAATATTGTACAACATCGGTTTACGACATTGATCAACATCGCATATTGACATTGGCCGACATAAAAATGACACCATTGCGAATATTGTACAACATCGATTTACGACACTGATCAACATCGCATATTGACATTGGCCGACATAAAAATGACACCCTTGCGGATATTGTACTACATCGGTTTACGACATTGATCAACATCGCATATTGACATTGGCCGACATAAAAATGACACCCTTGCGAATATTGTACAACATCGATTTACGACATTGATCAACATCGCATATTGACATTGGCCGACATAAAAATGACACCCTTGCGAATATTGTACAACATCGGTTTACGACATTGATCAACATCGCATATTGACATTGGCCGACATAAAAATGACACCCTTGCGAATATTGTACAACATCGGTTTACGACATTGATCAACATTAGTCATACCACATTCATGGACGTTCTTTTCAGTACTTCTCAAGTACTTCTATACAGTACTTCTCAATTATACATTTTTCCATTCCCTTCGCATAACTTTTTAACTCATCTGTTTGTTGAGTAGAAAAAAAATATTTACAAAAGTAATTTTCTTTATATTTTTCTACTTAACAATTAACACGTTAACCAAGGAAATGAAGAAATTTGAAAATAAAATTTAGAAGTATAGTTAAAAGAACACCAGGAATATGGTATAACTGGTTAAATAATTTAAAATTAATCAAGTAATATTGTATTATTAGTACTATTGTAATTTAAAAAACTAGTAATTCAGACAGTTATATAAAACACTACATTACGACATAACTTTTTTTCTGTACTGCTTCAGAGTCAAGTTAAAACAAATTTTACGTTATTATTATTCATATATTAAATATATGATACATAGCACACATATTTTCCCAGATTGTTTAAAGTTAACTACACAACATCTCTGGATGTATTTATATAGGGATGGTCGATACCATTAAAAGACGAAAAACTACTGTATATAGGGTTGAATAAAAATATATTTACGTACCTCCATTGGGTATAGGTTTTATTGCAGATAATTAAAGTGTAGAAAAACTGTTAAATTCTTGACAAAATCTGTAAATCTTATGCACAAACTTCAATTAAACTATTTTTACATGTTACTTTATTAAATTTCATGTTTTAGATAGTCATGTATTTTCTACTTTAATATATTTAAAAAAAATTATTAATTCGTACAAAAGCTTTCAAAATATTTCTAAAGCTTCTGTACGAAATGTTTCACAAAAAAACAAATAAAATTAATAACTAATTAATAACTGTTCTATATTTATTCAAGTACATATTCATGTCTCTATTTAGCACTCTAGCACTGAATACAATATGGGGGATTTGATATTTACACTTTACCAATAATAAAATTGATCAAATAGCCCATCATTAATTTTTATGACAAATAATTCACTAAAACATCTTACACAATTATGAAATAATACATATTATTCAAACGAAATTAGAAATTTAATTTAAATCCAGCATTATCTTAACAATATTTACTAAGGTTATCATTATGAATTTATATAGCATTTTCATATATTAAATGTTAATGATAGTACTTATACAGGAAAGTAGGGGCTTAAGAAATAATATCTGTTTTGAAATTTGCACACACAAAATTTGTACTTTTTTGAAAGTTTTATTTTAACATAAATATATAGCCACGTTAGAAGTATTTATATTATTTTAGACATTATTTGAATATAGTTTTCATTCCAATATTCAGCACAACCTCGAAATAGAAATTCGCTTAAGATTATTGCTTAAAACATAAAAATGTTATAATACAAGATTTTGGTTTCGAAATGATTTTCTCAATTGACACTGTTATTGTTTAACCGTTTTATATTGAAACATATTTTTTTGATTTATGAGCAAATTCAAATTAGAATTTCAAAACATTCTTTCAACCTTCTTAATGCTCTAACTGATTTAGCAAACAAAAATGAATTTGCAAAAGAAATACAATAAAACAACACCAAGGTGGTACCACAGGGTGCGTTTGTAACAGTACAAATATTTAAAAATGCATTTTTTGTGTTATGACATCTTTTAAACTGATAGGTTAATAAGTAGTAGCCGTGAAAATGTTTCTTAAAGAAAAGGGAATTTTTTTTGGAGAAAGGTATTTTAAGATCCTGCTTACCTAAATAACCCTCACATTATCAGACTGGTCCCCACGTACTAAAAAAAAATCATTCATCTGTCTTGTAACTACTCAATTGTCGTTGGATCTCTGGGAAGAGTAATGATGCGAGAAGAATCTGAGGCAGTAACTGGACCATTGGGCGACTACACCTTGTTGTTCATTGTGCTGGGGTTGAGGGTGGTAAATGGCTCCATGGGCTGAGGGCTTTCCTGGGAGTTTTATATGGTGTAGGACGGGATACAAAAAACTAGCATGTTCTCCTTAATTTTAGGTATACATGCCTCTAGCACGCGTTTAATTTTTTTTTTTTACTCTTATTAGAAGATTTCAGATAAAAATGAAGACGCATTAAAATAAAAAAACTTTATAATTTTCTTTGTTAAGACAGCCAAATTTTGGTAAGTTGATTTACTGTAGCTTCGATGTCTAAGAAACTATCCTTGTGTAATTCCTTAAAACTATTAAACTTGGTAAAATGGTTTTCTAAACAAAAAAATTAATGCATACATTTTCTTGGAAGGATAAAACAACCCTCCTTTGTCAAAGTATTTAGTGAAGTTTGCAGCATAATTAGATACACACTCTTTTTCCTCTGAAAGTTCCATGTCACATAATGAACATTTTGTTTTAATTATAATTTTCTAGTTACATAGCCACCAGCGATGTAATAAATCAAACGCTATTTTGTGTAACTGTGGTCAGCAATCTCTTTATTTTCTAAATTAATTGTTGCTAGACGCCCTGTGTTAATACTTACAGTTTGATTATCCTGTGCTGTTAATAAAGAATTAATGATATCGGTTTCTACATTGTATCCTTTAGATGGCCGTGCTAAATTGTAAAAACTTCTACAAATGTCAAAAGATGTGAGATAATCGTTGCAGCCTTTACATTGACGGATTACTCCAAATAAACTTTCAATTTTATCTTGGCGTGAAGTCATAAGATATTTAAAAATTTAAACTTTTGGTCAAATACTAGACAAGTGATAAAACTGCTGATAATAAAACCACCTTCATTAACAGCATGGATTTCCCAGTCATACAAATACGAAAAGTCCACAGAAGTAGCAAAACTTCCCTTCACTTTTTACTGTCCCTTTGCACTTTTTGAAGCGAAGGACCTCTTCGTCAATTTTAATGTTTCCATCTAGAATATCGGGGCTAAATTCAATTACAGTTCCAACTCCTTCACATACACTTGCCTTGCCGAGTTCATTTATAAGGCCTTCAAATGTTTTGGATTCTACCGGTTTTGTGAAAATAGAAATGTTCTTCACGTATCCAGTGTAGGTATATGTGTCCCGAAACTTCTCAACATTAATTTGTTTGCAGGGCAATTGCAATTAAAAAATTTTTAGATGTTCATTATACTTTTGCGACTTTTATTTTCTTGTACTAGGGGGCTCTGCCCCCTGCTCGCTATGGCTTACCAACCCCCGGTTTCCCATAAGCCGCTTCGCGGCCAGCTCGCTGGTGAACGTAACTTTTCTAACCCAACTTTGCACAGGCCTATGCATATTTTGCCATCCAGATCTATCTATGACAAAATTATGTCGTTCCTTGGTAATATAGTTATATTCAGCCGCAAGCTCGCACCCTTGGATATTTCTGCGCAATCTCATTGGGTCGCAAGCTTGCATTATTGGATTCTTCCTCTACTCGCTATCGCTCGCAAACCCACGGGAATTGCTGCGCAATTCCATTGGACCGCTTCGCGGCCGCTATGTTATATTACTTAAAAAAATATTAATATTGTATTACTGTTTTAAGTAATTTTTCGCCAACCCCCGTTAATTTCGCAGAATTAACCTTGCCTGTTTTTACTCTTAGGTTCTTTTTAAAAACCCAATGGCACTCAAAATTTTTAAGTTGTATGACTTTTTTTAAGTAATAATCCCATTGGACGCTTCGCGGTATGCAGGGGGCTACGCCCCTTGCTCGCTATCGCTCGCCGAATTAATTTTTTTCAGGTTGTTGGCTGTTCCGAAAGAGAGAAACGAAACCTGTTTGCAACCAGATAAGTATATATAATTGGCCGTCCGCAAATAGGTTTCGTACTTTTCCTTTGAAATTGCTTACATTTCGGACCGGTCGGATTGCATGACGTCTACAGAGCTTCTGTGACCTTAAAGTTGAGTAGACCATGGACAGATACATAAAGACAAAAACACTATCATTTACGTAAACAAAAAATGGTGAAACGTAACACGTAGGGAGATCCTTGCAAAAACGCATCTCACAACGAAAAATAAAACTAAAAAGTAGGTTTGTTACAGAATCTGTCACTTAAACCGCTTCCATACAATATTTGTGCTCAACAAAAAACGCACTATTTATACACCTCAGAAAGAAATTCGCCTAACAGGGCCTTCAGCTTATAATTTATTTCTAATTCAAATTTTTAAACGCCAAAATTAACTATTTTCATAAATCTTCTTTCGCAAATTAATGTTTACTCATTATTACTCTCATCTCACTCTATTGTGTACAACAATCCAAACTGAATCATATCACATAAATAAATATTTTAATGAAATTTGGGGTGTAACCTAGCCTGATTTTTGCTTTAAAACGATGTATCGTTTGTGCGACTTGCGGTTCGTTCTGTGAAAGTGGGTGACAGACAGACGAATTGAACGATTATAATACCTTCCACTTTTTACGTTATAAACGTAGTGTGGAAGCTAAAAAACATTTCGCTTAATATGTTGGCTATACAACAAATCATAAAACAATGTTTAACAAGCGTTTCTTTCTAAATTTGCAAAGTAATTAACATGTTCATATCTTGATACTTCCACTTCCATAATTAAATCATCTTCAAAAACATTGGAAGGGACATTTCCTCATATTTTATTCGCATAAGAATACATTTTTTAGGATAAATAAAAAAAATAAAATAAACTCTTTCACCGCGGTTTTGCTGTGAACGAATAATAAAAACTAAAAAAAAACAAGATATTAAATAAAAAAATAAGAAAGCCATCTGCCAGCTGAAGAAAAAAAAGAACGCACGAAAAAGATAAAATTACGTGATAGTTGTAACCTGTTCCGAAAATAAAAAAAACTTTTTGTTATTTTTATAAAAAAAAATGTAAACATTTTATTCCAGTTTAGCAGAATTAACCTAATAAAATTTTTCAGAGTAATTGTTACGTTAAATGTTTATTTAAAATAGTTTTGTCATAATTTTTTACTATCTTTTTTACATAATTTTAATCTATAAACCTTCTATCTTGCTATAATATATTTTTAGGCCAAATCAAAAAAAAAATCTGTAAACCTTTTCTATATATAAACACAAAACCAATGTAAAAAGAACAAGTTAAAGAACTGTTCTTTTTAAAAGAACAGAAAAGAGAGCAACTGTTCTTTAAAAAGAACGTAACAAAATCACGCATTTCTGATGATTTTCACCGTGCCGTTTAGCAGAAAAGGAATGAATAAGATTTTTTTGTGGCTGACTTATTGTAATTTTTAATTAAAAAACTTAATGGAAATTTGAAAAACAAATAAGTGGGCATCGAGGCATAAGGGAGACACACCTTCCCCAAAAAATTTGGGTTTCTGACATCAATATTTCATCATGTTATGGCTGCTGACACTTTCAAATCCTATACTTCAACATAGAGAAAAATTAATTTTTATTTTTAATTAAAAAACTAATTGGAAATTTGAAAAACCAAAAATTTTAGGTCGAGGCATAAGGGAGACACACCTTCCCAAAAAAATTGGATTTCTAACATCAATATTTCATCATGTTATGGCTCCGGACACTTTAAAAGAGCTTACTTTTTTTTTAATATAGAGAGATAGAAACTTTAGTTCCCCCTCTAGAAAGAGAGGCCATGATAATTTCGATTGATGATCGAATCATGATAATTTCGATTTTAAGTACTTTTTTTTTATTGCACTACTACTTTTGACTCTACATTCAGATTGTTACATGTTATGTTTTATTATTATTTCAATTTTTACTTTGCGTATGTAAGTCGTGTGACGACGCGCTGGTTGCTTACATACGAAATTCAGTTCTGGCACCACTGGCTTCAGAACTAGCAAAGATAATTTAGACATTTTGTTAAAAGTTTATACGGAACAGTTAAAACATGCAGGCGAAAACAATAACGTTGAAGAATATCGACAAAAGTTTGAAGATATAAGATGTCGTTTACAATTCTTAAACGATAAAACTCTTTCAAATAAATATAGGGTGGCCCGGGGTAAATATTGGACACACAAAATCTGGGTAATTATTGGACAGGTCCCAACACAATCATAATAAATCATAATTTATTGCGACTAACAAACCACAAATTTTTAATTGCACATTCAGCAATGTTCTGATCAATTATTGGGGTTAGATTGGTGCTTACTAAAAAAATATATTATAAACCAAAAGACTTGAAATAAAGGATTTAAACTTTAGTTCAGTCAATTCCAAATTGTGTATAATTTTGTTTTCTATTACATGATCTTCAATTTTGAAATGCCAAGTGTTATATAGGTTTATGAAAGTGGTGTGCGCTGAAAAACACAATTGTAGGATTAATAGTAACATTATGACATGCATGCTTAGTTATGGGGTAATTATTGGATGTGCCATGGGGGACGTACAGAAATTACGTCACGCACAGAGGGGGGAAGGGTATGCACCAACGTGACGGATCGTGACATGGATGGGGAGGAGTAATTGCTTGCGTGACGTAACGATTCGGAAAATTTCACTTTTGCAGGGAAAATCTGTTTTACATAAAAAATTATGTTTTTGAGAAAAAAAATTGTAATCTTTTTCATCATAAGAAACACTTTATTTCAGAAAGCGGATGGAGAGATTATTACATGCCACAACGTTGGCATTATAAGTCCCCTATATTTTACAGACGTCTTCGTAACTCACTGAATTGCGACACTGTCTTGACCAATCAGAATACTAGCAGCTACCTTGACAAACACCAAAAGACACAGAACTAGACAGATCAGAAAAAACCCAGTTCCCCTTTTTAGAAGACATTTGCGAATGCCTATTAGTCCTTGGATAACTTAAATATTGGTCTATTACTATGAATAAATTATTTAACCTAAATAAATTTCACTTTTTTTTCTTTCCAAGTCAATTTTTTAAAAATTATATATGTATAGATTCTTATAAATTTCAGAAACAAAGGTAAAAATTAAATTTAACTTTTCCGTTGAAGGGGCGAGGTGTGCAACCTCGGGGGAGGGGTTCGACCGAACGTGACATAGGGGGGGAGAGAGGGTTAAAAAAAAGTCACAATTTTGTGTGACGTAATTTATGTACGTCCCCATGGAGTAATGCAGACAGAATCTTAGAGCTTCGTTGAATAGACACGTAGCCATATTAGCAGCTATTTTGGCAACAACATATCCCGAACCAGAAGTCTTGGGACTGTATCTCTATATTTGGGGATTGAGAGACTCGTTGGGGTTTTGAGTTTTCCCACCTAAGCACTTTTTTAATAGTTTCGGATGAGATAGATCCTTGAAGATTGGTTTAATTTCATCGCAAATGGCTTTAGGCAAATTGTTTTTGTGACAATGTTCAGTCTCTTTTCCAAAGTGAACCGCCACATTGTATGTGCACCAGGATTCTTCACCTTTGGGGCAAAACCAGTGCTTGGGCTCTTCGTCGGAGCTGGCCTTGTGGCACCAAACTGCCCAAATTGCTTGGCGCATTTTCGAAACATCATGGCAGTTATTCCGTATGGCACTTCCATAGTATATAGTCAGTCTCTTGATTTCCGCCATATCCAAACGACCTTTGCATCCGATCGTTTTCCCGTCGGCCAATTTCTTCCTTCCGGATTTCTCCTTCAACTTTCTTAGACGGGTGCCCATTCGTTTTTGTATATGGCCAACACACTCGATTTTTTTTTATCTCAAAGTTATCTCCGTAGGGTATCTTGGCTGACACTTCCAAGAAAGTCTTTGAATCACCATCCCCGATGTATCTTTTGTATTTAATTCCCCGTCAGAACGACGAAATATCTTAAGCATCCCATTTACTCCCATCTGTCCGGAAGACCCTGAATGGTTTTTCTTGCAGCTGTCTTTTCCACTGCAGGTACTCTGGTCCAAATTTCTTACCCTTGTAAAGATGCACAACCATTGTCGACATAACTTCGGTGTCAATTACTTTTCCGCTTTCACAACCAATCAGGATGCAGATGCCGCGATGAGTGACCTCTGGTTTTCCATGTTCCATCACCGCTCACACTTTCTGCATTCTTCGACATCATCAATTCCTCATCTGCGGCTTCCTTCATCGATTGCTCTGCAAGGTCTTCAACAGTCTCGCAGATTTTTTGGTTTATCGCATCATAGGCATTTTGCGAAACAGAATGTGGGAGGTTCATTACTGTGCAAAATGTATTCAAGCCACTGATTCCCTGGTCTAAATACCTCATGGCTAGCACTGACCGGCGATTGACATCTGGAATATTATTTCTTAGTCCTAGCATTTCACAGCTTTTGAAAGAAGAAATTTTCTTACACCCACAGCAAATCATCTCAAACTTTGAAGACAGCCCAATTTTTGATTTTTCTTTCAGTGACACACTAGCATGACAATTCTTGCAACATAATTCTTCATTTATATGCTTCATAAGTTTTGATAAATCAATAATTCTGTATCCCAGAAAACTGCTGTCAATTTCTTCTGAGAACTTTTCTTTTACTTTCTTGGAACTCGGCAATTTTCTGGCCGACGAAGACGTGCACGATTTGTTTCGAATATGGTTTTACCGGAAACTTTCACAGCTTTCTTTAAATATTTATTACCTTGAAACTTTTTCTTCTTAGGCCGACCACCAGACTTTCTTTTAGCACATGAATTCGAATCCATATTCACATGAAAAAAAGCAGCATGCAAATTCGAAATTCTCAAACAACAACACAAACAATTCTTCTATTTTCCCCAAGTTTAGTTGTATTATCTCTTCTGCAACATAAAACAAGTGGCTCAGAAGGTAGAGAACTTTAAACTTTAAAAAAAATTATAAAAATAGCTTTAAAAATTGCATATTGCTTGGAAAAGGGGGCGTGGCACCAAAACATCCCTTTTAAATTTGACAGGTCATGGGTTACAATTTTATTAATAACTTTAAAAGTTCTTAGAATTTTTTTTTATGAAACTAGTGTCAAATTGTTCAGCGTAATACGTTCTTTCACATATATTTTTATTGAAAAATCGAATTTTTTGAATTTTTAAGACTTCTGAGACCCCTTTAATGTATAATGGTAATTTATTAAGAAACAAGCATTTAATTTTCAGTTGAATCAAAAAATATTTTTGCTTCGCTATATCTCAAGGTTAGCACGACACAAAAACTAGTTAAGATAACAAAATAAAATTTTCACCACAAGTGTAAGAACCTTTAAGGTACATATTAAAACAGAAACAATTAAATATATCACCATAGAATTTTTTTAATAAAATAAAAATTAGGTTGAAATTTTAACGTTTTTGAACCATCAAAGTAATTATTGCATTATTTTTTTTGTGTGCAAATTTTGTGCGAAATTTATATTTAGTGCTTTATTTGAACATTTCTAAACAAATTGCAATAATAATTAAAAACACTATATTCTTGCAGATTATGTATGCGGGCTAACCTTGAGATATGGTGACGCAAAAATATTTTTTGATTCAACTGATAATTAAATGCTTGTTTCTAAATAAATTAACGTTATACATTAATATAAATTATCAATTCTTGTGTAGAAATGTTTGAATAATATTTGTACAAAAAATGGTTTTAATAAAAATAATATTATGCGTGCTACAAAGACCTAAACAATGGGTTAAATTTTATCATTTTATGTTGACGTAGACTACCCAGTGCCCTTAAAAGCCAATAGGGGTAATAAAACCGTACGCTATCGCTCACTTTTTAAAGGAGACATATACAAATACAAAAATTGTCGATCAACAACAGGCCAGAGGCCCAGCAAGGTTGGTCCAAAATAAATTTAATACATTACCAGTTTCCAATGTCCGTCAAGTTTCTTCTTAAAATCTTCTACTCTCTTCGAATGCACAACATAATCTGGTAAAGCATTCCACTCATTGACAACTGTATTGTAAAAATAATGTTTTCTTACCTCCCTTCTAAAGCTCGATTTATTCAATTTCTGATCATGACCTCTGGTCCGGCTATTTAAAGTAAAATCTAAGCCCTCCATGTCTCCCTGTTTTATGAACTTGAATAACTGTATTAAATCACCCCTAGCTCTCCTGTTTTCCAGGGAATACATGTTTAAAGATCTTAATCTGTTATCATAATCAATACCAGATAGACCCTTAATCATTTTTGTAGCCCTATGCTGAACTTTTTCAAGCAACTCTATATCTTTTCTGAGGAAGGGAGACTAAAACTGAACAGCATATTCCAGATGTGGCCTTACCAATCCCCTATAGAATGGCAAAATAATCTCCTTAGATTTAGAAGTAATACTTTTTCTAATATATCCCAACATTCGATTGGCTTTCTTACTTGCCTCAACACACTGCTTACTCATTTTGAAATCATTGCTCACCAAAACTCCTAAATCTCTAACGAACTCACTATCTTGGATACTTTCTCCCTGTAAAATATAAGAATGATTAACATTGTTCTTACCCAAATGCAAGGTTTGACATTTGTTAACACTGAACGACATGCCCCAGCGTGAAGCCCATTCAGTAATTTTCGTAAGATCATTTTGTAACTGCTCAATATGCTCAACAGAATTTGATATGAATATAATGAAGTAGTGCAAAGGAATTTTGAGTCCGCGCGGCTGCCATGTTGAGGTCTGTTCGAGGAGATTTGTACAATAAAACAGTACTAAAATTGCGCGGTTTGGTGATTTTTCGGCATTGATGATAGTTTTGCGATTCATGAACTAGGATAATTTTTTGGGTAGTTCTAGATTTCTTCAGTGATTCTCTTTTGTGTCAAACTCAATTTTTCTCAATGAGCACTTGTAAATGGCCCAAAATTAACTAATAGTAGTACTACTGTGTCTCCTCTACAAAGGTGCGCGTGGATTTGGTTGCTTTGTTGAAAGACTCCCGTTGATGGGATCAAATAGCTATCAAAAGAGGAACGACATCCAAAGAAGCAATTCGAGAAGAGATGAAGGTTACACTTGTACAACCCCTGGCAAAAAGTATCCGATCACCGAAAGCAGTGCCTACGATACGTTCATATCAGCCGTCATTTTAGAAAAAAAATTATATTTTTTTCAAACCTTTGAGGTTTTTTTGTGAAATATGACTAAATTAGTCTAAGAATATTAAATATAAACAGAAAATAACATTATAGTTTACAGTTTTCACGAGAAAATACATTGAATCGTAAAGGAAAAAAGTTTCCGATCATCCCTTTTTGGGGAAAAAAGTATTCGATCAAGTCAGTTTAATATTTTGTGGGTCCTCCTTTTGCCTTGATTACTGCTTTTAAGCGCCGAGGCACGGATGCGACCAACTCGTGGCATAAATTTGATGGAAGTTCACCCCAGCTTTCCTTGATGGCTAGCCGTAGTTCTTCCATATTTGTTGGTCTTCTCTCATCAATGTTTCTTTTCAAAACATTCCAAACATTTTCGATTAGATTAAGATCCGGACTATTTGCAGACCAATCAATAGTCTTTATTGGAGAATTTCCATTTCGATATAAGAAATTCTTGACTAGTTTACTTCGATGACATGATGCGTTATCATCTTGAAAAATGAAATAGGAGGAGTCGTCCAACCTTTCCTCGATGGTAGGAATCAAAAAATGTTCTAAAATGTCAATATACATTTCAGAATTAATTGTTCACGACACTATACACATTTTACCGACTCTTTCGGAAGTCATACAACTCCACACCATAAAATTAACGCTGATATTTAGTTTTAGTTTTGAGGCAATCTTTTTTGAACCTTTCATCAGCTTTCCTCCACACAGATTCCAACATCATCTCCAGTTTCTAGGCAGATACGAGATTCGTAACTAAAAATAACCTTTTTACAATCATCAGAAGACCAGCTTTTATGTTTCTTGCACATTGTAGACGACTTTTGTTATGGTTTTTTGCCATATATGGTTTCGTTTTGGCTTTGCAGAAGTGAAATCCTTTTGCGTTTAAACGGTTTCGCACTGTACGTGCACATACCTTTACCCGATATTTCTATCACTCGGTATTAAGTTGTTTCAACGCACAACTTCTCATAGATTTGGCAAGATCAACCGATTTTTTGTCTTACCTACTTAATGTTGCGCGTGGGCCACCGCTTCGAGGAAGATTTTTGACATCATTAGTAGAGCGATATTTTTTCCAAAAATCGCAAACAGTACTTTGGGCACAGGCAAAAGTGTGAGCAACCTTTCTTTGAGATATTCCGCTTTTTAAGCGTTTAACAATTAAAAGTTTTAGCTCTTAAGACAATTCTTTCTTTCGATCCATACTTCTGCTTATTCGAAACTAGTTTTAACTGTGAAACAACGATTCAACCTTTTATACTGTTTACTTAGATCTTGTACGCACGCGCCGACCAAAAAAAATTGCATATATCACTTAAAATACGTTGCATTCGCTAGCGATCGAATATTTTTTTCCCCACAAAAGGATGATCGGAAACTTTTTTTCCTTCACGATTCAATGTATTTTCTCGTGAAAAGTGTTAACTTTAATTTTATATTCTGTTTATATTTAATATTCCTTGACAAATTTAGTCATATTTCACAAAAAAAACCTCTAAGGTTTGAAAAAATATTAAAATTGTAAAAAAATGACGACTGATGTGAACGTATCGTAGGCACTGCTTTCGGTGATCGGATACTTTTTGCCAGGGGTTGTAGTTAATAATAAACCAGAATGGTTTTTACGGTTCTTCTCCAGCTACAAGAAGATCGTCAGAATTGTGGTAGCATAGACAAGAAGATTTATTTCTAATTGTAAAATAAGTCGGTAAGAACGCCTGAAATGTGAATTGTCAGTGGAAGGAATAGGCAGCTGAAAAGACCATGATGAAAATTTTTCAAGTGTAACATTTCACAGACCAATATTTAAGAAGTATAAAAACTTTTATATACCAAGAAAAAATTATCAGAGACAGTACACAATTGACTGCTCGGAAAGATTTTGAAAATTTTAAAACTCCGATGTTATTGCCGGGTAAAAATAAATTTTTGAACTTTTGATACAATATCGCCATTTATTACCCCGCCACAATTAATAAACAGATACATTCACATAAAGATGGGGTTAGATTGCTATGTTTCATTAGAGCTGTTGAACAAACAAGCTGCAGCTGATAGGTCCAAAATGTCACAAAAAGGGTTCAAATTTTCCTTGTTTTCTTTTGTAAACAAACTATGGGGAGGGGGTGGATTTTAGTGTTAATAGAAGTGAGGGGACGCATGTCCATTTTCTTGAAAAGTGGGGGAATTGCGTCACCCCGTCTCTACTCATACTTCTAGCACTACATTGCAGGATATATAGTGCAAAGAGCATAGAAACAATGCCGATACCAATTACCAGAAGATCGGATCAAAGATTGGGCCGAATTTGAAGTGGTTTTAGTTAACTTAGCAGACCCTTTGTCACCTAAAAGAGGAACTAACACTTGGATCATTATAATATGTACTAGCCCTAGTCTTTAGAGCTGATTCAGTCTCTAACAACAAATTTCTTCGAATAATAACCTAATCAATATTTATTGGGGGCCGAAACCTCATTTTGAATAAGTTTTGAATGGCAGCATTTTTACGGCATCACTGCCAAACATGACGACATATGTTTCGTTTCAGTAAGTGTCTATGGGTGGTACTTTTCTTGCGTGTGAAACATATTTCCGCCATGATCTGCAGCGCATAGAATTGAGATTGAACTCGACCTCCCGATTTTAAACAACTCTTTCCTACACACTCACAAAATTTATGTTGCGGTTTGAAAGAGTTCTCTCACGTCTACGAAAAAGTGTTTGCCATGAAGGAAAGCAGCCAGTGTAGTATGAAGGAAAGATGCCGCCGAGCGACCCCTCGTGGGAGCAACAGGTGTCTCAATTCAGGCGACGCGAAGAAGGAGGAGAAGAGAGGATGAGGAGATGGCCACCCTCGGCTTCTGGTCTTCCCAGGTGCAAAACAGCGACTCCCCCCTCCCCCCGGAGTTTCTGCAGGACTACCCTCAGTAAGCCCATTCTCGTTTTTCACTTGCAATCATAAAACCACGGGGGGGTGAAAAGCATGATGAATGGCAAGAGAGCGCCTATTAATAACACTACTTCTAAAGGTAAGGTTTTTCCAAGAAAAATAATGATGAACCATTTTTTACTTCATTCTTATGCGAGAATCAAATCGTCATGACGACCAAACCAATTACATGAGCGTACAATGTTGGTGCAACACGATTCCGATTATTTCTTCGCAATGGGGAGATGGTGTCCATCGCATTTCCTATCAACAAATTAAACACTTTAGTAGGAGGTGTCCATCTCTCCTGTGTAACAAGGTATAAAACCTGAGCGCGCAGTCTATATCTGAGATATATTGTGATTAATAAATAATTGAGGTGCGTAGGTATAGGTGGTGCGTAAGGCATAAATATGTAATTTCTGGATTTTTGAAAATAGTATCTAAATTTTTATTTGGTTTTCAAATTTATAGTTTTTGTTTGGTCTTCAATTTTAAATTGTTTTATTTGGTGCCAATTTTATAATTTCAACTTTATACTTTTTATGGAATTTTGATTTTTAGCTATTTTAGGATTTTTTATATTTGCAAGAGGTCTATAATATTCTAGAAAGTGGACGAATTTCAGATCGGTAAGCATTTCCCATCAGGGTATAATGGGCAGTGATATACCCCCCCCCCCCCCTTTTTAAATTGGTTGGGTGAAAAAGGTGCCGCGTGAGTATTTAGATAGATTTTATGAAGATTTCAAGGAATTATATATTTTGTTTGTCTCTCGCCTGCGTGGAGAAACCCTTTAGTGGGTTTATTTTTACGCGCCCTCCATCTCTGGTCAGGAGCCTGTTGGCCGCCCTCCAGCTCGGCCGGCATTGTTTGTGACCGCGGAGAAGAGAGCGGCTATTAATAACACGCCGGAAAGGAGAGCAGATAGGCCCATCGATTGCGCAATCCCGGGATTCAGTCCTGAAGCCGGTTTTCGAAAAGTATCATGGTATACTGGTGGGTTAAACTGTGACGTGATAAAAATGACATTTTCAAGGTGCTTCGTTTATGAATAAATACCTTATATCTATCCAGAAATCATCAACACGTATCCAGTTATAAACTTATGCTGGCAAAACCGGCAAAGAGTTCGAACTAGTTAATCTACTGTTTTATGAATCGAATTTTATCTAATACTGCTATCTAGTGGCTTAAGCCACACTCTTAAACTACATTCTTTATGTAATACATGAATCGGAAGCATCGCATTTCTCTCGCTTTTTAAAACAGATGAATAACGTAAAATTACATAAACTAACAAGTTTGTATCTATGGATAAACGAATTACGGCAGTGCCTGGGAAACATACTAGGATTGATTCTTATCGAATACCCATATAAAACATGTTTCGTAGCATATGCTTTTTATTAATTTGGTTAAATAATAATTTATGTTCTTATTTGGTAACAAGCAGAATATCAAGTATACCAAAGTTTTTGTAAGTTAATATATTTATTGACATATTAATTAACACTTAAAATCTTCAACCAAATACAATAGAAATTTAATTATATATATATTTAGAAATGTATTAAATTTTCAATATAGTCAAACAAATCTTATTTAATATTTTGTTCCTGAATATGTCATCTAACAAACTTAGCATGCGATTCTTTAAATGTGCTCTCTTCAATTCCGCGGATCTCATCTCATGAAGTTGTACGAAAACATATTTGAAACATATATCCGATATAATTATAATGTTGATTACATTCCGTTGCACTCTCCTAGTCCACGTGGCCACCTTCCATGCCCAAACAAGTGTCTCTCCTCGAGTGTTCTCCTGTCGCCAATCGATCTCCCTTTTGGCGCCCGCTCAAAAATCAATTTTGAAACGGCGCGACTCACGATCATTGTTATGCCGAGGGGTGCAATTTTGATGCGTACATCAAATAGTGTAGTTAAATTTACTGAAACAAAATAATTTATAAAAAAAAACATTACAACATGTTGTTGGTGTAATTTCACCCAAACTTGCAAGAAATGTATATATCAACTATCAACAGAATCCTACATTTCCTTTTATGCTCAAAGTTTTATAGGTAGTAAATATAGGCTCCTGGCTCACTCCATTCACTGAGCGCCAGGTCATCATCACCTCGGGCTGAGTTCATATCCTGAGGGAGCCCAAGAGAAAATTATCTGAAAATGAGAGGCCCACTCCATTGGGGTTGCGTTATTATGCTGTTCTTCAAAGTTTTCCCGGAGAGGTTTTTTTCCCCCTGTCAGTTACATTGAGTGAAAACTTCCCAATAAACGTGGGAAACGTACAGAAAGTGAAAGAGGAATCTCATTATATATATATGGATTATGGATCCACAAAACATTCGAATGCACGAAGACCTGTTAGCACCTGCCTTCCCATGCAAGGCACCTCGTGGATCCTTCCTTTTGTGTCGCCCCCATGTCGGCGAGGGGCGCCCTCCGCCGGCCGCTGACGTCACTCCGCATCTCCTCCACACACGCGGGAACTCGGGGCGTGTGTGGTGTGCGCCCTCCTTTGCTCCACCATCGCTCGCTGCTGCTCTCGCCCTTCCGCGCGCTGGCGGAAGTTCCGGGCCAAGATTGCGCGCATCCAGAGATGCCCCAAGGAGGACTCCACCAGGTGGGACACCCCGTGTGTAGGAAACGCTTCCTTTCCCAAATGTCAACACTCAATCACACACCAGCCCACTGAAACGGATTAGAATTTTTCTATGGGGATCTCCTCGAAGAGAAATCACGTGTCGACAACGGGTGACGACACACATCATCAATGTTTTTTTTTTTAATTTCATTTATTTTTTATTGGCTTCGTTGCAATAATTTTTAATGTGTTAAATACTGTGTGAGTGGCATCCACCCTGCCAATCAGAATAAATGGATCATAGTACCGAAAACCCAAGTGAATCTTCGAAAGCCGCGCCAGATGTGATAGATTAGAGTGACTCATTGCTGTGGAATTATCTGAATTAAATGGCCGGGAGATTCATTTCTTGGAAATATCCAAGAAATGCTGAATTGACATCATCTGATGTTTTTTAAAGTAAATTTAATTTAACACACTCTTTTAAAATAAACACACTCAAACACGCTAGAAAAACGATTAGAAAAGAAAATTTCCAGCCTTTTTCCTGTATATTTGCCGAATTTTGTATACCTAAAACAAAATTCAACATTCCCACTTGGGGGAAATTTATAAATAATGGTATTATATTCATAGATAGCTTTGTATGTCTTATAAATGATTTTTTTAAAAATTGTTTTGATATCCTGTTCGAAAACGAGACTAAGTACAAATGTTCTGTATTTTTCCCACAATTACTTTTTTCCTCGCGTTTTTGTAAGTAGCAAACTTCAGCTTTGTGTTCGTTCCTTGAACAAATACCTAATTTCTTAAAAAAATTCAGGTCAAATTTAACTGGACTACAGTATGATTCGGGTATTTTCATATTTATACATATAGCGTCGTAAGCCTACACTGCATAAAAAAAACCATAAATTTTACGGAAAATTTTCATACTTTTGACCGTATAAAACCGTTTCACTTACATTAAGCTTTTTAACCTCGAACAACCTGAGAAATTCGACAAAAAAAAATTCTTATTTTAAAAATACAAACCTAAAAAGTTTCAATAATAAATTTTTTAAAAATATCAATAACTGTTATTCCAACATTTGAAAATCCACTAAAATATGCATAGTGACCACCATCACCCACAAATTTAACAAAAGTTTTTATTTCCAAATATGAAGTTTTACCCAAAGTATACGATTGAATTTTTTTTCATTTTCATAAATTAGAATAAGTTTAAACATGAAAAAAATGAGTAAATCTTTTGAAATCAAATGCTTGAACCATAAAATTAGTTATCGAAATCAGCAACCTTCGGATTTCTTATGTTGGTTGAACGACCAAACCTACCAGTGTTCTAAATTTCATGATGCAAGTGGAAGAATATTTTAATGATCTATGAAACAGTGAGTCAACCGCAAAACTTACTATTTTCCAGTTCAGTTTTCCCGAAGATAAAACGAAATAGAACGCTGATTTTTTTTGTACTGTTCATAAAGCATAAAGCGTCTAATGACTAACAAAAGATTCTTAGCTCATATCTGTGGTTCATAGAACGGGGATTACGAGGGGTGCAAAAACACGCCGAATCCCTCCCAGAAAAGGTTGGGTAGTACCCTACCTCTCAATTTTTTTTTACGAATCATTAAATTTTCAGTCATTTACGCATTTTTATTTTTTTATTTTCATTCACAACCTGTGAAACGTATCCATGAGATGAAACCACCATTGGACATTTTTACACATTTATTGAAGGCCACTACTACATGGCTTCCAAAAAGAAAAAGGGACAAGAACGTAGACGAATACAAAATGCAATTCATTACTTCAGGTTAAAAACATTATTCAGTAAATATATTGGTTCAGCACTGAAAATATGTATAACATGATGAGTGAACATCGAAACTAAAAAATATACCAAGTTTGTATATGTACAAGAACTTCGTCTCTTGACTGGACGTCAAGCATTGCCATGATCACCCAAAATTGTTCAAAAAAAAATACATGTCGCAAGTCACTATAGTGAGGTGTTTCGCTTTGTGCTCTACGGGAACTCAAAGAAGGGTTTTTAAATGGGATCCTGAGGAGGGGACTGCTCCTTTTTTCCCTCCCTGCAGTAGTAGTAAAGAAGTGTGTGTTGCAGGTCCCTGCCGAAGTTGGGCAGCGAGGACGCGGTGGGGGCGTTGGCGGGGACGCCCGCGCCTGAGTCGCCCGCCGAGGACGCGCACTTCGCCCCGATCCCGCACGACCACGACCTGTGCGAGCGTGTCGTCATCAACGTGGCCGGGCTGCGCTTCGAGACGCAGCTGCGCACGCTCGCCATGTTCCCGGACTCGCTGCTCGGCGACCCCGCCAGGCGGATCAGGTAACTTCCTTCTTTCTTTGCCTTGTATCTGAGCCACTCTAGATCGCCGCACGTTCGTCAGAACATCGTTTAAACCGGACCTATAGACAGGGTTGGCAAAAAAAAATCGACTTCACGACGGCGTTCTCCGAGGGCATTGGGACAGACGTGCTTGTTAAATCTGCTTGAGTCCAAAAGTCCCGATGACGTTACACTCTCAGAAAAATTTCCTTCAATTTACGGAAAAAGTCTGTGCAGCACTGTTACCGGAATGTTTCCGTGAATTAAAGGAACACTTTTGTCCGTTAAAAGAAGGAAATATTCCGTTTTTTTTAAGATATATCCGTTATAACGATTTTCCGTAAAAAAACGAAAATTTTATGCATTTTGAAGAAATATTCGTTGTGTTTATTATGAAATTTCATTTTTTAAAGCTCCTTTTTTTTTAAAAAAATTCTTTTTTGTGTTACTTTTTCTAAAGAGTCGAGTTAGGAAAATATATGAAAGTTGATTAGATGTTTTTATAATTCTAAGAACATATATTTTGAAAACTGAAAAGTAAGGTGGCAAAAAAATTGATATATTTTAATTCTATGCTCTTACTTGCTTGTTTTACAATATTGATTAAATATCTACAGAGTTTCAAAACATATCTTTATTTACAACAATAAATGGAAGAAAAGCTAGCAGTTCTATATCAATAAAATCAGAGGAAAAAGTTAATTTTAACCAAAAAACATATAATGTTTATTTCGGGCTTATAGCCCAAAAAAAGTTATATTTTGGGTTAAACAGATTCTTTTCAAACAAAAAGAATTATGAAAGTACTCATTAAAAATATTACATTCTTTTAAAACATTGAGAAACAGTTGAGATATCGTGAATAACTACACTGTAAAATACTAATGTGTCCTGTTGCACCCAAAGTTTTTAGCCAATTGGCTGTTATATAAAAAAGGCAATTCTCGGATGAGGTTTACTCATCTAAGGTAATCCAAGTAAGATGAGGGTATACACCGATCACGAAGCAGAGAAAAACACATGTAACACACGCACAAATTTCAGAGCCGGCACAACATGAGATGGAAGGAACACACGGTGGGATGGAGGAGGACACTGTGACACAACTTGAGACAGACGATAGGTGGAGCAGGGAGGACCTCCGGCAGCACTGCACAAGATGCGAAAGGATGTGGAGAGGGGGGGGGGGGAATCCGGCAGGAGTTCACCTAGGACAGGGACCAGGGAGGACCACTGGTAACTCCACAAGAGAGAGGGGGGACTAGGTGGAAATCTGGCAGCGATTCACCTGGGCAATCCGGCCAGGGACCTGTCAGCAGGGACAGGCAGCTCGCGAGAGAACTTGAGACAGACGATAGGTGGAGCAGGGAGGACCTCCGGCAGCACTTCACAAGATGCGAAGGGATGTGGGGGTGGGGGAATCCGGCAGGAGTTCACCTAGGACAGGGACCAGGGAGGACCACTGGTAACTCCACAAGAGAGAGGGAGGGGGGGGGGCTAGGTGGAAATCTGGCACCGATTCACCTGGGCAATCCGGCCAGGGACCTGTCAGCAGGGACAGGCAGCTCGCGAGAGAACTTGAGACAGACGATAGGTGGAGCAGGGAGGACCTCCGGCAGCACTTCACAAGATGCGAAGGGATGTGGGGATGGGGGAATCCGGCAGGAGTTCACCTAGGACAGGGACCAGGGAGGACCACTGGTAACTCCACAAGAGAGAGGGGGGACTAGGTGGAAATCTGGCAGCGATTCACCTTGGGCAATCCGGCCAGGGACCTGCCAGCAGGGACAGGCAGCTCGCAAAGTAATCAAACAGCATATAGCTTAGAAAGTTTTAAGATAATATTGAATATATAAAAACAGATCTAATGCAATAATCTATTTAATGTTTGAATTTAGTTAAGTTTGAATTATTGTCGCACTAGAGCTATTGCCGAGGGCTATTGCCGACGGGCGCCATAATTTAGAACTAGTCAGGTGCCGAGGCGACACCCGAGTAGGCACCCAGCGCAACCGCTGAGGGTGACATCGTACAAAGCATCAGGACTTTTGAGGGTATTTAACGTGCACCCCCTCTACACGGGGTACTATTCTTCAGACATTTTTGGCTGCCCAGGCTGTTTATAGATCAGCAATTGGTTAATTCCTAGTTTCGGTATACGGCGACTTTTTATTTCTCGCCAAACTTGTTGGCGAGAAAACATCGCATACCGACGCGTGATTAGACGATGCTACTCGGAAACTGCGAAGTCAAACAACTGTGTTGCCAGATTGGAATTATTTATCGCCTTTTTTTGTCGCCAACGTTCCGAAAAAGTCGCTGTATACCGAAACTAGGATTTAACCAGAAATAGAAACAAAAATCGTACTTTAACAAGTTTAATAAAGTGCAAAAGGGAACTTTTGGTTTTGATGAAATTAAATAATTTTGATCATTTTAAAGAATTGACTATTAAAGAAATTTATTAAAATAAAAATTAACTGTGAAACCAATTAGATGCACACCATGAAAATAATTATGCCAACCTCCTTTTAACATTGAAACTGATTGATTTCGGTTTCAACTAAATATTGTTAAATTAAGTATTTGAATTTCAGGTTTCATAGTTAAAATACGAACAATGGAAGTACTATAAAGGAACTTAATAGCTGAATTTTTATTGACTTTTTTTTTGCATTTTGTTATTATAAATACTACAGATATTTTCGAAGAATGAATCTTCAGAATTCTTGTGATACGAATGTTATGCACCTACTTTGACATTGGACGTAAAAAAAACGCATTTAAAAATCGTAAGCTTAAAGAATGCTAATGCCGTTTTTTAAAAATTAAAACGCAAGAAAATTCTTTAGAATTTTATTATTCAGCATTAAAACAAAAGTGCTTACCGCTAAAGTGCTACCAAGCATTAAACAAAAGGGCATATAGAGCCGAAATTTATATAAGAAATTTACTTAAAAACTAATATCTACACAGAAAAATGACTGTCTAAAATTAATACAAACGTCAATTAAATAAAGGGTAACACGAATGAAAACATGAATGAATCGAAACACGAATTACTTACCATACTTCTTTTTAAGCGACTATTCAGTGTTGTTTTGGCGGCCATTACCTTTTGCTCCGTTTCTAATGAAACGGACAAATTACTGTGAAAAAAGACGGAAAGTGTAGTGTATAAAGACGGATTTTTCTGAGAGTGTAGCGTACGATGTCGCTCGAAGTCCAGTTGGGTGCCAGTTCAAGTGGCGACCTCGAAACCTTACCGCGGTTCTAAATGATGAGGCGTCATTTGGCTGCGTTAAAGCTCCTTGGAAACTAGAAAAAGATAGTTCGACATAACTCAACGTACTTTTTAAAAAAAATCCACGTTCAATCATACCTCGCGTATTTCAATCTGTTTGATTTATAGTTTACTAATAAAGGGTTTATACAGTCCGCTAGTCACTTCTTAACACCCCAAATATTTTGATTGTGGGACAGTCCACTTTCAAAACAGATAGAGAACGTAAAGAAGGCAGGTTTGCCAATCCCATGCTGTTTGACGAGCATAGGAGATTGTTGGGTTAGTTTGGTTGGGGATAATGTGGCACATTAAAACACATGGGTGGTGAATGGAGGATTATAGTTAATTACTGATGGCCGTCATCAATTGCACATGCATTTCTTTTCTATATGGACACTTGATCGTCAATAGATTTGCATCTGTAGTGTATGTAATGTAGTATGTATCATTTAACACATTCAGTATCCCCTCGGGGAACATTATACGTTAAAATATAGCTATGTAATAAATATACATATGTAAAAATAGTAAACCCGATGCAATTTCGAACTTCCCGAACTGAAGTAGAAACTGTTTCGAAACCTCAAAGAAATATGCGCCTGCAAAAGCAATGAATCGCCAAATATACTAACTTTTGCTTAAACCAAAATCTTCCTTACCCTCTTTCAAATTAGACAAAACAACCTACATTAGGGGAAAATAGTTTTTTTAATTATTATTTAATACTAGCTGTACAAGTTGATAACCTGCATGTAAAAATTTAAACAATAATAGAAACGAAGGTGGTCAATTCATAAATAGTAGTTTTAATCCATTGTAATATTATATTTCTTTTTTTTTAACATAATATTCTTAAATTCACAGTAATTCTGCATATAAAATGAGTGCTTGATATTGACACAAATTAACAAATTCGGTTTAAAAAAAAATAACGAAATAAATGTAATTGTTTACTATTTATTTTTAAATGTGCTAAACTTAAATGTATAAGTTTTTTTATTTATTTTGTAAAGTATCTAGAATTAAAGTATCTAGATTACTGTTATTAAATAAAGTGACATTTTTCGTAATTTCTGTGGCTTTATTTAGATTCATAAGATAATTTAATAATTGCATGTGCCCTAAATATTTGTTACAAGAGAACGTCTAAATAGAAATTTATAATTAATGTTAGAATGTGGCTTTAATTTGAATTTAATTTTAAAGAAACATATAGGTTAGTAAAAATTTATGTATTTTAATCAGGATTTTAGCGGCCCTCCCACAACTCTCCAAAAGCCAGGTGTTTTTTGTATATAACTATATATAATATTAGTATATAATATTGATTATTCATGGTTAAAATATATTATTTGGAGTTTAAGAAATGCATTATTCATGGTTAAAATATATTATTTGGAGTTTAAGAAATGTATTATTCATGTTAAAAATTTATTACTCTGGATTAAAGAAATGCAGTTAATGCTAAATTTACAAGCAAATCTATCATTTTGGCTGCTAAACGCGAACCCATTTAAGATCGAAGTTTTGAGATTTTAACTTCCTAATAAATCAAAAATCAGTCAAAAAGTCATTTTTTATGCTTTAAAAGAATGAAGTTTTATGCATTTAATTCGTTAAAGATATATTTAATAGTCTTTAATCAATTTGAAAAGAAAGAGAGCGAAGTACGAGGAGAAAAACCCGTTCCCCCACTGGGAGAAAGTTACGTTTTGCCCCAAGATGGCGGAAGATTGAGCTTGTCGCTACTTAAGTCAGGGAGAATCCAGGGCTTTATCTAGAACCACTACTAACATCTCTAATTTATAATAAAACGTATCAAATTATTCAAACAAAATGAGATAAAACATCTGTGGCGTAATTGACTCAATCGTAGTGGTGGAGCACAATCTACTCTTTGTTGTGGGGTCAACAAAACCAAGGACAAAAACGAAGCTCAATCCGTTAAAAGACTGATTGAGCCAGCCTTAAAATTCAACTATAAAAAAGAACACTAAAGAGCACGCTCAATCCCACTCAAGGGATTAAGACCCGATCAGGAACCAGCAAGGGCACGTTTCTCCATTTACAAAATAGCACGTTATTCATAAGTTCAGAACATAAGAACACTTTTCTCCAATTTTGTGACATCGAAGCTAACAGTACGATGATGACAGTGCGCTACCATATCAGGGCCGACCGTGTTTGGGGAGCTGATACACTTCTCTCAATCCGTTAAAAGACTGATTGAACCAGCCTTAAAATTCAACTATAAAAAAGAACATTAAAAAGCTTTCCCTGGCAAAGCTAACGTTAAAACATTTCCAAGTTAAATAAAACTTCAATTACCACTGGCAGACCTATTCGGCAAGCCACCACGGTGGACCTGTTTTTACAATTTCTAATTGTTTTTGTTTTCAGCTTCCGCACTACGTTTATAACGTAAAAACTACCATATAGGCTTGTCATCCATTATCCTTTCTTTCGCGCAGGTACTTCGACCCGCTGCGGAACGAGTACTTCTTCGACCGCAACCGGCCCTCGTTCGACGCCATCCTCTACTACTACCAGAGCGGGGGCCGACTGCGGCGCCCCGTCAACGTGCCCCTCGACGTGTTCGCCGAGGAGATCAAGTTCTACGAGCTCGGCGAGGCGGCCTTCGACAAGTTCCGCGAGGACGAGGGCTTCATCAAGGAGGAGGAGCGGCCCCTACCCAAGGAGGAGCTCCAGAAGAAGGTGTGGCTGCTGTTCGAGTACCCGGAGTCGTCGCAGGCGGCCCGCGTCATCGCCATCATCTCGGTGGTGGTGATCCTGCTCTCGATCGTCATCTTCTGCCTCGAGACGCTGCCGGAGTTCAAGCACTACAAGCTGCTCAACACGACCACGGCCAACCTGACGCGCGTGGTCGAGGACGAGGTCCCCAAGACTACGGACGCCTTCTTCCTGGTCGAGACGACCTGCATCGTGTGGTTTACGTTCGAGCTGCTGGTGCGCTTCCTCGCGTGCCCGGGGAAGCTCGACTTCTTCCGCGACGTCATGAACTCGATCGACCTGGTCGCCATCGTCCCCTACTTCATCACGCTGGCCACGGTGGTGGCGGAGGCGAGGGGCGCGCACCAGCTCCTGCCCGCCCCGGTGGCGGCCTCGGACAGCAGAGGGGGCGGCCAGTCAAACCAGGCCATGTCGCTCGCCATCTTGCGCGTGATCCGGCTCGTGCGCGTGTTCCGCATCTTCAAGCTGTCACGCCACTCGAAAGGGCTGCAGATCCTGGGGCGCACCCTCAAGGCGAGCATGCGCGAGCTGGGGCTGCTCATCTTCTTCCTGTTCATCGGCGTCATCCTGTTCTCGTCGGCCGTGTACTACGCCGAGGCCGACTCGGAACGCTCCTACTTCAAGAGCATCCCGGACGCCTTCTGGTGGGCCGTGGTCACCATGACCACGGTGGGCTACGGCGACATGCGGCCCGTGGGCGTGTGGGGCAAGATCGTGGGCTCGCTGTGCGCCATCGCGGGCGTGCTCACCATCGCGCTGCCCGTGCCCGTCATCGTGTCCAACTTCAACTACTTCTACCACCGCGAGACCGACCAGGAGGAGATGCAGTCCACCAACTTCAACCACGTCACCGCCTGCCCCTACCTGCCCGGCACGGTGGGCGCGCAGCTCAAGCGAGACTCCCTCTCGGAGTCCGTCTCCGACATCGTACCGCCACCATCCTCGGTCTCCGTGGCCGTCGAGACGGACGTTTGACGACGTATCCTTTTTATTTATACTTTCTCAACTCCACCTCGGGCTGGGATCCATGCAAAAGCCAATCCCGTGGTTTCCACGATACCAATTTTTATCTATATTATATATATAATATATATATATATATATATATATATATATATATATATATATATATATATATATATATATATATATAATATATATATATATATATATTATATATATATTAAATATATATATATATATATATATCTATTAGTGTTAACCATCAGTGATATTTCTTAATAACCCCTGCATTTTGAGTTTGCTTTCGGATTTCAACAAGGAGACGCAGTAGCGATATTCAAACCAAGTATCAAAGATGATTCATTTTTAATAAAAAAGAAAAATCTTCAAGTGAATATATTTTATTCACGCAACTGCGCAAAAGAATTTCGGGCAATATCTGTTGATTCCTTAGGTATCGAAACTTCATGAGATATTGCTTTTATATTAAATCATAGTTGGCAATCTGACAAAACAGTTTTTCTTAAAGGGGAAAGAGTTAGCTATCTTTTTGGCAATCATTTCATGGTTATCAATTTCTATAACGGTTTCATCTAAACGTTTTGCCGTACCCAAAAATTCGAAGTGTAGCATCGTCATGGCAACCAGATGCATTTTTAAAAATTTACTTTTTTTTAACGTACTTGAACGGAATGAGGTAGACCTTATTCACTAGAGTTAGCAATTATACAAAATACTTAATAAGCAATATTTTTCTAGATGATCATGATACCCTTGTGTAATATTCTTTTTTAAAAAACCTAGGGGGAGGTTGGGAGAAAACAGGGGAGTGGCCGGAGCGAGCAGAGGCGAAGCCTATCATGTTTTTATTCAAAAAAAGTACCCTTAATCGTCTTGAGTAGCATCACAGTTTACAAAGGGAGGGAACTTACAATGAAAAATCGCTCTTCAGGTTGGAGCGGATTATTTTTTCTTCCGAATAGTGGGGCTTGGAAAGAGCATTTGTTATCCGATAGTGGAAATAAAAGTTACCTCTGCCAGTTTTTATGGCGGCCATTCCGAGATTTCGGGTTCCGAAATCATTTGTCGGCGGCCAGCCTCGAAGTATAGTCCTGCTGCATTTCGTACTCCATTTCGAGCGCTTTTTAGGATTTCAGCGACACGCAAAAGAGTGTGAGCTCCGAAAATAATGAATATTCGACCCGCAAAAAGAAGTTTTTTTATTCTACACCGCCGCCACGGTGCATATTATGTTTTATCTATTTTGCTACAATTTTTTTTTGTCTCGGCTCCAAAAATAAAAACTATTAAACAAATTAGTAAAATATGAAAATGTTTGAATTCTCTTTAAATGTTCGAAAGACAATTGCGAACTCTAGCAAATCAAAATAATTATTATAGATAGGTCAGTGTCAAAAAATATTACAATTGCAACTTTCAAATTATAAAAAAATAAGGTTAGTTTTTATTTAAAATATTAGTTACTGTTACCTAAAAAATTCTCCTCTCTATTGAAATACTACAAAAACTGTACACTTTTATTATTTTTAATGCTTCAAATCAGCCTCAATTTAGACAGTGGCTGATTCCTTTCTTTGGATCGTCATGCAGGCAACAACACATTGGTGTGTTTTTTTAATTAGAGTGTAGTTGAAGTGGCTTAAGTTGTAGTTAAATGACACAGCTTAAAATAACGTGGATTTCATATCTCCAATGTACCGAGTACTGCGGAAGCTTTCACTCCCAAAAAGTAAAATTACAGTTTCTTATTATTTAAAAAATTATATTTGTCGAAGTATTTAAAAGAAAATCAAGTCGTTGTGCCAGTTTATAGCAGTTTTAACTAAAGAGCACACATTTCACAACCATCTAAAACTAGCCAACCGGATCACGACGATTCTATCAGCTCTACGATGCTAACCTGATTTCAGCTCCTGTAAATATTTCTGGTAGAAATATAAATTCGAAAAATATCTTTAAAATGAAAACGACTTCAACTCATTCTTTCATTTTAAAAGGCATATAAGATGTTTTTTCAGTCGCCCTTCTCGGATCATTTCCTCGTCCCTCACATCACAAGTTTTGTGAATAAAATAAAACCTCTTTCGCTATAGCTAAGGATATTTCGGAGCACTGTTTGGATAAAACGGCTGGACTGGTGAATAATCCACACTGCACTTATAAAATAATTTAAAATCAAATCCCGAATACGTCAAGCAACAATTAAAATTTATTAGTAAGTTATATTAGTTCGGAACTAAGAATCAAGTGAAGTTAAGTGCTTTCTCTATAATAAAAAAAATTATAGAGTAGACAAAATGCTTATTTTTTTTATTGCCAAAATGCTTACTTTATTTATAATTTATTCACAGCTTATCGCAATCAGATTCCATAGGGATTCAAATAGCACTTTGAGTTTAATCTTAAATAACCAAAAGTGTAAAATAGTGGATATATTGAGCAAACATCCTCACCTAAATTTTTCAAACTTTTTTTCCTCCAAAAACCAAAAAATTTAAATTGTTTCATTGAATGAACGATTAAGCGAGAGAAAAAGGCCCGTTGCTTGCGGCGCAAAAATGCCGACTCCCAAATATCCTAGTCTGAACACAGCTTTTGACATGCATTTCGGAACGTACGTTTAATCATTGTCCGAAAGTCTCGTTTCTAAAAATGAACAACCCCTTCCCCCAATAAAATAATGGAGGTAAAAAAGAAAGCACTCGAGTTCGACTAATGATCCCGAAGTTGGGGAAGATGCAATTCCCTAATGGGAGAACTTCGCACATTTGTCAGGAAAGGAGGTCGCCCCCACTTACGCCGTTGAATGAAAGGCACGTGTGGCATCGAAAGGCCTGATCTACCATAAGGCCTAGGGGTGCCTAAATTTTAGTTTCCGTTATACTAAATGCAGAAGTAACCCTAAATTTCAGTCAATTAAAAAAATTCTGAGACTTCTTAGCTTGATTTTGACTCAGACATTGACCTAACGTGATTGGTTTGATCGATGTTGTAAGGAAGCCAATCAAATGGAAACAAACTGTATAATAATTCGGACTAACTCATGACGGGCAGTCAGACGCGACATTTTCTGTAAAGGAGCCCTTAAAATGTGTTGTGGCTATAATCTGAGTTTTCCTAGATCAGGCCCCGGGTAGGACTAAAAGCTACTCAGTACAGCACGTGTTTTCCTTCTCCATGGATCGGAAAGAAGCAGCAGGAAATCCATCGCTTCCCCCCCCCCCCCCCCCCCCCAAGGACGAACGAGGGCGACCCCTTCTTTTCAGCCAAGTTCCAGAAAAGCTCTTGGCCTAGTCAACGAAATGCGTAAAAAAAGACACATAATTCTAATTATATAACTCATTTTTTTTTGCCCATATGGAAGTATGTATTTTACGATTCTTTAAATATATATTTGAAATTGTAATACATTTTTTTTTGTTAGCTGTTTATTTTCTCATACAACGGTAATAAATAGAAAATTACTATTATTAGATTGTAGATGGAGAATTTGCTGTTGCAGTTCAGTTTACCGAATCTGGGACCTATCGCATGCGAGGCAAACGCCTTTACCGACTTGGCTCCATAGCCCTGTCGAGTGGTCGAATATGGAGTGGAATGTTTACCACATTTTGAGCATTTTCGGGTGTAAGAGGGCAAATAGAAACTGGCCATTATATCATAGCTATTTTGACAATTTTAACACGGCCTATGTATGGGAAAGCCCTCTAAATTCTAGAAGGCCCTGGATACAATCGGACTTCTATTTTTAAAAATTAATGCTGATATTAAAATGGGGGGAAATTATAAAATAGCGATGGAGTGCTGACCAGTGGAGAAGGTATCAATTGGTATAAAATAAATGTTTACATAAAAAAACAATCACCGTTATTAAGGGAACACCCGTGCAACGCCGGGTTTATAAAGCTAGTAGATTATAAAATACTAGCTTTATAAACCCGGCGTTGCACGGGTGTACTTTTAATAACGGTGATTTGTTTTATATGTAAATTTTTATTTTATGAAAATTGATCCCCTCTCCCCTGGTCAGCACACCATCAGGATATTATAATCGAAACGCATTCTGATATCAGCATTAATTTTTTAAAAAAATAAGTGGATGCCCGATCGTATCCATGTCCTTCCTGGACTTTAAAGGCTTTCTCACAGGCCCCTGAAAAAATTGCCAATTTCAAAAGAAAAATCTGACCCGGGATATATTTAAGGAACAGTTGAACAGTTCATTTGCTGCTGCTCACACAAACATGCTATATGGAGAGAACATTTTGAAGAAGTATTCAGCAGATCTAGAATACTTATCACTGTCATGAGATATTGTAGCCACCAAATTCTCCAAAACATGTTTCTATATTAATTCTTGGACATCGTCATACATCAAGTTTGTACAGTAATGACAAACGAAAGAAAACGAAACAGACATGCATCATCTTGTATGGCTGCAAAAGTTTTATAAAGTGCCTTATTAACTTTGAAAATATTCCGCCGTATCTTCGTTTCTTACCAATTGTAAACATCAATTAAATTCAGTTCTGGGTATAGCTATGATATAATGGCCCTTCTGTTCATTGGCAACTTTGACGAACTTCGAAATTTAATGTAGGCTGGGTTGCTATACCTATCGATTTGCATGAAATATGAAGTGAAATGTTTACCACATTTGGTTATTTTTGTTGCTCGGCAACGTAACGCAAATCGCCAAACCGTCGAGAACGTTAATTATATACATATAATAGCTGTTCCCGATTCGGAAATATAATTAAAATCGAGTTGAAGAAATCTAACCCAGTATAACAAAATGAAATAAAGATGTGAAATCAATAAATAAAATAATTATATTAAAAAAAACAATCCTAGAAATTAAACTCACGTTCTTGCATAATTATATTTAATTTTCGCTGAACGCGCTGAAATTTCTTTCAAATTAGAAAACGAAAAGTATGAATTAAAAATTCATAACAATGCTATTCCTATGGAGCAATCGGCTCACGTTTTGCCTTCTTACACCCGTTTGGGTTCGAAAAATTGCTTCTTAAATGACTCCTACGATAAGGACATTGGTGATTCTATTCCGTTTATTCACATTCTACTGCATTCATTATTCATGGAACAACAACACCCATAAGCTTGAAAAATACCTTTTGTGTGTATGTATTAGACTGTCGAAAGAAATACAGCTTAAAATTTGGCACTGGCTAATGATGTGAAAAATGATGAAGCCGAAAAGTTTTTTTTTTATATTAATACTCTTGAGCTCTCTATTAAGAGAGCTCAAGAGTTTTGAAAATTCATAAACACTTTTGAAGATCTGTTTCTTCGTCCCATCCAGTTAAATTCACTACTCATTCCATTGAAACAACGTATAATGTCGACGAGTTGAGACGTTACGTATGAGAGTTGTCAACGAGAGACAAACTTATTTGGAGGCACAAAATCTCACCCCAGGCGGACTTAACCAATCAATCAACGCAAAAAGATATATATTGGATGGACTTCTCTATTAAGAAAACGCAGGATGCAGGGTTACCTTACAAATATATTGGTTTCTTTTGAAACTTTGAAGGGGTTTTTTTTTGCTTGCTCCTTTTAATGCTCGTTTAGATCTTCATCACCATCATTTAGTGATAAGGACTCTAAATGTTGCAACTTTTTGCGAATGCGCTCGCCATTTTCGAGGAAACACAATGGGGCGCACTTTTTGATATCTGTTGCCAATGAAGAGATCTATCCAGAGTTGTATTTTCTTAGCTGATTTAGCATTCTCGTAATCATAATATTTCCATTATAAATTTTGAAACATCCAGAAGTTGCACAGAAAAAAATGTTTTGTTGGAAGAACCAAATTTTTTTTGTTGACGTGTTCTGTTGACTAATTTTGTTGACTTAACAATATTTTACTTGTCCCAACAAAGCGAGTATTTTCACCACAACAAAACCCGTTTGGTTGAGGGAAGCTCGGCCTGCTATTGGCTGTTTCTAACTGTGACGTCATGGCGCCTGTAATCAACGGCAAAGGCAAATCGAAGAAAATTAAGGGCGCCATTCGGCCATTATCGTCGGGGGCGGTCTAGTGGTCAGCGTCTCGGTCTCGAGATCGGAAGGTCCAGTGATCGAGTCCCGGTACCACTGAAGACCTACCGAGTATATGCGGAAAACGTGCTCGTTAAATCTGTTGGGTCCGAAAGTCATGTGGTCGGTCATTGCGCATTTTCGGTTTGGCGCATTTTTGGTTGAATCAACAAAATAATTTCAACAAAATAATTTGGTACTGACAACAAAATTTTTGCTGGCGCTATATTGACCAAATAATTTTGTTGAAACAACAAAATTTTTGTTCTTTCAACAAAATATTTTTTTCTGTGTGAAAAGTTCAAAATGCCTGGTTTGTATTACAACGTGTCTTATCCAGACCATCGTTGTCTTCCTCCGTTCCCATTGATTCACCAATCCAGAAAGAATTTATTTCCATTCAGCATTTCTGTTGCCACTCAAGACCTGAAACATCCCTATTCGAATGAGCTGTCTGTTAAAATTTAAAAATAAATTGGCGAACGCTTTTTTTTGACCAATTGTTACAACATGGCAGGGAGTGCGTAGTAAAATTCCCAAACATTTTTCTTCAAGGTAGAACTTTGGAATAGTTTAGTGTATATATGAATGTTCGGTAGAAGGGAGACAATCATCGACAGCATGTTATTAAGACATTTTAATTATTACTATAAAAACAGTACAAAGTTAGATAAGTCATGTTTACTGCTGCACCTCTACTCCGATAAGTGAGGGGGGAGCGCTGATTGAAGGCCGCGCCTTCAGGTGCCATTTTTGTATATAACACACCGTGAAACTGCATGTACGTCCTCTTTTCCATGATATTTATTTTGCAATCAGATATTTCCATTAAAGGGAAATTTATCCTTATCATTATTATGGCTTAATTACTTACAAAAAAAACAAAACTTAATGGTTTGTCCCAATAAATTTGTAACATTTTAAATAGCATTTTGGTATGGGATGTCATTGGAAACTTATGACGATCCAATTTATGACAACTAATAAGGGTATCTGTGAATGAGTTGTGTGTTTCCTTAACCCTTGCAGCAGATGTCATTCCGAAGGACCACCTCTTCAAAGTCCTCCTGTGTTCATTCCTCTGAAAATCTTTGTGATAAACACATTCCAAACAAAAGGCGCTCTCTCTCTCTCTGAGATGAACTCTCGACGAGTGTCGCTGCGACGCCAAGTGTCTTATCGCGTTCACCAAGTGCTCTTAATAATGGTGGTGCCGCGGGCAGCATCGACAATAATAATCCGATTTAGATAGTGTTTCTGCATGCCTCCATTGTACTTTTAGAAACGCACATTAATTCAACACCCTCAACATTTTTGCTACAACTCTTACCGACTCTTTCAAGCCAAATTTATTCGTAGAACTAGTGATAACAATAAAATATCCTTCGAATTAGAATAGTCACTCGATTTTTCCCATTTTCGCTTACTATTTAGAGTCAGTACTTGTCTCAAAGCACGTTTAGACATCGTTTCGGTGCCGAAAGCCCCTCTCTAGCCCAAACAGGCTCCATCCCCACCAAAACAAAAGGACATAAACAGTACGTATTTTCAACTCGATTAGTTTTTGGAACATATTTATTTTAAATTATATCATTTTGAAAGTATATTCAGAAAATATCATAATAAAGTAAATCATTCTCAAGTATTATGGGTGTACAGACATCACAATTTTAAGAAGAAAAATCTTCCAAAACAAAACTTTAAAAAATCAAAATTGTAGCACCATTTGTTGCCATAGAATTATCTTAATTATAACTATAAAAATCTTGAAAATACATAAACAGCCTTGTTAAAAGTCATGATTCGTAGAAATAATTACTGATAGGAGATGGTTAATAAACTATAAGTATTACTTTAAGCATAGATTCGGGCTTCGTATATTTACATTGCTGTGAATAGCAATTGTGCTTCCGTCCGGAGTAATAAACAGAATAAAACACAGCTAGCCCCCCCCCCCCCCCCGCGGTGCTAAGTCTACCCCCCTCCCCGACGGAGTGTAGAAAGCGCTCAAAAATAAAGTTACGTTTTGTTGGGCTGTGGCGTTTTCCTTTGGCTCTACAACACACACATTGGGTGGCACGTACAACTATGGCAGGGCCTAATGGTACAATAGATCTGCTATAAAAGGAGGTACTCAAGTTAACTACAAGTTTAAGGTGCAGGGGATTTTTTTGCCTCTGTGACAATTTACACTGCTCAAAACAATTAGGGGAGCGCATGGTTTAAACCCTTTCACAATGATTCCATTTGGAATCATCAGCTTGCGATTCTTTTCTCACTAAGTTAAGCTCGCACTTAAGTATCGTTAGATGGAAGAATCATGTCTTTTGAAGAATTAACTAATGTTTGTTTTAATTAAAAGAAAGTATGAAAAACATGGTTAAATAAAATTAACTCTAAAACAATTTTATTAAATAAATTGACCCTAAATTCTTCATGCTTGCATTTTTAGATGTTTAAAAATTGATTTTAACAATTTTTAATAGAATTTCTTAAAAATTTAGTGTAATAATTAGTGTAATAATTTATTCAAAAAATAAGATTTAAATTTTTCCCCCTTAAATTTTAGTTTAAAAAAATTAAGATTTTCCCCATGTTTATTTACCATTTCATTCTGGATGCATAACGAATCTATTTCACAAAATTTAGATTTTTAGAATAAAAAAAGAAAAAGTTGGAACTAAAAGGGTTAAAAAAAGTACACAAAGTGCTCCCCTAATTGTTTTGAGCAGTGTATATCAAGCTTGGTAACAACAAAAAATTATGTTGACTAAACCAAATGTGATACGTTAAAAAATTCAGCGCATCGAAATTAGAAGACATTGAAAATGTCATGAAAAATCGAATTCAAAGTACTTCAATCATTAACAAATTGGCAAAATGTTAAACTCTTTTAAAAAGCATAAAAATAAAATTTTTATTAGAATTGAATCACCATCGCCACTCAAAAATCTCGCACGTGAAACTTTATTTCTATTAATTAAAATATTGAAGGAAATTTATTTTTTGCGACTTAATTTGAAACTATTTGACTAATCATTTGAAATGATATAATATGGGTCACAATGAGATTCTTCGATTGTTTCTTTAGAAAGAGGTGTTCTATTTTTCATTTTAAAAAGCAGACGTATTTTTTCATTCCATCTCAGCATTTATAAATGTATAATGACGTGTTATTACTAAATTATCTGTTTGGCAAGGTTTCCTTCATTGTCTTACGTTTTTTAAAGGTAAATCCTTCCACGAAATTAAAAAGAATAAAATGTGTAATTTGCTTTATAATGTTATTCAATGGGTAATTAATTTTTTTTAATAATTGAAGTACTTCGAATTCGAATGATTTCTAGTTTACATCCGTGCTGAAATGTTTGACGTATCACACTTGTTGATAGAATTTTTAGTTTGGGCTGTGAATGTGGGTGATGGACAGACAAACTTTACACAACCTCTCCACTTTTTTACGTCACAAATGTAAAGTGGAAGCTAAATTTCAAGTTACAATTTTCACTGAAGTTATAAATGTTTCATAAATTAAATAAGGAAGAATTCAGAAAAATATTATTTTTAAGCTTGGTTTTGGAAAAATAACCTATAATACGGCTCCCAAATTTCCTTATATTTCTAATTCTGCAATGGCAATAATCGAGTTTGTTTATACATTATATTTTAACATAAGAAAATCAGAACGATGAAGGAAAATGGACAGGATCAACTTATAAACAAAGTGGAGCAGGTAAATTTTCTAATGCAAAAAATATGTATAAAAAATACTGAACTAGTTGATAATTATTAAAAATGAATATTTTGGAAAATTAAAAAAAAAAAAAAACTTTTACGTACCAGGAAAAGTTAAATTTCATACCAGATTTTTTTAAAAAGTGGAATGTTAAAAATGTCCAATACTTGATTTTTAAAAAAAAGTAAATAATTATTTAAAATTGTTAAGCATATAATTAATAAAAGATTGGTATAAAAAACTTTAATACCAATATACATTTAAGATTTAAATGGGGTTTTAAGAAATGGCAGGGTTGTAATATTTGTCAAATTTCGCATAAAATGCTATCTGTGTCAATTTAGCCCGATTTTCAATCGTTCTACCATGGTTAGTTACGTAGCTCTAGTGGACGATCATTCAAACTAACCAATTTAGTTACAAATGTGCCAAGTAGCGAAATATTTTCCCAATAATCTTAGCAGGGCAAGAAGAAATGAAAACAACATGGTCATGGAGTGGTTGCAACAATGGTCCAAGTCATTGTTGACTGACAAGGCTATATTGGGCAAAGAAGAGGAGCAGGTAAAGAAGGTAAGAACATCCAAAACATTTTGTCTGCGATCTTAGTAAAAAGTTTTTACACTGAAAAATAGACACTTTGTTCAATGATTAAGTTCAAGTTTTTTAATGATTATATGCTTATTTTATAAATAACATTCAACTCTTTTTATAACCATAGAAGAGGATTTTTTTAAATAAGAGGACTGACTTTTGTGGATTCGATCCTCTGACATGAGCCGAATAAAAATGACACAAGAAATGAGTCCACATTACAAGACCAAAAAATGAGACCTTTACATTCACTAAAAGACGCCGTTTTCGTTGAAAGCAGAATTTTGAAATTACCTATAATTCTAAATAAATAGCAAAATATTTTAATAATACAGGTTATTCAGATAATGATACATTCCAGAGTGGTACTACACAAAAACAAAAAAATATTGCTATTACAAAATAGATGACTTATGAATTTAAATTATCAATATTTGGCTTTTTAATTAAAATGCTACCCTGGACTGATCTAGAATGGGGTCTGAGCCAAAAAGTGGGGGACACCTTAAATGTATATTTACTCCCCCCCCCCCCCCCTGTGTTTAACCTAGAGTGCATTAAACCAATGCTTTGGAAACTAAGTCATAATAAACTAACAAATCAGGGACAAACTGTAAAATACTTAACTATTCACTTATCAATTATGATATGCAAAGTTCAATTGTTAACAACACTTTATTAAGCAATTATTTAACAGGTATATTTCATGGTAAAACCCAACTTGCATTGTAAAAGTCAATAAATAATTACCAAATTTTAAATAAAGTGATGCCCACCATGGTCAACTCTCTATGGAACCAACACTTACCCAATTTTGTAATATTTTATATTATTATTTTTTATTTTCACTATAGCCAATTTTGCTGAAGTAAATTTTTATACGATATAAGAGCTTTTAAAAAAATTATAATAATGGTTTTCCATATCTTGAATTAATTGAATGTAATAAAAAATTATTAACATTTTTGAATCATTAATTGGTAAGTTGCGAAAGTATCTCAAAATAATAATAGTCGAATTCCGATCTTTCCATTTGTTGGAAACTTTGTACATGGATAAATCTTTACATATGCTTCATTGACCCTCTTCAATGGTGAGGAATATTCTCTTTACAAAAGCCAATTTTTTTCCCAAGACGTTTTTTGCGATTCAAAATGTGTCGACAAATGTTCATAAGGAAATGAGAAGTTCAGGTTGAATAATTGGGTGCAGTGACCCTCCGAGAAAGTGCGAGAGATCAAAGTGGTCTTGTTTCAGTTCGCTTTCACTTGCATAACTTAAAATATCTGAAGCTATTAAAGAAGGGGAATTTGGGTTTACTACAACTCATTCTCTAAGCAGTTCACTACATCCAAAAAAAAGTAAAATAGAAGTTCGGACGGAGACCACCAAAAAGGTTCACTACAAGCCATTATTTCTCAGGTTCAGTGGGGTTCAACTGTATTAAAATATAATTATTGTACACATCAAAAACCATTTTGAACATTTTTACAAATTTTCTTCAAATTACAAATTAATTTAAAAATCCTATTGGTGAAAACCTACCCAAATAATAGTTGAATTATTGCTTTACCTTTTTATATTTGTCGAGTGACTGGGTAAGTTATAATTAGCCTATTTTATGTTATAATTTGCCTATTTTACATGTATAGAGTGATTTTTGTAAAAAAAAATGTTTATTATGTCTGTGACATTGCCTTAAAATAGTGCATCTCTTTAAAAAAGTTAGAATAGTTTTTTTTTCACATTTAGGGGCATTTTTTAGTTTCAATAATTTTGTGATAAATCAGTGATTTGGGTGACAGAGAATAAACAAAGGGTTTTTGGCAATAATTTTTGTAGTAATATGATCAATGGAAGATATTAAATCCCAGTTTCTATGCATAAAAAATCATGCAGTGAATAGCTTCTATTAAGCTAAAGCTTCTCATGAACAAAACATTATTTATGACACAAGGAATTAACATTTCTATTGGTTACAGTAAAACCATGAAACAGTTTTCATGTATTATATCGCACCGGAGCTACCAAATTTTAGGAGAATATTTTTTTTATATTGAAGTCGGTAATTTATTTGTTTATTTGAAACACTCTCATTTAAGAAAACCTATTTCAAAAGCTCTGTTTTGTGGTATTTAGTACAATAAATATATACAAAACAATTCATGTAATATGTATAGATTGCAAAATGATAGGTCAATATATGTATATATTTTTTTAAGTTAATATTAAAATATTAACTTGAAAAAAATATATACATATATTGACCTATCATTTTGCAATCTATACATATCCTGATCCTATTTAATCCGGATTTTGTAAGTGATTCGTTTCAAAATATTTGGCATGGATATCCGTTTTATGAGTAACAAATGATCTACATAGTCATTTTTTAACTTTAAATTTGCCTTTGCTGAGATATTTTCAGATAGGTCTTTCTTTCGCGTACAAAATCGTTCGAATCGACCTATCTGAAAATATCTCATTGAATGAAAATTTAAATTAAAAAGCGACCACATATACTTTTTGGTACTCAGAAAACGGATATCCCTGCCAAATATTTTTTTATCTAGGTTCATTTGGCAAGATTTTGCAATAATTTGAATTTTTACTAAAACTTTTAAACGGCTCTCCTGAAGAATGGTCTTTTTCGCGTTAGGTCTCTTTTCCGCGTACAGTGCGATATGCTAGCAAGTGAAGTAGTCGTTTCAAAACATGCATTTAAAAAACATTTTACTGTTATCTCAATAAAACAAACATTTAAATAGTTATTTCCCATCGGGTAATTATTTGAGAGTGGGAAACCCACGGTTCCCACCAAGAAACAGAAGAGTGACTAAAATAAAGAACTCATCAGCAAAATATTGAATCCTAATATCTAAAACACTAAGTCTACTCGCAAAGGCTCCCTAACTACCAGCTTTGCAATGAACGGCAGAAGTTCATGCATTGCTTTTCATGGCAAATGTTTAGTAAAAAAAAATTCAATGTTCTTTGGTTTAAAATTTTGATTATTTTAATCAATCGACTTAACATGGGAATTGTAGCATTTAGTTTCCACAGAAAATTAAAGCAGCAAGTTTGTTTCGATTTTTATTTAAGCTTTAATTAAAATGATATAATTATTATATTTGTGAAATCAATCCTGTTGCTGGAAAAATGTAATTTAAATGCATGCAAGGGGCTAAATATGAAGTCGATTAACTGGTTGAAAAAGCTTGGAGACAACAACAGTACTGTCTGTTTCCAAACAAAAAAAATGTCGACTAAAAATGACTCTAGCTGTATTTCATATTTTTTACAAACATTTTATTTATGATAAATCTAGCTGTCTTAAAGGGCTTTTCCACTTTTTGAAAATGGTTTGATTGTTGTAAAATTATTTATTGAAAATTGGAAAAAATATTCGAACCAATTTGTTGCCTAACATAATTAATTTTACTAATCATACAAACTATTTTCCAAAACATTTGGATCATATTCATCATAGGATCAATTACTTTCATGTGTCCATTTTATTGGGAATAAATTCCACTACTTATTCTACCGTTTTCTTCATTAAATTACAAGGAATGTTAAGCCCATTTAGAAAACCCAGAAAGCTCTCTTTTTAGACAAGAGATTTGTGAGGGATATAAATGTAGCACACTTCTAAAGATATCAAATACAACGATAGATAACACACAAGACACAATAACTAAAACAAATCCCATTTAATTCAATGATTTCATATATAACCATACAATCACATGAAACAAATGTAATTATTTTCCAGATGAATTACCTATTTTAAAATTGACTAGAGAATTCCTTCTCCAGCGCGTCTACTTTATTGGACGCCCTCCTTTCCTACAAAAAAAAAATGTAGTTAAGTTAGGTTATTTTAAAACAACACATGAAAAATTAAAATCGTAATTTATCAATTTTGAAACAAGAGAAGTGTGTTTGTAAGGATGAGTGATTCATTTAAAAAAGACAAATATTTAGAGTGAAATTAATTTTGCCTCTCCCAAAAGTCCATATCCCAAACTTAATACATGCCATCTTCACAAGGAGACAATTGCAAACAACTACAATGCAATTTGGTTGGTTGGGTATATTGGGAGGGCTAAGGCCTACATACTGTGTTTTTTATTTTGTTGAAATTGACACATTTGTTGAAAGTTGAAATTAGTTAAAAAATGTAACACATTTAACTACTACTGCACCTTAACACAAAATTTAAAAAAATTAAGAGACGAGATTGTTTGTATAAATGAACAAATGTACAATAATTAAACTATATATATATATATATAAAAGGCAAAGTCCTGACTCTCGTATCAATGTCCAGCCCAAACTACTGAAGGTACAGCTACCAAATTTTAGGAGAATATATATTTTTTATATTGAAGGCGTAATTTAAGAAGCGATTTTTCGAAATTCGAACCCAAACTGGCGGAAGAGGGCAAAACGTGAGCCGATTTCTCCATAGGAATAGCGTTGAGCAATGTTATAAACTTTTAATTTATACTTTTCGTTTCCTAATTTAAAAGAAATTTCAACGAGTCCCACACGAGCAAAAACTAAGTATAATTACGTATAACATGCGAGTTTAATTTGTAGGATAGTTATTTTAATATAATTATTTACTTTATTTTATTGATTTAAAATCTTTATTTTGTTCATTAGCGATATTTTGCAAGCTTGAAAATTTAACGAGGGGTTGCTATCCTAACAAGTTGAATGAAATATGACATAAAACCTGTGCAACACTGGGTTTATAAAGCATATTTCATAAAATTCTAGATTGAAAAATGAAAATATTGATTAATATTTACTTTTTTGAAACAAAAACAGTGTTTTCTCGCTTGACTTTTTTTAAGAGTCTGTAGATTTTTCAAGGACACTTGCATAACCAATTATACCACTAAATTTTCAAAAATGCCTCACAAATATTAGGCAAACAAATGTGTGATTCATGATAAGTTTTTGCTAAAGCACACACATTTAATCTAAGAGAGTCACATACATAGTATATGGTTATAAACATCTCATTTTACTTGTCATCAGTCATTTAGTTTGCAACTTTGAGGTGCATTTGTAATTAAATAATTGGTAAAAAACGGTATACAGAAACTTTGAAAAACAAATTTATTTAATCAAGACTACCTATATTTTATACTTTAAATAGGCCGACAAATAAAGAACTGAAATTTGCAAATCGTGAATATTTGGAAAAATCAGTTTTTCCAAAACATTTAAGAACAGAAAACTTTCTAAAACTCTCGAAGATCTATTATCAGAAATCCGCAATTAAAAACTCATTAAAAATTCAGAGATTATAAATCATATAACTAAAAGTTAGTAAAATTGCGACAAAACTCAATAATCGCTCAATGCGAAAACCTAAATATCAGAAAATTGAAAAATCTTCAAATAATCAGTAAAAAACGACCAAATCGCAACTACGGAACATTTAAATCGTGAAGCAGAAATGTGTAAATCAAGCATCTGAAAAAATTGGTAAATTGAAGAATCTCACAATCGCAAAAACAGAAAATCGTGAACCCTCAAGAATTTAAAATTTGTAAATTAAAAAAAGATTTACCTTCCGAAATCTTAAAAAAATTTTGGCAGATGGCAGCTAGTGGCGAGATTTCCCGTTGAACAAGGGAAATTTCAACACAAACTGAAAATGTGTAAGTCAAACATTTCAGAAATCGCACATTAAATTTTTTTTTTAAATTCAAGACCTTCGGTATTAAACGGATCGTGAATCATGACTGGACATGAAAATCTCTGCTGATGGGACCAGAAAATACTAAAACTGTGGTAACTGGCCTGACATAGCACCGTATCATGTTTTGACTGCCTTGCAGTCTCCGCACCACAGGCTTATCTCTTATGGAGGAAAATCTATATTCATATAATGCCATTGAGATGGCAAAGATAGCATAAAATCACACCATAAGTAATAATCCAATCGAAGATAAAAAGTCTTGTGTAGAAGATTTCACAGTAACAGCTTGCTTAAAAGTCGAACATTACATATTTAAATATATATATTTAACTTTGATCACTTCGATATTCAGATGTTTTTTGACAAATATGTGCATAAAATGACAAGAAATTATTCTGAAAAGCAATATTACCTCCAACAGTGTCAATTGAATTTCCAAATACACTTTCAACTAACAGAGCAGCAACTTCTGCATTTCCACCATGCATTTAAATGACCTGCCTAAACAGATTAAAACAAAGATTTAAACTATGTTCTGAATGTTAATCAAAACATAAAAAGCAAAATTTGACAACATTTTTAAAATTATCAACTCAAATTTCCCCCATTTATTTTCCCATGACAATTATTTTTTTGCAAGCTCGCAAATGAGTGGATGAATAATCTGTGGATGAATCTCTCCTCCGGAATTGCTACCCAATTAACTTTTGACCACTTTGTTCAATGTTTTGTTATTTTTTAATAAAAATGTTGTGTAATAAATAGGAAAAAATCAATTAATTATCGAATGTTTTTATTTAAAATTTAACTACTTAGATAATTTACATAATAAGATGGGTAATTACTGTTTAAGCTTTTAGTGGGATAATTGGATTTTTCAGTGCATTAATACAAATTGAATTGTCACTTGAATTTTTCTGGGAAGGAGGGGGGGGGGGGCAAAATAACTTTAAAGTCACACTTAATAGTTTCACTGATGCGCTCTTTTAATGGGGGGCGAAGCATATAGCAATTTTAGTTTGGGGGGTGGGCGGGGGATTGTCGAACAAAGTGGTCAAAAGTTAATTGGGCAGCAATTCCGGAGGAGGTCCGAGAGGGCATGATGTGGGTGTGAAGCGGTCAAAATGTAATCATCCTGGAAGTCAATTACCGCAAAGTGGGCGGGGGATTGTCGAGCAAAGTGGTCAAAAGTTAATTGGGCAGCAATTCCTGAGGAGGTCGGAGATATTCATCCACTAATTTGCGAGCTTGCTCGCCTAGGGGCGCAGCCCCCAGTTCAATAAATAAAAATTTATCAAAAACCTAATTCCACATTTCAAGATTTATTATTTCATTACTAACTTCTAAAATGCTTTACATGTTTTTCTGAAATACTTTAAAACATACCACTCTTATTATTTAGTATACATTTAATTTAATTATTTAAAGAATTTTTTTTTTAGGGGAAACAAAAAAAAATGTTAAATTGTTGTCCTTTAATAATTATCTTTCCCATAAAGAAAATTTGATGGTGATGGTATTTAATAAGTTAACAGATAAAAGTGGTGAGCATTTTTTGGGCAACCAGACCATGACAACATTCTTGTGTGAGATTGTCTTCAGTCGCTGACAGAGCAAAGAACTTTGTTGCTTCACTGCCACTCAACGAATGGAACTGAGCAAACTCTCTCTCTCTCTAGACCCAACAGCTAAACTTCATGTACCAGCTATAAAATTATATTTAGAGATCAGCCAGTATACTGGTTTTGAACCCCCTAGACTAGCGTGCGAGTCTGAATCCCAGATAAGGCATGCGTGTGGAGTATGTGCTCGTTAAATCCTGCGGTGGGTCATACCACAGTTACCACGCGTGCAGATTGTATGCCCTCCAGCAATGTGCCTAAATTGAAGAAGTGCAGTTAGGTTACATAACCTCATGAGCAAACAAAGAAGAAATAAAAGAATAAAAATAGAATTCTTACCATATTTAATGAGGTGTAATTAAGATTTTTTTTAAAGTTAGAAATATACTTCTAATCTTAATTTTTAATGGAAATTGGAGAGTAGCCTAGACAATTATTTTGCTTCAATTGTTCCAAACTTTCAATGCTGGGCTATTTCTTGCAGCGAATTGAGCAACGCTGGCTCATTAAGCAGTTTAAGTACTGCAAGTTTTTATTAATAACCAATTCGGTACAAATAGGTTCATATAATTGATATATTCAATACAATTGACAAGGTTCACTCAAATTTTCATTCCTTAAGTTGATAAAAAACAAGCATGATTGGGAACTGGCATTTCTGTGAGTTTGTCCACCTAACATATGTCTAGCACCTCAGAGCCTTCGGTCATACGAGCTGAAGTGGCCTTGGCTCACTAATGGGCTGTTGGGGCGTGGAGAGGAGGAGTTTACATAACTAAAATTATACAGTAGAACTTGTTGTTGTATCAGCTATGCATGCCTTTATTTTTTCTATTATTACTTTTTTTAAGTATGATATTTTTGCAACAAGTTTTTTTTTCACCTGCTGTTTCACCAACTTGTTTTTATTCCTGCTATTTATTAAATGTTATAGTTTTTTTTCCCAATTAAATTTCAATTAGCATTACCAAATGTCAATGTTGTTGGAGAACGGTTTATTTTAATTTTTTCTTCTGCAGAGAAATTATGCAAAATTGTGGGAGAGCAATTAAATTTTTCACCCAACTATTTGAATTCAATTATAGAAAATATGTCATACAACTTTCTTAAAATCAGATGGCAGAAGAATCTTCAGGTGGCAGTATGTAAAATTTCAATAAAATCAACATGATTCTTTTCAAAGACAACATTCAATCTACATTTTGAAAATTGCAAATAAGAATTGATATTGATAAAAAAAAGTTAGAAAGTATTTGTACTACATTACTTTACTCAAATGTTTGAAACAAACCACGTTAGATATACTGCAGACAAAGTAAAATACACATAATTTGAAAGGAAATAAAAATTATAGGTTTCATTGGAAACGGTACAAAATAAAAACTAATAACAGGTGTTTAAATAAGACGTTTAAAGAAAAACATAAGGAAATTATCTCAAGCCAACAACTATAATTAATCAAAAATGGGACAGTTGGTTTTCAATTTATTTGATTACTTTTGATTTGAAAAAGAGCATGCAGTTTCAAGGGGACTGAAACTGAATATACCCATAGAATAGCTGTATTGTTTTTAAATATTTTAGAATGAACTTAGTACCACAAAAAATCATTTTCAAAATATGGCGGCCCTAGAACATTTCCAAGGGCGAGACTGCCAACTGTCCTATCCCCCCCCCCCCCTATTTTTTAAAACAATTTCTGGATCCACAACTGTTTGAGTCAAGTTAATGTGTACAGTAGAACTTTGATTATCCGCCTCTTGTTTATCTGGAAATCTCTGTTAACCAATCGTCCGTGAGTCCCCTCAATCCCCAAATAAGATCATTCCCAGTTGTCCACAAAAGTAACCTGTCTCGGAATTGCATGGCGATTCTAAGAATAAGGAATCTCCAGCGATACTACAAAAGAAATCAAGAAACTCCATTGATCTTCTTAAATCTTGAGACTCTAAGCGATATCTACTATAAACGGAAAAATAAGCAATTATCCCAGAACTCCACTCGATATTTTAAATATTAAGAATTGAAATTTCAGTTTGCCAGGAAGTCTCATTATCGGAGATAACACTAAAATATAATATTTACAACTGTAAAGCTAGTCTATTTAGGGTCCGCACATTTACTATGCTCCTCCGTACCGTACAAAACGTTTTATTATTGAAAATTCTCTTATCCCGAATTTTCGATTATCCGACCTACAACAATTAATCAAGGTTCTACTGTACTTGTATTCTTTGTGAAAAGTAAAAAAGTTTACATAAGGATAGAATTTTGATTACTTTGAGTTCATTTCTGTGTTGGATCTTGGAATCTCAAGTTTCTGGATTGAGTTGACAAACTTCAGCATTTCACTCATTTGTCATAGTTTCGGTAAGCCTAAAAAGATAAAACATATATTAGTAATACAAGGTGAATATTAAGCTATACTTTTTGATGAACAAGGTGTTTTGGGTTTCTTTAAATGGAATATAAACTGTTAAGGATTTTAGGAATAATAATTATATATTTTAATTACACAATAACTTTAAACCTTAAATTTTTGCGCCTGCAAATATAAAAATAAAAGAGTAAAATAAGGTTGAAAAGCATTTTACAAAAGGTTTTAAGAAAGATATTTACAAAAGGCTTTAAAATATTTTCTAAAATAAAGTATAAATAATTTACCAAAGATCCATTCCTGTTACTTAGATTATTATGTATATGAATTTTAATGAGTATTATGTATAAATTACTAATTATGTATATGAATTTTAATGAGTGCTAAGCGAAACGAATTGCAAAATAACGTTCATCTATAAATAAATATCAATTAATTGCAAGCAAAATAGTGCTGTGCATCACAGAAAAAATACATCCCTGAATCCATCGCTCGGTTGAAATAAGTAAAACCCTAAATAAGCTACATTTGGTATTCGTTCGTATTCCATTGTTTTTGTTTTAAACCAAAACATTGTTTTTTAGAAAAACGTCATTTGGCGCTCTTGGTTACGAGAATCTCCAGCTCAAACCGATTCCAAGCATTCATTGGTAGATTCAGTTTGGAGTGGTCACGTGACCATAAGGATGGCCTAGAATTCTGTTTACCATATTTGGCGCTGAATTGTTTAATTGGCCTAAACGCTCGTTTGGGGCTCCGGGCAATTTTGTTTTCTCTAAAAAAACATCGGTATCCAACATGGGGCAGTTTTGTAGGGCCCATTGAAAGCCTAAACACTCATTTGGGGCTCCGGGCAATTTTGTTTTACAAAACCAAACCGAAAAAAGTCAGTTTTGGTTTGTGAAACATATACTTTTTTTATTCACCAAACAAAAAAATTAGTTTCAAAAGATTCACGTTCAAAACCGAAACCTACTCGTAAAACGAAACAACATTTAAAAAAATTGTTAAGCCCTCTTCAAAAAAAAACCTGGGACGTTCAAAAGGGTGCCAAACTACAGATCAAACCAAATCAATCGCCAAACATGAAATATCATCTGGTAAACCTTTAAAAAGGTCTCGTGATCATTGACCAATGAATGCTTGGAATTGGTTTGAGCTGGAGACGATGGTGGCAAACGTAAACTTCCTTTACAGGACTCAGGTTGCGTAGTGGATTTAATCATAGAGGTTTGTGTCTTATAAGCGGGATCAAGCACACAAACCGGAAAATCTATGTACCAACGTATCATTTACCATTGTTATGCTTCTACTTCGTACAGAAAAGGAAAGGTTAGTAGGTTGTACCTTTTTATTTGATGAATTTTTTATTAAACAAATAAATGTTTATTAAACAAATATAGTTAATAATTTCAAAAGTTTGTTTGCATAAGGAATGAAACCGAAATAGCCAGTTTTGGCTTTTAAAAGTTTAAATGACTGTCGATTGGCGATTTTTTTCGAAGTTGTATAAATCTTTTTTTTTTGTGTGATTCTAGACGACAGTAACCTTTACGAACTACCGTTTTCCCCTAAGAAAAGTAGGCTATTTTAGTTCGTTCCGTTTTTGGCGGGACAGTCACGCTTTTTGTCTCATCGTCCCGCCAAAACGTCCCGATTTTCTGTCTCAGTCCCGAAATAAATTATAAATGTTTTTTTCGTGCTTTCTGGAACGCAGAAGTGTACAGAATTATTTTTTCATATTAACTCTATTCAACCCACTCACGACAATTGGCAAGAAAATTTGTATAAACAAAATATAAGACAAATTTATACCACCACTCTGTCAAATTTACAATGTGCCATGTTAATTTGAAATGTTTTTATTCGGAAATGAAGGTTGTCAAGAAGGCCCAAAGGCGTTGTTAATGAGTTAATGAAATTTTTTCTGATAAGCTTATTGAAAAGCAAATGTTCTTAACTGAAATTGAATTTCAAAATAGTAAATTTGACATGCTATTCTTAAGTGTTTCGTTAATCTAATTTAATTTGTTAAAAAAATTTGAATCAAATTAAATCTTGTGAAATATCTTTTTAAAATAAACTACATAACTCACTAAGTCTGATAAAAACAATTTTGTAATTTCTGTTTAAATAAAGTTATGAACGAAGTAAGAACAGCATACTTTCCTGTTACTTTAATACTTACTCTCACTAAAGTAGTTGTTATACCAAAAAAGGGAGGCTTAGTTAGGGGTTCTATTTTGAACCTGCGATATAAAGATCCTGGTGTTTGCAATCCTCTCATACCCAAACAAAACTTTAGATCCTTAGTGCATTTTTAAAGGCTTTTAACGCTCGTCAAATGACAGAATTGGGTAGACCGATCTAAATTTTGTGCACTCAGAAATACAATATTACGAGCCCTCTTCTGTGTTGTTCCTTTAACAAATTTTCTATGGCAGTGATCCCCACACACACACTATTTCTTTTTTTTAACCAATAAAAATGTTAGAAATTTGAATGTTTTAAGCAATACAAAATTAAAAGTGCAAGTTTTTGTGGAAGGAAAAGACTCCACCTTCACATTTACTAAATATGAATAAAACCAAATAAATATTTCTATATGTTCCAATCACAGATCATAATAAAGTATTAGAGTGGCATATTTATACAGAAATGGCAATAGTTCCTGGTTTTTCATTATTGCCCATTTCTTTCATAAAATGATTCTAAACTTAATTGAATTCTGCAAACATAGACTGACTTATATTGGTAAAGAATACAGTGATTTTTCTGGTATAAAAATAAATAAAATATATTCAATTCACAATTTTATTATCATATTTATACAGCTTATTCATGCACTTATACATTTTTTACAAGAATACGAATTTAGTAGTTTTAGAACCTGCATCTGCATAGTGTTTCTGCAAAAGTGGTATAAGTGTTTGAGTTACTTCACTACGGGTTAAGACCATCATTATATTTAAACCTAGATAAATTTTGGAATTAAACTGTTTTATTTGTCTTATACCTAAATTTTTTTAGCACCCTTCCTTATTACCCTTAAGCTAATAAGCTTCCACACTACGTTTATAACGTAAAAAGTGGAAGGTATTATAATCGTTCAGTCTGTCAGTAACCCACTTTCATAGCCCAAACTACAAATGCTACAGACAAGTATGATGCGTCAAAAAATTCAGTGCATCGAAATTAGAATACATTGAAAATTTCAGAGAAGAATTCGAAGTACTTCAATTATTTAAAAAACAGAAACTGCTAAATTTAATGCTCATTTAAAAAGCAAAGAAGCCATTTCTATTAGAATTAAATCACCATTGCCATTCGCAACAATCGCTCGAGAAACTTTAAAAGAAAGAAACGAGGACAATAAATTAAAATAAATTTATTTTTGCGACATCGATCAGTTTGAAATGACGTAAAATATATTTCACTACGAGATTCTTTGTATGTTGATACAAAGTTTAATGTTAGTTAGTTAAATGTTAAGTCAAAGTTAAATGTTTTCATTCTATTTAAAAGCGAGGAATATTACATATTTGTGTTCTTTGAAACATAAATTAATAATTAATTTTTGCAAACAATAAGTAATAATTATTGAATTTTCGAAATAAAAAGAAACTAGCCAAATTTAGCCTGTACATGTTTAATATAGAATTAATGCTGTTTGGCGCCTTTTTACCTGTTAAATACAACTGTTGTGTGGAAGCGGGTTAAGTGACAGATTTTGTTACAAATATACTTGTTTGTTTTTTTAAATGCAATAGAAACGCATAAAAAATAAAGCTGGGTATTGATATTGTGTAAATTTTGATCGTTCGTCTTTACCTCCCCTCTCAAATTTATACTTTTGTTCTAAACGTCCGATTATCAAAATCCTTTTTATTTTTATTTAGACTTATCTTTTATACTCGATGCATTTGCCGTCCGCTTTTGCTTTCCCATCTCCAAAAAGTATATGTACATAAAATTCGATAAATAATTATATATCATGTGATCAGTTAGTGAGGGTCAATATCCCACCCCTTAGAATCAAAATTATGGCCATTTTTTTAATGGTTAAATACAACCAATGGAATTTAATTTAAAAAAAAAATATTACCTTAATCAATTACATCAACTATATATCATATATTGTTGACTTATGTAGCGAAATTATTTTGCATTATTATTTTGTGCAGAATTATTTCACGAGAGTATTTCATTTCCTCTCGCGACGACTCGTCTAACGTCTTTCATAGTTTTTTTTTTTTAAATTAGTTTGTGTATTGCTTTTCGCAAGTTATGTTAGTTTTGGCTTTGTGAAATATAATAAAAGTTCCTTTCTACATATTGTCTCATTTATGTCCAATGTATTAAAGTAACATATTGTAATAAATTGGCACCCAACTTGGGGCGCTAATTTATAGCATTATGTTACTTTGGTACAGTGGACATAAAGGAGAGAATTCAGAAGAACTTTACTTTTATTAAAATTCACAAAGACAAAACTGTGTGAGTCGTCACGAGAGAAACTGAAATAAATACTCTCATGAAATAATTCCGCACAAAATATTAATTCAAAATAATTTCACTGCACTTATTAATTATTTTATTCATTTTTTTTCAGTTTGAAATGTCCCTTCCCAAAGGGGAGGGTATTTGATTGAGGAGTGAGAATATGGTTATTTTCTGTAATTTCATCAATTAATTATACTAATAAATTATTATATTAATTATACAAATTATTTTGGGTTTCAGGGTCATCCTACTATAGTATGATAATGTTTTTATAATGAAAAATACAATCAGGTATAGAATTCAAAAATAACTGCATAATTTAATTACATGGACTAATTATATTGCTGATATTACAAATAAGTGATTAAGATTAATTTAATATTTCTTTTAATTACATTTTAATTGATATCTTCAATCGTCCCTGCCCAAACAGAAACAAATTCTAATCTAATTTAACAACAGCAGAGATTACAGCCAGTTGAACTATTTCAATGTCGAAATCATTAATACATAGCCAGGAATCAATTGGTAACCACTAGGATTTTTGATTTGAATCAACCCCTCACATGATGGCTCCTTGCATCCGCCGCAATGGTAAACCCAAATGGAGGTCACATGATCTGCCACTCGAATTCTTTTACTATGATCTCTATTGTTAATATGATTTGGTTGTTTCGGTTTCACTCTCAAAATGACCGTCATACATGAAAAGAAACTTTTCTTTCCATAAAAGCTTTCTTTAATGAGTGATTTGAACAACCGACAGAACATCAAATAGAATCATAGAATTGTATGTAACTTGCAAATATTGTTATTAATGAGACTGGCGTAATGTAAATGGTTCTACTACTTTTGGATTACACAGGGCCTTTCCACGCGTGACTTACACTACATTGGACGATTTAACAAATTTCGTTTGCATAGTCATATTATTTCTATTTTTCAAAAAAAAATTGTATGTCATTACCCTGACATATAGTATTTTAGCAATCAGTAAAAACTTTTTATTTTAATATTTACTAAAAAATAATAAAATGTCCTGATGTACTTACACTACATGAAAGGAAGTCGATTTTTGGTATCATTATAAACTCTAATTCTTTCATAGTGCAGTAAATCAACCTTCTACCAGTGCTTATTTTAGTTTAAAGCTAAATAATTTAATTGCAAAAAAGTATTGAAATATCATAGGAAATAATTTATTAACATTTTTGTGCGTGACTACATTCAATTTGTGACTTACACTACATCATGTGAATTGTATCACAGATATGAAAATTTAGGCAATAATAACTTAACATATGTAAATAATTTCGAACATGGTAAGTTAAAAATTGCATACATGGTAAAATCATAGTTAGTAAAAGTTACACAACGTCCCCTAAAGTTCGTTTCTGGTCATTTCTTAATTCTTTCTTCAATAGCATCGTCTGAAAAACCTTCCTTCTCAGACCACGCAAAAAGACATGCCGTATATGCTTCCCGACCGTTGCAGATGTTTCAGTTTTATTGAATAAGCATCTTTACTTAACATTTGCCCACAAATATTAACAATAATTTTCCTACAAAAGGAACAAAGCTTTTTTTCCAGCATCAAATTCATTTTCAGATTTGTTGAGAGGTATTTCCTTTTGCAACATTTAAATTTGTTTAATCAGCCATGTAGTATTTTTGGGGGATTTAATGAAACATTGGAAGGTTTAAGTTAAGTAGGTGTTTAATTTTAAAAAGCAGAGCGATTTTTGAGTGTCATGAATCGGAAATATTTATTTTCCTTTGATAAGCAAATATCATTTTATCTACCTATTTCGCCCTTTACACAGTTGTCAGAAATGTATAATAGTCATATGTTTGGGCAGATTTCTTATGCAAAGTGAAAAAAAATCTTTAGCAGAATGTGGGTCAATTTTTCTGGAATGTGTGGCTGCTTTTATCTCCTCCTCACTGTATCACCAAGTCCATCAATTGGTCCTTTTTCATGAATAAAGGTTTGGAGGTAAAGGATGGCCAACATTGGTGGCAGAGAAATGCCATTCAATGTTGTCTTACGGTTGGAACATTGCAATAGAGATGGTGTATTTTTAGTTAAAGTGTTGTCCGTAATGTGGTTTTTGCTTTAATTTTCTGTAAAGGTTTGAAGTTTACCACCTGCTTAAAGTCTTTCCCTTTGCTCTTTTTTCTTTTAGCTGTTGATATAGCCATCTTAAATCAAAATTATCAAGATATAAGAAATCTACAAATATTATAGCTAATCTACAATAGATACATCAAACAGAAGCTGTGACTGACATTAGAAAGTTAAAATGTTTTATAAATAGAGAAAATGCTTTTTATTTAAAAAAAATTATCTTAAAAATTTTGAAGCAAAGCCTTATTTTAAAAAGTTATAGAAACTTTTATATCTTTTCGTGACTTACACTACAGCCAAAACAGGGGATGTTTATCTTTCTAATTAAGTAACTTTTATTTATAAATTCCGATTAAAAATGTGTTTTCAAGATAATTATTATAGTGTATTTTAATAATTTTACCAAAAAATCTGATAAAAATAATACTTAACTTAAAATTCAAGAATTTAAAATGATAAAAAACCATAACACATGCTTTCAAAAAAGCAGCCACTTTGAAACTTCAGTGTTGCCACAGATAAAAACAATAATAGTTTTTGATGTAAAATGTTTGCAGTTCAAACTTTTCTAAATCACATATAAAAGTTTCAACTGGAATAAAAAATATTTTTAAAATTCACTTGTAGTATGCATTTACGTGGAATTAACCCACAGTAAAAATTATAAAAATAATACTTTCACCAGCGGCGGTGAGAATTCTAAAAAAACGTTAAGATTAAATTGCATTGAGTTAAAAAAAAAAATGAACCCAATACTAATTAAAATGGTTTTTTACCCACATCAGTTTTAAAAAGAGGTATTTTCTTTTGTTTAAAGCCAAACTAATGGCATATATAGACTAATAATATAGAATAATAAATATAAAGGTTTTTTTTAATTAAAATATAATGGTAGCGGAGGTGAGAATTTTGTACGGGAGAGACTACACATTTGAAATTTGAAAATATACTTGTACGTTAATGAATTGAAGCTCATTTGAGCTTCCACACTACGTTTATAACGTAAAAAGTGGAAGGTATTATAATCGTTCAGTCCGTATCCGTCTGTCTGTCACCCACTTTCACAGAAAGAACCACAAGTCCCACAGACAAGTGGGATACGATACGTCATTTTGAAGCAAAAAAATCAGATTAGGCTACATTCCAAATTTCATTAAAAAATTTAAATTAGAAGTTTATTTAAAATTTAAATAACTAAAAATTTAATCTACATTGAAATAACATGCAAATTCCATTTTTATTCAATATTTTCACTGTTGCCATTTCGTTAAACGTACGGGAAACTTTATTTAAAATAAACAAGTAGGTTTGTTACAGAATCTGTCACTTAAGCCGCTTCCACACAACATTTGTGCTCAACAGGAAACAAACTATTTATACACCCCAGAAAGAAATTCGCCAAACAGAGCCTTTAGCTAGTTGTAATTAAACATTTAAATGATAAAATTAATTATTTTCATTAATTTTCTTTCTCAGATTTAATAATTAGACCTTATCGTTTGCTTAATTTGTTTGAAGTTCGAAGAATAATAATGTAATCTTTTTTAATAAATATCTTTGTGTCGCCACAATTTATCATTTACATTTCTTTCGAAAATTCAGTTATTTATCGTTTGTTAAATTAATTTACAGTTCGAAAAATTAGTGCAATTCATGCTTTAAAAATAAAAGCGAAACTTTGCATATTTTTTATGCCAAGTTAGAATTCTCTATGCATCGTTCTTCATACATATATATATACGAGAAACTTTTTTGAAAAGATGGTTTATGTATATGTATGAAGATATATATATATATATATAATATATATATATATATATATATATATATATATATATATATATATATATATATATATATATATATATATATTATATATATATATCTTCATACATATACATAAACCATCTTTTCAAAAAAGTTTCTCGTACGTCTAACGAAATGGCAACAGTGAAAATATTGAATAAAAATGGAATTTGCATGTTATTTCAATGTAGATAAAAAAATTTTAGTTATTTAAATTTTTAATAAACTTCTAATTAAATTTTTTTAATGAAATTTGGAATGTAGCCTAATCTGATTTTTTGCTTCAAAATGATAATTACAACTAGCGTTGTAATTAAACTGTTAATTTTGGGGTCTGTTTGGCGAATTTCTTTCTGAGGTGTATAAATAGTTTGTTTCCTGTTGAGCACAAATGTTGTGTGGAAGCGGTTTAAGTACAGATTCTGTAACAAACCTACTTGTTTTATTTCGAAAATATTCAATCATCCTTAAAAATGTTTATAGTATTTAAAGGATGGATTAAGGATTTTTTCTACTTTAACAGTGCTTTTAAAAATGTGAGCCATGACACGGAAGTAAGATTTTACATGGTTTGGCCTTAAACCATAATGTTAAAAAATGTTAAATGATATGAGTACATTCCCTAGCTCTGTAAATAATCATAATCAAGAAAATATTGATAAATATAACTTATTTTCTAAAAATGGTGCTGGTACAGAAATCGGCCCTTTTTTTAAAAAAATGACCCACACGTTTCTTTGTTTATAAAATTAATTTAAAAAATAAAAAAAAATCAACATTCATGGTCAAATATAAATTAAAATCAAGTCTTTTTTATAAAACTTAAAAAAAAAACTTATTTCAGTTAAACATATTAACAACCAAAAATCTACATTCTTTAATTGTTTAAGCATTGTATTATGTATTTTTTATTACTATATAAAGTCAGTGGAGTAGCAATTTTTGCAGTTATTACTTCTGATGAAAACTGATAAATTTTAATACACAGCAGGAATATAAACAAGTTGCTCGTAAAGAACTCTAAAATGGAATGCTGAACTAATTTATAGATGGCGCGGAATGCTCGTACGAAAAGTTGTTTAAAAATGTTTATATTTTCATTTTCTCTTGAAATAATTTGTTCGTCTTCGTTTTTTTTTCTCTCTCGTATGATGAAAAGTTGACCTTCATATTTTTGCACACGTGTTTCCCGCCATAATCTTGCGGGTACGGTAAATCCGTAGTTTAATTCCAATGTCTAACAAAACCTGCCATTATTTTTGTTGTGAGGCAATAATTGTGTTATTTGGGGGGAATGTTATTTTGCCGATTGAAGAAAAATCTTTTTTTATTTGTTATTTTCTTTTTACATAATTTTTTGTAACAACTGTTGTTTGACGAAGCTTATTAATAAATTTCCTCAATTTCCCGATATACCGGAATTTAAATAACAATTGATTAATTTATTTGAAAAAGTATATATGTACCATAGATATCATAGTTAAAGTATTAGATTGGCTGATCACGTGACCACTAATGCTAACGAAGGGACGCGCATGGAGGCTTTTTAAGAGGGCAAAATTGCCAGTGTTGCTGCCACTTTAAGGAGAAAAATACTACGAAAAAATACCATCAAATTATAAAATTACAAAAAAATAAGACTAGAAAAGGATTTGAAGTCACTAAAAAGATTCTAAAATGCAGATAGTATTTTTACGATATTTTTTTGTAATTTTAGAATTATTCTTAAATACTAATATCCTCCTTAAAAATATCGTAAAAATACTAGCTGCATTTTGGAATCTTTTTAGTGACTTAAAATACTTTTCTAGTATTTTTTTTGTAATTTTAGAATTAGATGGTATTTTTTCGTAGTATTTTTCTCCTTAAAGTGGCAGCAACACTGGCAATTTTGCCCTCTTAAAAGGCCTCCATGCGCGTCCTGTCGTTAGCATTGGAGGTCACGTGATCAGCCAATCTAATTAACTGTGATCAACTTTAACTATGATATATACACATATATTTAAAAAAATAAAATGTAGCAGTCATAAAATGTAGCACAATGAGATTCTTTGATTGTTCATTAGTTGTTTACCATGAAAGCGGCAAGGCATATTTTTTACATACAATTCTGCTTAGTTTTAATTAACATTTATTTTTTTTTAATGCAGTTTGGAGCAGTTTCATTATTTTTGTTATTAATAAATATTTAATTCTTCGATCTACAAATAAATCGAGCAGACGATTAATAATATCAAGTTAATATTAAGCTTTTAGAAGTTTGATTGTTGATGATATTTACTTCTATGAACCTAGTTTTTTTCCCAATTAGAATTTCAGTAAGTATTTAAGTAACAGAAAAGTATGCTATTTTAAGAACTTCTTGTTCTCGAATAACTTTTGTTTTGGTATTCGAAAGTGAGTTTTCTAAGAATACCTATTTTAGTTATTTTTTTTAATGCCAACTTCTCATTGTGCTGTTGGTTGTTTTCATTTATTAAAGAAAACTTGCATATAAAGAAAAGTTTATTTTCATCTATTTCCGCATTCTGATCGTGAATTGAAACCGAAACGAAACAACCAATGAAATCGCAGTACGAAAAGCGTGACATCGTAAGAAACATTCCCATTTTGCAGTGTTTTTTAATAATTGAAGTACGTACTTCGAATTCGATTTTTTTTCTGACATTTTCATTGTCTTCTCATTTCTAAGCCTTGAATTTTTTGACATCACCCTTGCCTATATCATTTGTAGTTTCGGCTATGAAAGGGGATGTCAGACGGACTTCAATGATTATAATACCTTCCACTTTTTACATAAACATTGTGTGGAAGCTAAAAGGGGAAAACGAGAAAGGTGAAACTTCAAAGTTTTAACTTTTTTTTACTTTTATAAAATATTTTGGGGCATAGCGATCCGAGCTGTAATTCGTCGGCAATTAATAGATAGGTCACTTTTCCCCGCTTGTTTTTGGATGAAAATAGCGGGAAAGATGAGACCTATCGCACCTGGCGATTTTTTGTTATGTGTTCGCAGCTGCGGCACATAACGCGGTGAAGTTAATTCGGGGAAGTTGAATTTGAAATGGAAAGGGGGCGACGCGATTTTGACGATTTTTTTACCCTCCCCCCTATAAAGTGCTTAAATTTCAAATCCAATTGACCAGAAACCTCTAAAATCTTTAGTTTTCTATTATTACATTTAAAAATTCTTAATTAAAAAAAAGCATTTTTTTATGTAAACTTGATTTCAATTTACCTAGTCATTAAAAAGTCAAGTAAAAAATTTTTTATTTAAAATTGTTTGCTTCAAAGTAATTTCTAAATTGTAATTTTTTTTAGATATTCGTAATTTTTAAAATGATTTTAACTCTGCTAACTAATGCTTTAAAATTCATTTTTATAAAATTTTAAACATTTAATATTATAAAAATGTAGAATGAAAGTTTTTTTGTAGAAAAATGTGGAAATATTTTTTCTTATAAGTCTTTCTTATACATACTTCATACCTATTTTTTTGTTTAAACAAATTATTATGATTGCAATTATTGAATAGTATATCAAATTGTAAAAACTAGTAAGGTAAATATTAGTAAAAACTAGTAAAGGTACTGCGGTAAGTATTTAAGTAACAGGAAAGTAGGCATTTTAGTTCTTTTAGAACTTCTTGGAAAGGGGGCGACGCGATTTTGACGATTTTTTTTACCCTCCCCCCTATAAAGTGCTTAAATTTCAAATCCAATTGACCAGAAACCGGGTCCGGGTTATATTTCCGGGATGACGATCTATTTATAGAAATAGATCGTCATCCCGGAAATATAAAAAATAGGCATAGGCAAGAATGCGGTTTTTTTTTACCCGTGTTTCCCGCCATATTTCGCGTGTGGGTCTATTTTTAGAGTTTTTGATTTTGACAGAAACCGCTCGAGTCAAAAGATAGGAAGCAAATCGGAACATTCGACTCCACATTCAAAACCCACCCCAAGGATTGGCTCGTGAGTTTTGCCGCGCCGCTTTCGTTCCTTTCAACCAATCGCTTCATCCGCACGGCGCAAGCACGTCATCAGTTCCCCCCCCCCCCTTTCGATTGTCGTCTTTCGATGCGACTTCTTCAACGGGTAAGTTCTAATTTTTCGATTTACCTTAAAAATACGTGTATGTACTTTAATTTTTAAATACTTTCCTTCTGGGAATATTTTTCTGTTTCATCCAAACCACAAAAATAATCCCTAGTATGTTTTTGATTATTGTTTTTTTAACATTTCGGTTTTAAATATTAACACATTTCGTTCCAAAGAGAGATTGTTTTCCTCCTTGGCGTGTGAGGTTTGTATAAAATAGGTATCTTACTTTACGTGGTTTGATTTTACCAGAAAATATGACAGCACATTTTTTCCTGAAATGAAATTTTAATACTAAGACTGTTATTACATGAGGAAAAGGAACTTAACAAGAGGATTTTAGAGCTAGTCTTCATTTTAACCTATTGTTTGTTTTTTTAAATTGTGTCAATAGTTTTGTTAGTAGCCTCTCTGTAATTTTGGTTTTCCTTTTTTTGCAAGTGTAATCGGTTATTTTATTAGAAAAAGTAATTGCAATACAAGGCACTCAAATTATAGAAAAAAAAGCCATGGAATAATTAAAGTAAAATGTAACGCATTTTTTTTTTAATAAGTTACTGCAACTGCACATCTAATTCAACAGGGCTGCCAATAGGCTACTAAAGCGACTATTTTAACGTCTAGGCGACTATAGCAACTATTTAAATTCAAAAAGGACCCAAAACGACTATTTTAGGCAAAACCTTTTACCGCGACTTTTTAGAATTTTTTTTAGTTACCTGTTTATCGGCGCCACGATGTTTTCAAATCCAACAGCACAAAACAAAACCATGTGTTTTTGAAATTGCGCTTGACTTCTACATTTTGTTTTAGTTTTAGCAGCCTATGTAATGTTTATGGAAACTAAAACTTCGTTTTTGTATGATTGTTGAAGATTTTTTTAAACTACATTTGGATAGGATTTACATCTGTTTGTTATTTACTTTGTTTTGAATTTTTTTATTGTTTATTCTCTATGTTGGTGATAAAGTTTACTACTGCATGTTATCATGCTTAACTTAATTATTAAAATTATCATTAATTCAAAATTAATTATCAATTATTATCAAAATTAATTATTAATTATCAAATTAATTCAGAAATCAATGCTTATTGAAAATTTTAAAATGCAGTGTAATTAGGGGGAAACCTGATGTACCATGTCCAGTTTTAAGTAACTTTTTTTTTAGTCTCCCAAGTTTTTATATTTTCTATATTTGCAGTTATATAAAATAATTCTTACTACTGAACAAAAATATTGTTGACAAATTAAGTTTTTTAATTTTTAATAAAATATGTATCTAAAAGAGTTGTGTATCCAAATACAAGTTTTTAAAAAAAATATTTTTAAGAAAGTTATATTTTCACTTGAATTTCAGTGTTTCCAGATTGTTGTAAATAAGAATACTAATATTTATGTTAAAATTTTTTATTAATTTAGTACTCCTCGCATTTAAAGCTGCGAATTCTTCCAGTTTTTACATTGTATTAGTATAGATCCTATATTTCTTGAATAACTGATAACTAGGTTATTTAAAATAATTTTTTTAAATGTATTATTGGACAAATTTTATCGGCAGTATCTTTCATTTGATAGTTGGTGTAATTCCAAGCTAAACACGATTGAAAAATAAGAAATAAATATAATTGTATAAACACATAATTTTATATAATTTTGAGGGATTAAAAATAGACTGTTTCCTTAAAACTATCCGATGGTTAAGGGAATGTAACTTTAAAAAATATGAAATTGCAAATAAATTCCAAAGTAGTTTTAAAATATTTTTTTCCTAATTTATATGTTCTTTAATAATTATTTATAAATTGGTTTAATAATTAAATGTTAAATTCTCTGTTGCAATACATCAGAAAACTGTTCTGCCAGTTTTATCAATCCTTTCAACTAAGAGTTGGTGCTATGAGGTTTGCACTAGTCTTAAGTTTTAGTTTTGCATCTAACCATATTGAATTAATCTATCACTTTTTGGAAAATTTATGTCAGATAACATTCAATGCAAATAAATATTTCAAAAATTATTTTCATATTTATGTTATCTAACAATTTAAAGTTGGTTGTTAAGTAAATGAGGATACTATTTTGGCTACTTGTTTAACATCTGAGTTTATTAAAGCAACTATTTTCAAAGCTTTCTGGCACTGGCAGCCCTGAAGCCAATGTGGAAATTGTCCACATCAACATAACTTAAGTGTTGTTTTAATTTGATTTTTTTTTTCATTTGAGATGCGATTCGTGGAGTTATGAGATTTTCTTTAGCTTATTCATGGAAACTCATGAATTTGGGCCTTTTCATTTTGGCAGAAACGGTTTTTAAAAAAGACGAATTAAATAATCAGTAGTATAATTTATTTTAATTACTGTTTTTTTTTTGTATTACTATTAATTTTGATATTTCCCAAAAGGTTCCTCGCAAGTCCCCCCCCCCCCCCCCCCCCAAAAAAAGGAAGTTGTGCGTGCAGGAGAAGTAGGAGTCCCGTAAGTACAGGTGTATTGTTAAATTTTTCATTTCTGTTACATTTTATTTGTTTTCTTGATGATGGATGGTGTCCCATCATAAATGGGATAATCTAAAAAAAAAAAAATTGGACCATCTGATATTGTAAATTAAAATTCCAGGCACGATTAAAGGTCCACGGAGGCTAGAAATTGTTATGCTGTATTAAAAAAAAGTTTTAGATATAGTGGGAGTATAAATTGTCTGGCCATTTTTAATTTGATTAAATTTGCAAAGAAAGTTAATGAAGATCGGCAATTTTGGCAACTAAAGTATAAATTAGAAGTACCAAATTTGTTTCTAAGTTTTATAACTCGGGTGTTGAAGCGGTTCTAGGTAATAGTTTCTGTTACAAACCTACTTGTTGTAGTTTCCCTAGAGATGTAAAAAAAAACTTTGAAAAGGAAGCAGGTATTTTTATTCTTCATTGTAACATATAAAATGCTTATGTTATAAAAAACAACAACAATTGCTTCAATGAAATTCAAATACAAATTAAAACTAAATTTAATTGGTGGAAATAACTGCATTTAAGAATGGGAAATATTTGCATAGTTACAGGGGTTGGATGAACTTGTTACGAGAATTATGTACAAAACTCTTGAATTCTTTGCTCGATTCAATCTTTGCTCGAACATGTTTCTCGTAACACATGTTACAAGTTGTTAAAAGCATTTTACTTATTTCTTAGTAGCTTATGAAATATGTGATTTAATTTAAAAATTTGCTAGGGATGCACCGAATAATGAATATTCGGCCTACCTAAACCATTTTTTTTTTTTTTTGTCGGATCTAAGTAAGTTGTATTTATTATTCATCCATTTCAATTAAACATAAACATATCAGTACACAATCACACAATAATTTTAATACAATATAATTATTAAATTTTTAATTGAAGCAATACAGAATAAAGTAGTACTCGTTGTTATTAAAACGAGTCATTCCATGTCAAATCAACATACTCATTACACCTCATTGTCTCAGATTTTGCTGAAATTTTGAACAACAGTAGTGTTTATATAGTTATTTGTGAAATGAAAATTTTTATTCACAAATATTGAGCCGTTTTAAAAATATGGCACTTTAAAAGTTAAAAAAATTGGTCAAAAAACCACATCTGACCAATTTTCAAATTGACCTAGAAGCCTTCCTAATTAAGCTAGAAAGCTGGGATAAATGTCACCTGACAGAGATTTGTATGAACTTTTTAATGATATGTAACACACTTAGGATATAGAAGATTTTATTTAAATTAAAATTTAATTAATTTTTAAAATTGAATTTTTTTAAAAGTACATAATTTAAAATTTTGAAATTAATTCCATGAATAGTAAGGACTCTGTTACATTATCTGACAAAATATCATGTTGGGATGAGAATAGGTTCATTGATAAAAAAAAAAAAAAACTAAAGCTTGTTGTCCATAACTATTTGTTTTCATTAATAACTTGATCAACCAATTTTAAAAATGACCTAGATGGTTTCCTAATTAATTTAGAAACCTCTGTTAAGTGGCATTTTTCAGCAATTTATAAGACAATTTCAATAAAATACACAACACTTAGATTATAGAAGATTTTATTTAAATTAAAATTTAATTTTTCTTAAATTGCATACTTAAAATTTTAAAATTATTTTCATGAATATTTAGTATTTTTTTACAATATATGGGCAAAAATATTTTGGGATAAGAATTGGTTAATTGGTAAAAAAATTCAAAACTGAAGATGGTTTTTCATTAATAAATGATTTCCTTGTTAACCTTGATCAAGCAATTTACAAAACAACCTAGGTAGTTTCCTAATTCAGCAATAACCTGTGGTAGGTTTCATTTAACAGCAATTTGTAAGACCTTTCTAATGTCATGTAACAAATTTAGAATATAAAAGATTTAAATTGCAAATTAAAAAGAAACAGTGAAGATTGTTTATCATTTTCGTTAGTTAATAATTCAGCTTATAACACAAGAATACTTCCCTTCTAATAAAACACGCAGGAAACTGGTGGCTCAGGTACGTTTTGAAGAAAAATGAACTTGATGAGGTAAAGATAAATTGTCTTTACCCATTTGGACCATCTGCATCAATCTCGTATCCAAGAAACGCTGATGTTTTGTGAGAGTCAGTTTAGCAAAAGTAAATCCATTGACTCCCACTGGAAGAAGTTATGTTTTACTTCAAAGTGATGTCTGCTAAACAAATGTGACTTAAAACTACAAATGAAACTTTCTTCAGGTTATCATTCCTACCACAGGTTTATTGCTGAATTGGGAAACCTCCTAGGTCGTTTTGAAAATTGCTTGATCAAGGTTAATAATGAAAACATTTATCAATGGGGAACTTGCATGTGTCGGGAAATAGCGAAATACCATTTGTAAATGAAACTTCATGCGATTCTAAGAACATCGACATAAATTTTACCTCAATCCGACCATTAGTTTATTTTTAATTAATTTTCAAAGTTTGCGCTTAGCCCCGCCCCTTGAAAACGCTGCCTCTGGCCTCCCCTCCCCGCGTGACGTCAGTAGACCCAACTGGGGAAGCCAGAGATCGGCGGCCGCTGTGTTTTGCGAATGTCACTCCTCCTAATGCTTTTCTTATCGCGTCGAATCCATTAAAGTTATGTAAATTCTGGAAAATATTAGTGCATATGAATGTTGCAAAGTAACTTGTTGTAATAGTACCACGAAAAAATTACACCAGAAAATATATTTCAGCTCCCACAGAACTTTTATAAAGTTAAAAGTGGAAGCTTTTAAAAATGCTATATGTCCTTTCGTCACCTAGGGCGCGACTAGAAAAGAAATTTTGGGGTTGGGGCAGTTGTCGTAAATTTTATTTATATATTTTAATTAATATTACTTTAATTTAAATTATTTTTTAATTAAAACTGTTTTTAATTGAAAAAAATATTTTTCAATGTAAATAGAGTTATTCCAATGTTAATAGTTTTTTTTTTTGCTAATTTATTATTACTAATTATGGACATTAATTAGTTTTTGTTTTACATAACTAATGTTTGTATCATTTAATAAACAATTAATGTTTTATTTTTAAAATAAAAATTAAGTGCGATAAATAGGGAAAAAATCAATTAATTACAGAATGTTTTTATTGAGCATTTAACTTATTAGATAATTTAAATTACTTAATTTGTAGTGCAGAAACTAAACGAATTAAATCAATAATGAAATTAAACAAAATTTCATCACAAAAATTCCATTTAAAATTATATTTTAAATTTGAAAAACCAAAAAATTAATGGACATTTAAAAATAAAATATAGATAATTCCAGGTGTAACTGGCACTGTTGAAGGTCCACGGAGGCTAGAAATGATTATGTACATATACTGTATTAAAAAAAAGTTTTAGAGAGAGTGGGAGTTGGATAAATTATCTGGCCATTTTCAATTTGATTAAATTTACAAAAGAAGGTTAATGAAGATTAGCAATTTTGGAAACTAAAGTATAAATTAGAAGTAAATGCTGTGTTTTACGAATTTGTTTCCAAGTTTTATAACTCGCGCGTGTGTGACAGAGGTTCTAGGTGATAGTTACTGTTACACACCTACGTGTTGTAGTTTTCCCTAAAGATGTAAAAAAAAAAAATACGTGTTGACAGTTAGGTTCAACAATGTTCAAAAAGGAAGCAGGTATTTTTATTTTTAATTGTACCATATAACATACTCATGTTTGTAAACTAAATTGCTTCTTTGAATTCAAATACAAATTAAAACTAAATTTAAATTATGGAAATAACTGCATTTAGAATGAGAAGTATTTTTCATAGTTACAGGGATTGGATGAACTTGTTACGAGAATAATGTACAAAACTTGAATTCTGCGTTCCATATAATTACATAAGAGACAATATATCTGCTCGAACATGTTTGTCGTAACACGCGTTACAAGTCGTTAAAAAAGCATTTTACTTATATCTAAGTAACTTATAGAATATGTGATTTAAAAATTGCAATGTGTGTACATTATTATGTCGAATCCCTGTAATAATGAGAAATATTTCCCAATCTTAAATACAGGTATTTCAATCAATTAAATTTAATTTTAATCTACATTTATATTATATAGTTAAATTATTACAAATACATACAATTACATAATATAATTGCATAGAAATTTATTTTATAACATAAGTCTGTTACCATTAAGAATAAAAATAGCATTTCTTTTACAACTCAAGGAACATTAAAAAACTGCTTTTCTAAAGGGTTTTTCGTGGTACTAATACAACAAGGTACTTTGCAACATTCGTATGCACTAATATTTTCCAGAATTTACATAACTTTAATGGATTCGACGCGATAAGAAAAGCATCAGGAAGAGTGACATTCACAAAACATAGCGGCCGCCTATCTCTGGCTTTCCCAGTTGGGTCTACTGACGTCACGCGGGATCTTCAGTTTTAATTTTTTTAGTAATGAACCAATTCTTATCCCAAAATGATATTTTGCCCATATATTGTTAAAAAAAATTTAACTATTCATGAAAATAATTTTAAAATTTTAAGTATGCGTTTTTTAAAAATAATTTAATTTTAATAAAATCTCTTATAATCCAAGTGTGTTATATTTTATTAAAATTGTCTTATAAATTTTTGTAAAATGGCACTTAACACAGGTTTCTAAATTAATTAGGAAACCATCTAGGTCAATTCTAAAATTGGTTGCTCAAGTTGTTAATAAAAACAAATAGCTTAAGTTTACGGATTTATTTTCTTTTTTAAGGACAACAAGCTTAAGTTTTGAATTTTTTTATCAATGAACCCATTCTCATCCCAACATGATACTTTGTCAGATAATGTAAAAGAGTCCTAACTATTCATGGACTTAATTTCGAAATTTTAAATTAGGTATTTTTTAAAACAAAATTAAATTTTAAAATTTAATTAAATTTTAATTTAAATAAAATCTTCTATATCCTAAGTGTATTACATATCATTAAAAAGTTCATACAAATCTCTGTCAGATGACATCTATCCCAGCTCTCTAGCTTAAATAGGAAGGCTTCTAGGTCAATTTGAAAATTGGTCGGATGTGGTTTTTTGACCAATTTTTTTAACTTTAAGTGCCATATTTTTAAAACGGTTCAATATTTGTGAATAAAAAATTTCAGTTCACAAATAACTATATAAACACACACCGAAAAGTGTGTTGAATTGACGCGGAATGACTCAAACAAGCCTTTTAGAAAATGTAAATTGGTACAATCACAAAACTGAACAAAACAAAAGTAAGTGGATCCAGTGTTGAATTAAAAACAGAAGAAAAAAATAATAAAACCATGGCTTATTATACAATTAAAATTATTTTTTTTAAAAATCTATTAGTGACAAAAATTACAATTGTGATATAGTAATTATTGTTTTTTTTTTTAAAGCCCACTCATTGTAACTGTTAACTTAAAGAGACATATTTATTTAATATAACTTAAGTAAAGCTTGATTTAACATTATAAATAACTAAACTTAAGAATTTTGAGTCTATTATAAAAGAAAACAAGTCCTGTTTGGGAATTTTTTACATTTTAAAAGATAACTTGAAGAAATTTTTAAATTTCACTATTCGGCCGAATAGTAACCGAATATTCGGTGCATCCTTAAAATTTGCAATGTGTGTACATTATTTTGTTGAATCCCTGTAATAGTGAAGAATATTTCCCAATCTTAAATACAGGTATTTCAATCAATTTTGTTTAATTTTAATCTATATTTAAATTACATAATTTAAGTACAAATATATGCAATTACATAATATAATGACATAGGAATTTATTTTAAAACCATAAGCCTGTTATGTTACTATTTATTAAGAATAAAAATAGCTTTTTGCTTCAAATTCAAACTTTCTTAAACCTAATTATGTATGAACACACAGATTTTTTTACAACTCGAGGAACATTAAAAAAACATATTTTCTAACGTGTTTTTCGTGGTACTATTACAACAAGGTACTATGCAACATTCGTATGCACTAATATATTTCAGAACTTACATAACTTAAATGGATTCGAGGCAATAAGAAAAGCATTAGAAATAGTGACATTCTCAAACACAGCGGCCGGCCGCCGCTCTCTGGGTGGCCGTCCGCGGTGAAGGGAGGCAGTGCGGGGCTAAGCGCAAACTTTGAAATTTAATTAAAAACAAACTAATGATCAAATCGAGGTAAAATTCTTGTCGATGTTCTTAGAATAACATGGAGATTATTTTAAAAGAATAAAAAAAAATACATGCAAGTACCCACTGTGGGAAAAATAATGTAATGGAGAAAAATGACTCCAACCATTAAGTTTGTCTGACATGTTATTTATTAATGTGTCTGGATTATTTTTTCATCTGAAGGAGGTATGTGAGAGTGTAGTGTTTGCTAAAAAAAAAATCCTTATGGTCCTTGACCTCTGATTTTAATTATATTTGTTTTGTAAATTGTACTGTTACAGTGTTTGAAAAGTTGACTTTTTAATTTTTTTTCATGGAATTTTAAAATTTTCTTAATTCACATTTTTTTATGTTTACCTAATATTAAAAACATGTAACCTGTGGTCAGCCTTTACTCATCCAAGAATTTTTTATTTTATTTCCTCAATTCATAGCATTTTGATTTGATTATATAGGTAACATTATAATTGTTAATAACAAAATTGAATGGCTACATCCATAGATTAAGCATTTTACTGTGTACCACTTGAATAAATTGATACAGGAGTAATTTCTTTCTAATAAGTATATCTTTTATATATTTTTTCCTAACCAATTTAAATACATCATAGTATTTGTTACAATTTGATTAATTCATTATTATAATCGAAAATTTTGTTAAAATGTATTTCCCTTTTTTAAGTATTTGTTTTTAAGTGATTTCACAAATGTTATATAATTATAAGAATGTGTATAATTTATGTTGAATGGTTTTACCACATTTTAAGAAGATCGTTTTGAAGAAGCAGAAGCTATCCAGAAAATGTTTTATATTATGTTTTAAAAGGTTTTTATGATAGTAAAGTATTCATGTTTATTTTTGTGGGAGTGTGCATGTTGTTTGTTGCTGTGTGATTTTGGGCATTGCTGTGTTGACTGATTTGGTGGGTTTGAATGTTTTTGGTGCTTCTTGGGAAGTTTAATTGAGGCTGAGTATGATTTGTTGGCTGGCTGAGTATGATTTGTGTTGGATTTTTTTTATTTTTTTTTTGCTTGTGTAGTTGGCTGAGATGATTTGTGTTGGATTCATTTTTTTTGAGCTTGTGGTGCTTGTGCTTTTTTTTGGCTGGGTATGTATGATTTGTGTTGGATTCATTTTTTTGAGCTTGTGTTGTTGGCGGAGTATGATGCATCTTTTGCTTGTTTTTATTAGCTGGGTTTGATTTGTGTTTGATTCATTCTTTTTTTTTTGTTTGGTTTTGCCTGGCAGGTTTGGGGTTGGTTATCTTTCATGCTTCTCAAGTGAAATGTATAATTATTAAAGTACTACTTTTTAGTTACACTGCATATTTCCTCTTTTTACTGTCCTATAATTGGCGTACTAACCTGGCGTGCTAGGGGTACCAGCTTCTGTCCTCTTTACGAAGGGGGAAAAACAGGGGTGATGGCCTCTGGCAAGGCCTCCTTCCACTCTTTCTTATGTATAAGTTCCTATTTGTTATTAGTGCATATAGTTCATTTGTTATTAGTTCATAATATATGTTCATATTATATTGAGACAATTGTTCAATAAAGTTTTATGTATAAATAAAACAAAAGTAAAATAGCTTTGTTTGTCCTTTACTTGAATGATATCTCTCTGGTTAAATTTATGTAGGGAATACTTTGCTAATTGTACCAGCTTCTGTCCCTTGACTGGGAAGCCACAGGGGTAAGGCTCTTAGCGAGTAAGGAATTCTTTGCTAAGGGTACCAGCTTCTGTCCCTTAACTGGGAAGCCACAGGGGTAAGGCTCTTAGCGAAGACTTAATTTTTAGTTTTTTTACCTTACTGACTAAATACCCGAGAGATGTCATTCTTTTCATATATTGTCGGCCGGTCAGCCCTATGAGTACATTGAAAAATTGGGCTGGCCGGTAACCGACATTCTGGTGAGGGAGGGAGTAGCTTTCTCCCTCACCGGGACATATAAGGGAGGCTGGTTCCCCAATTGAGCGAGTCAAATTCCCAGCCTCCCGGTCCCACACTTTTTGGGGGATACTTGAGATTTTTTGAGGAAAATATTTCTAGGTGCAGAGGGGTCACGCCCGAGTAAGTGAATTCGAGGGGATTGAGGGCCTAAGTCCAAGAAATAGGGGTATTATCTCGCGCGCGAGGGACGCTAAGCGGCTCCTCGCGCGCCCGAGCAGGGGACTGTTGTTGCTATAGCAACGCGTGAACCGGGCCACGCGGTCGTGCCGCTTTGCGTCCCTCCCGCGCGTTAATATCCTTGTTATGCAATACATTGAAAATGGTATATAGTGGGCTTAGTTTCGTTCTGTTACGATGATTAGCCTTTGCACGGCATACCCTACCGAAAGTAGGCTCAGCATTGTCCCATAGACTTAACATGGGGAAAATTTTCCCAAGGGTATACCCTTACCATCAATTTGGGACCAAAATTTTTTTTTTATTTTTTCTTCACCAATAGTGTTCTATATGACTTGTAATTGCATTACCGACCCAAATACCGGTTATTATGATATAGGTTGAAAATGGTATATAATGGGCTTAGTTTCGTTCCTTTACGATGATTAGTCCCAAGGGTATAGCCTTGGCATCAGTTTGGGTCCAAAATTTTTTTTTGATTTTTTCTTCACCAATGGTGTTCTATATGACTTGTAATTGCATTACCGACCCAAATCCTGGTTATTATGATATAAAAATGGTATATAATGGGCTTAGTTTCGTTCCGTTACGATGATTAGTCCCAAGGCATTACTTAAGCGGCTTGCGCCCACAGACTTTGTTGCTTGAATCCGTAACCAGGGCCATTTCTTTTGATTTTTCTCCCCCAATCGTGTTCATATGACATTGTAATTGGCATTAGCGACCTATTTCCGGTTATTATGATATGGCTTTGAACATGGTATATAAATGGGCTTAGTTTCGTTCCTTTACGATGAATTAGTCCCAAGGGTATAGCCTTGGCATCAGTTTGGGCCAAATTTTTTTTTGATTTTTT